>JAWWES010000011.1:19842449-19903317 GCA_035583135.1 Lophotriccus pileatus | reverse complement strand
TCGCTTGGCCCCAGTAGACGAACCTCAGGATTAAAGGGTGGCCTCAGTTCCGCGCACACTGTGTGTCACCTAAAAATTCCACTGCGCAGGCTCGAAGGCCTGATCTGCATATGCGGGTAAAAGACCTTCCCCGGCTCTTCGTTCGCGAAGACGGGCCATTACTTACTTACTACACGGGAACAGACAGACACGAATAGATCACTAAGAACTTCAGTGGGGAACTGATAAGGTTTGAGCCCTCAGAGAAATGATGTTCCAAAAAAAAAAAAAAAAAAAAAAAGCTTCAACCAACAAGGATCTAAAATCCTATGCACTCTCTCCACAGCCTTTGATGGATTTTATCCTGCAGCTCCTGCAGTAGGTAGAGACAAAATACAGCTCCTGGAGGCTCATGGGGCAGACACAAGAGCTGCACCACACCCTCCCCCTGGGTCAGGCACTGCACTCTCTCTGTCTCATGAACAGGAGCTGACCCCTGGCAAGGCACAGTGCCTGGTCTGGGAGAGCAGGGGCTCCATCCAGCCTGCAAGGTCATGCAAGAGGAGTCCCACAGTGTCCCCCACAAAATCAGGGTATCCACTCTGTGTGGCAATCGGGGATTATGAACACAGTGCCCAGAACATGCTCAACAAACACTCCCTTCCTCCTCTTGACCTATACTTAAACCATTCCAACCTCCTAAGCTGTCCAATTTCCCTCTCAACATACCTCTCTCCAGCTTCTCAATGTCATGACGTGAACAGACTAGGAAAGAAAAAAAAAATTGAAACAGTTATTTACTTACAGTTGCTCCTGCAGGCTGTGGTACCCCCCAGACCCACCACACAGCCTGGCACAGAGAAGCTGAGTAAAGCAACCCTCAAGCTGTATGAACTGGAGCCCAGTTTTCCCTGCTGTCTTATTTCCTTCTGCTTATTCCCCAACACTTTTAGAGCAGAGATATTGAAGCTTAGGCCAGAGGAGAGGTCAATAAAGTAATGCTGAGTCTACTCTGAAGCAGCACAACTCAGGATACTGTGAAACTATGACACGGTCTTACTTGGCTAAAACCAAACTTTTGCACATTTCTTCAATTGCACAACGTAAGTCTACAAAGAGCCCACTCCCAATACACATTTCCACAGAAGAAAAGCTGTCCTTCTCTGGAAGAAGAGCTACCATCAACAGTGAATGGCCTGCACTTCTATTTAAAAACTCTCCCCACTTACCTTAGTTCCAAGGTAAAAGATCTGGCCACCACAGCTGCTGATGGACTGGTAACAAGCCTTCTCTCCCACCAGTGCCTACAGAGAGAAAAACCACACGCAAGTAAACCTGCCTTTTGTTTTTGTAAGATTTCCCAAGAAACAGAAATGCACTTTAAAGACCCTTTGTAATCAGAATGAGGATGGGGAGAGAACACCACAGATTGCTGGACAGTGGTAAGTCAGAGAGCTCTGCTGTCACTCCTTCCTGCTTGGGAACTCAGCTTAAACTGCTGCTGAGCTCTGGCTACCCAAAACCATGACCTAAGTGGGGTTCAGGTGCCAAAAAAGTTCTGGGGGCTCTTTCCTTGCCATCTGCTACTTCCCAAATCTCCCTCAAGAGCAAATGTGTAAGGACACACAGATGGGAAGGCGACTGTCGAAGTGAGAGTTGCTCCAACACCAGTTTGACTGCCAGTAACCAGTGCTCCAGTCTTTGGGGAACTGTAAGTAAAAAAATCCCTTAAAGAATAAAGCACATCAGCTTTCGTCCTGCACAGAGCATTCCAAGGCTTGAAGAGCAGCTCCTAAAGACCTCAGTGCACAAAAGGAACCGTGGGCTGTGTGTGCTAGCTGCCCACACCACCACCACGTCTGACCTCTGAGGTGCTCCAAAAGGGCTTTTTCCCCTGCATGGAATGCTGGGAGTGCATCCCCAACACAGCTGCTGCCACAGCAGGTCGCTGGTGCCTACCAGGGCCTCGCTGACATTGCCCCCCGTGGCCAGAGATTTGAAGTGGCTGCTGTTGTAGACCAGCTGCACCTCTGGGATCTCGATGGTCTCCAGCTCCTCCTGGGTCTGACGGTCTATGACGTGCAGCTTCTCCACGCTGTCCAGCAGCACCGCGGTCCGGGAGTTGATCCACTGCAAGGGCAGCAAGTCCCACATTTCAGCAGTGCAAACACAGAGACCAACGAACCAGGCTCTGGCCACACCCCTGAGTACCAGCACGGGGACTTCCAGGAGGGCTTTGCTCCTACACACGGTCACTGCACAACTGCACACACACAGAACTCTGAAGGGAAAGAGGGGGGGGACTCCCTCTGGAGAAAAATCCCATGGAATCTTCCCAGAGACAGCTGTGCACAAACGGCAAATCCACCAGAGCTCTCGATGCACTCTTTATGCCCCAGCACACTTTCTTATCCAAAGGTCTCAAACCCAAGATGATTACACCATCTGCTCCCCAGTCTCTTAGGTAAATATAGCAACAAGAGGCAGTAAAAAGATAGACAGTACAACTGAGTTTAACTCACAGCCCGTCACTCATATTCTGCAGCTCCTACTTTTATGTTCAGAACCTTGCAAAACAAAAAGGCCTTCTTTCACTGCTTTTACAATTTATTTTTTTAAAACATTTTTACAACTTTGCATTCCAGCTGACGTGGATGTCCATACTGATGGGGTATTTTGGGCTTTCATGTTTTGCTCACTGTATTCTGTAAATGTTTAGAGCTGAATAGTTTTTGCTGTTGAAAGCATCAATTTCGGTGCTGCACCAAGCCCTTACGTATGGAAACACTGGAATGTTACTGAGCCAATTACACAGAAGTCTGCACTTTTTTTAGTTTGAATACAGAGTAAAAATCTTTCTTGCCAAATACCCTTTGGTCTTGAAAACATTTCCTCCACAAAGCTACCCTCCTTCCCCAAAAAAGGCAGTGTTGTTGCCTCCACGCTACTGATTTTTTATCCTTTAGCCACTACTTGCTGGTTTTCCACAGAGTCCCAGGTTTAAGGGCATTTTCACAGTTAGTTAGCCCTGGACAAATACAGACAAGAGCACAGCACTCTGGGCTGTTGAAATATATTTACAAGAAAACTAGTGCAAAAAAGAAAAATTAACCATTCTATAGCATCAAGACTCACAGTAAAGTTGATGAGATCATAGTGCAGATGAAGCTGCCTCTGCTTAGTGACATGTATTGCACCACTATCATCTCTCTTGACCTGAAAGAGAAATCAAAGCTGACTCAGACTCCAAGACTTCCTTCAGTTCAGCCTCTCAGTTCTCCACACGACTCCAGGAGTCTGGAGCTCCCCCCAGAGAAGCATCTTGGCAAGACAGGCTTAAACACATCCTTTACTTTCTGCCTAGTTTTACCAGGAGAGAAAGTAGAGGAGAAAGAGGATCAATCCAGACAATACAGTGTCCAGGTGCCTGAGCAAAGCTTAAGGTCCAAGATGATGGCAGAGCTGGGAAACAAACTTAGCACTTCAAGCCAAAATGCGAGATTTTCTGAAGCATGGGTACTGCTCTCATACTGAAAGCAGGCACAAAGCCATCTTCAAGAACTATATCTGCATGTGTAATTGCTGCAGACCTAACCAGGATGAGCAGCATGCCCTAAAGTCACACACCAACAGGACCTGGAAGTTCTTTTCTTAGTGGTTTACACAATTTTTTTCCAGACTCAAGTTTTAATTTAAAGAAATAGAAGGGTATCTCAAACTCATGTGCCCTCCCTGAAAACAATGCACACTCAAGCAGAAATCAGCTGCAATTCAGTATCTGTGGAACACATAAATCCCACACCTCCAGGTTCTCGGGGAAGGACATCACTGCTAGCTGAGGAGCAGTGAGCACCAGGCTGGTTTTGCCAAGCTGCAGCCATGCCCAGCACATTCAGAGATCACCCTGTCATGAGACACAGGCTCTGTCAGCTGGACACATCAGGGACACGGGACTATCTGAGAGGCAGCACAAAACAGCCCAGGCTCACCAGCAGGAAATGCACGACGTCTCCTCGACAGAAGGCCAGCATGGGGTTCACAGAGCTCTGCACAGCCACAAAGTGCCAGGCCAGGAGAGGGACACTCGAGGGGTCCATCTGTCACACAACAAGCACAGCAAGTGTTTAGGGCAGGCCAGGCACACTCTCAGCTCCAGGACACGTCAGAGATGCTTCTCACCGACTTCACCACGCACACACAGGGGCTGCTGTCCTGGTGGCAGCTGAGCAGCAGCTCGTGCCCTTTGGTGCAGCCCCACGTTTAGTGGACACCCAGTCACAGCCCCCAGCGTCCTCTCTGCTCAGTGTACATCCAATCTCTCCGTGCACTACAACGAGCTGCAGCTTGCCTTCAGCCTTGTCTCCCTTCTCCCACCCTAACACATCCCTCACCTGCCCCCTGCTGCTTTTCCATACCAGCAACTAGTGAAAGTGAACAACCAAGAGTTTAGAAGCCTGACTAGTGCTCTAATTCCACCCAGTTTTGCTCTCTTTAATTAGTGGGTGTGTTGTATGGTTCCTCTGTAAAACAGCAGCCGCAGTCCAAGGTGACTGTACCCCCAGTTAGGTGAACATCCTGCTGTGGGTGCAGCAGGAAAGACAAGTAACTGAGGGGCTGCTTCCTACTTCTCTGTGAAATTCAGCACCTTCCCAGAGGTACAGCTGGAAGCAGCCTCCTCAGCCTCTCTCTGCCCACAGCCCACACACATCAGACCTTTGGTTATCACGGCAGTCCCACAGTGCAGTTGGCACAGTGCGGCCCAGGGAGTGACCCCAAACACCTGGTTTGTGTCTCATCTCCTCTCCTGCACTCCAGACACTGTTTGCAGCCATAACCCAAAGAGCACCTGTGTGGCTCCATTACTCACCCGACCGTAGGGAAAGGTCATCCACACCTTCAGAGAGGGCTTCAGGCCAATAACCAGTATCTTCAAGGAAAACAAGACAAAAGGAAATGTCTGAGCACAGAGCAGAGAACTTCTCCTCCGTGACTTCCCCCACCAAGCCTCCTGCCAGCAGCAGGTTACCTTTGTGAGGGAGGCCATGGCCAGCAGTGAGTACTGGGTGATAGGATGGTCTCTCAGATCAACTTTTGCATGTAAAGGCTCAATACAGCAAACTTCCCCCTTGGAGCCACTGAAGAGACACCGGGATTCACAAGTCCTCACTCCCATAACCCTCCTGCAAAGAAGAGAGATCAGCTCAGGCGCCAGTTATCAAGAAGAGATCATCAGCCCAACAACCTCATGATGTCTCAAGTGTGATCCTTCATAAATATTCAGTTTAGGAAGTCCTTTGCACAGTGCCAGGGATCATTTGTAACACATCACTGGGAGCAGTCCCACACAGTCAGATACAGACAAGAACTCCATATGATCTTATCTAACAGCAACATTTTGGAAGCTGCTGGACACAATCAGACTCTCTTGATTGTCAATTCTTCCTCCTTGTCCCTCCTCCTCTTGAAGAGGCCAAGAAGGAAACAAGTGGTTACTGCAGGGCAGCTCTCACTGCTGAGCCAAGGAAAACCAAGAGGCAGCACTTCTGTGAGAGCTACCAAGAGCCCACAAGGATGCCAAGATCCTGGACAATCCACTGACCGCTCCACAACTAACTTTTAGTCACCTACTGCAAAGGCAGACAGCACCTTGCTTCAGCTGAGAAACTGCACTGCAGCCCTACACTGCACCTTCAGCATTCACAGAGCAGTTTTATTGGTTCCAATGGGGCTTTTTTAATGCTCAGCTTTTAGAGACTATGGGCCAGAACTGGTTTCTCGTACTTTCTATGGTTACCTGAGAGTTGTTTCTTACTTAAAGGACAGTTCAAACACGGAGCCTCCGCTGTCGTTGCAAATCGCAAGTGTCGGGTCATCTGTGAACTGAGCAGATGAGGAGATTAAAGGTGGCCCTAAGAAACAAACTACCAAACAATGGACATAAAAATACAGGCTATAGCACAGTATGAACAGCACACAGAAGGACAAGCATTGCACCTACAGAAAGACACCTTCAACATCCACAGTTGAGACAATTACTGGCTTTTTCATGATGTGCAAGAGAAGCAAGGTTTGTTTCCCCTTCACGCCTCAGCAAGCCTTGTTGATAGATTTTGGTACCCACTGTTTTCTGCTGCAGCTCAGACCTACAGCTGATCAAAATCTGTGCTACCACTACAACAGCTCACAGCACCAAGCCCGTGGGCTGGGGCCAGAGCTGCTAACTGGGCTGCAGTCACAGACCCAAATCAGAAACATCCAAAACTACTAACGATATCTAATGATTAAGACAAAAAAGGATCACAGCCACAGCTCTGGGGGGTCTTTGAAACCCAAAATCTAGCAGCATACCTGGAGCCACACAAAACAAAGCCAGGCATAACATCAGGTATGATTTTCTGTGTGTGGTAATAACACTGTGATGAGCAAGAAGCCAGAGATGATTTCTCTTTCAACCCAAACATTCCCAACAAGCTATTTGAAAAACTGCTGACAGAAGCTACTTTCTACTGCTCAGGCTCTTTTAAGTTGGCAAGTCATGCATCCGGGTCAAAACACTCCAAGTTTTAGAGGAACATGTCCCAGTAACTAATTCTTCATACATTTTAGCACCAGAGAGAGGAGTTACAACAGACAACTGTTGTTTGTTGCAGTACAACTCACAGCCAACACTATTATATCAACTCTCAAAATACTCAGTTTCACTTTTAAATTGAATTCCCATTCTTTTTCTCATCTCTGCACACCACTGCCATCCAGCTCCTGGGTTCTGCTCCTGCCTGTAAATGTAAGTACTGCACGAGGGAAGTCACCACGTCTGATGAACGGTGATGGGAGACGAGGAGTACCTGCAGTGCCTTTACCTTGATGTGCAGAATGGCTGTTCCTGGCGGGTGAGCATCAGTTATCGAGCGAAGCAGCTTCCCACTGGCCAGGTCCCACATCGTGATCTGCAAGCAGACTGTGCTCAGCACACAGGTACTCCCAAGGGTTCTCTCCACCACTTGGAGGTGCATTACAGTACCCCAATAAATTCCCACAGAGCCAGGATCACCCCGGGTTAGTGGGGTTTTCACAACAAAGGAAAGCAACCTGAAATCTGTTCTTCCCCTGGTTTTCCAAGCATTTTACTTATCAGCTTATAGCTGGCATCATTAGAGTTATCTTCACAACTGTGAGGTGTCCTTTTGGCCAGCTGCCTCCCTGCCCCATCTCACAGCCTGACACCACCAGTTAAGAATGCAGGACAACTCTGCTGCCACACACCACTGTTCCAAGGGGCTCACTGAATTTTTCTCTCCCAGAATCACTGAACAGGTGAAAAATTTCTGCTAACACCCATCCCAGCATGTCCATGGCTGCCATGAACCTTGTCCCTCCTTTGCTCCTGTGCCTGCCTAGAGTGGCAGGTCAGCCAGGAGGATGGAGCTTGGCTTCTGCTGGATATTCAATCCAAGCAACATCTCACCTAAGAAGCAGCGAGTCCCAAGCTACTCACTGCATAACTAGAGAGTGTTTAGCCCAGAAGAGTTGAGATTATACCTTAATCAAGTGTTTTATGGGAAACAGTACTTTGTGTGACTCTGAACATCCCTTGGGAATATTACCTGTCCCTTGGCAAAGCCACACAGGAGCCTGGAGCAGTCGTTGTTGATGCTGAGGGCAGAGATGGCCCCGTACTGGGCCCCCACTGCGGTGCTGCCCAGGCACAGTCTCAGGGCCTGGTTCTGATCTAGGGCACAACAACCAGCAAGACATCAAGGCAAGGGCAGTGATTAAAATTAACATCATGCAATTATTTACAGGCACAATTCACTCGGGGGACATGAACAACTCACAGACTTACAACTGAGTTCTTAAAAAAAAGGAGTTCACGGGATGAGAGCACATGTTAGTACAGAGAGAGTGGGACAGGGGCTTGCAGGGAAATACAAAAATGATTTTTAAGAATACAAACCAGGCACAAGGAAGATAGAAATGCAGAGGTATTACATAATGAAGAAGAAACTACTGGAAAAATCAAAGCTGTATCTAGCTTTCCTTTTACTACTCCGCTTTGAAGCACTGATGATGACAGAAAATTAATTCTATCTTCTGAGCCCTTATATATCCGTATTTGAACATCAACTGCAAAGCCCCAACATAGGCTTAACTATGTCATAATTTTATTATTATTTTGTCATTTTATTCCTTGGTTTTGTTAATAAAGGCAAGAAGCTGGAGGGAAAAGGAACTTGCCCTCCAAGGGGCACAGTTAAAATGGTCAGTGAGGAAGGATGCTTTGTGAGGACTGTTGGAAATACATCAGAAACACCACAGGAGCACCATGTGCAGGGTTCACCTAGAGCAAGGAAGGGAAAGGAAAGGATCCAGGGAAACAGAGCACCAGAAACCCCCTGGAAGGTCTGCCCAAGGCACAGGAAGCGTTACTCCAGGCTGGAGCACCGCTAGAGGTGTGTGAAACAGAGCATGGATGTATCCCTGTATCCTGCATTTGCTCCCCAAAATGATGGATCCATCAGGCAGCAAGCACAGACTGAGGGCTCAGCACACAGTGGAGTCACCTCAAATTCTACCTGGATGAAGAGGCATTAGTGGGAGAAATAAATATGAGCCAGAAGAGCAGCTGAACCCACAGATTACCCTAAAACACTGTCCAGGGAGAGCAGAAACATCCTTGGCCACACTACCTTGACATCCCTGGGACCCCTGACAGAACAGATCAGAACAAGAAGATAAATCATGGAAGATTTCCATGGAAGTTCAGACAACACAGAACAAATTTCCCAGAGAAATATTCTCCAAATGATGTCAAGATCCAATTCCTGTTCCAGAGGGCTGGAAATACAGTCCCTTTAGAAAAATACCACCTGCTAACCGTAAAAATATGTTTGAAAACAGAGGTAATGCTGCAGCTCTTCATATGAAAAGTAAAGGGTATCCTGTACCTTCCACTGCAGCCCAAGACTGTCAGTGAGTCAAGACCTGTTTCCTCTAAGGCAGGAAAAAAGGAGAATCTTCCACAGCTTTCTCTGAAAAGGAACTTTCCTTTTCTTTTCCCCTCACCCCCAATGTTAATTCCAAACAAACATCCCAAAATGAAGTGATTTGTATGACCACTGCCAGTACTTGTTCTTGTTTCCAGCCAGTCAAAAGATGACACACAGGGAGAAGCAATTAGATCAGATTTGTTTTAAAAAACAACTGTAATATGGATGAAATTGCTTCCAAAGCAAAGCAAGACCAGAGAATCAATCAGCTCCTATTAATCAGCTGGCAAAGTAATAAAAATAGACAAAAACAAAAGGTTATAGAAGGTGATCTGATGATTTTCCAGACTTATGTTATCAGCTTGGAATTAAGGTACATTTAGGATTAAACACGAAAAGCTTTCCCAAAATGCTTGAAAAAAAGGTGGCTATCAGTCGTCCAAAAGTGGTGTTAGCTTTTCAATTTACAAAAGGCAATTCCTCATCTGAAAGTCCTCTGGCAGTGACTGTGTTGCTCTCAGTCTGGGGTCAAGGTGAGATGGCCCCAAGACACAGCTCTGCACGTACAGACTCAACCCCAGTTTGTGAATGTGAAGCAAGTCACCTCCCAGGCCACAGGAATGAGCAGAGCACTCCAGAAGCTGACCCTGCTCAGATCACCAGCTTGCCATCAAGATCTTCCCCTTAAGCCCTGATTTTCCCGGGTTTGAATCGATTTCCTGCAGAGTTGCTCAGATATCCCAGATTCTCTCAGGCAGGGTGCCAGAACTGCTCTGGGTGGAGGTGAGCTCACGGAAGAGGCTTTGTCCTGCCCCAAAACAACTCCCTGACAATCAGCTGTGGAGCTGCTGCCCTAGGACAAGATAACAAACACCTTTATCTGCTCCTGCCTGGGGGATTTGGGAAGGTGCAGTGCACATGCACCCCACAAGCAATTCCCAGAGGGGCCAGCAGCATTATCCATGATTCCTGCACTGCCTTCTGCTGAGCTGGCCCCTGGAACCCTGGCACAGACAACATGCAAACTGGGAGCACAGGAGCTGGGCATGCAGGGCACGTGCACAGGGCACTTACTGTACCTTTTCCTGTTCATCCACACAGAAGGGGCCACAAGAGGAAAGAAAAAGCCAGAAATCAATATAAAAGAAAGCAGTGAAGTAACAAACAGCACATCTGTGACAATCTCTGAAGACAGAGAGCCTTCAGACTTTGCTGAGTGTTTCCTCTGATTAACATTTCACCTTCGGATTTGTTCAAGAAGTGATCCTGTGAGTATGGTCTAAACCCAAGCAGTTTAAAAAGTGAGTTCATAAATTTGAAGACCATTTGGTACTGCAGAGCAAAAAACCCAGAAATCTAAAACTGGTATTGTAACAGTAACTGGTAACACTGCTTGCAACCAGTTACCACCAGCCAGCAAATCAACTCCCCCCAGATTTAAAAACACATCTGAGGGAAACCATCCCAAAGTGGAGTTTTAATGCTGCCATACCTCAGAGACTCGGGATGCTCACCTTAAGTTTTACAGCCAACAGAGAAAATAAAATACAAATCAGTAGTGGTACCACACAAATCTAAACAAAGTTGAGCCACACAGAAATTTTTTTGTCTGGAACATCAAGTCTTTATGAAAAGGAACACGCTTCAGTCAGAGTTGGGTTTTGAGTAGGGTAAAACCTCTCAGCTCTTCTAGAAAAACAGATAAAGAAAACCTCTAAAGAGTATTTGATGCTCCAGACATCCCTTGCTACCACCATTTCTGCAACACTTGAGAGTATGTCAAAGAATAGGCAATCAATCCAAGTCAAATCCACTGAAAAATGTTTCTCAAAGATCAGATGCACGAACTGAGAAACGTCCCGTGATAATTTCTCGAGAGCCAACAGAAGCTTTCAAAGAATCAGAACGAAAGTTTCCCAAGTCTTCCTTAAAAAAGGACAGAGCAGACAAGCCAAGAGTACAGGTGGACTTAGGAGAGACAAACAAAATAGCTAAAGTCAAATATATGAAAGAAAACCCCAAAATTTCCTAGTGACACAACTATTCAGAGAGTTCTGTTCGACCAGAAAATGGTCCCACATTTTTGCAGGCAAAAAAAGCCCTTGTGTTCCCTTTGTAAATTATAAACCCTGCACAGTTTACAAGCCTTCAGTAGTCAATCTCACCCTAATTAACACATCTGGAAGAAACATGTTTTCCTAAAAAAAAATGAAAGATATTGATCAGCCTACAAACAAACTGCTGATTAAAATTGTAGAAGAAACCCAAGCCAGAACATAAGAATGACCCTTTGCATGCTTATATAGTCCTAGAGTCCCTTCTGCAATGTAAAATGCTAAAAATTATCTATTATGACACTTGCAGAGAACAGCTTCTTATTGAAAAGCTTCCTGACTTCCTTGCACACAGAGAGCAACAGCAAAATCAGAGTAACAATGTGTTCTACGGGAGTGATCCTGGAGAGCTCCACACACTAAAGCAATCTTTAAAAAACTAAAAAAAAACCCCAAAGCCCACAAAGATTTAGTGCTAAAAACTCAGTAAGGTCCTGTGTTACCTGCAGCAGACAAGAAGTTACTTATGTTCAGATTAAGCACATCCTGTAACTGTTTCAATGCTGAATTAAACAAATGGCATCAAACAGTTTAATGTCTAGATACCCAGGGAGGTGTCTTGCACTGCCACAGCCTTCCCCACCCCTCTCTTGTGTCCCATCCCCATAATTCTGGATTTGAATGATTTCATCCAGCTTTGAAAGAAAAGTGGAGAAGACACTGAGATTTCTGTCATGGTTAAGAAGTTGGTGCTGCACAGGTAAAAGGCACCAACCCCAGTGTTTATGGGAGCAGATGAGGAGCTGTTTCTCAGTATCAATGTGCCAATCCCCACCAAAGCATAAGGACAACTAAAACATTACTTGTGCTTTATTTCTCTGATGAAAGAAAAATCACATTTAGCACAAACTTAGAAGCACGTTCCTTAGAAGGAATCCAGCCTGCAGTTCTAAATCAGGCTGGGGGTTTTTTGCTTGTGTTTGCCATTTTTTTAAGGCCATTAAAACACAAAAAGCCTCCCGACTTTATTTGTAACTTACCAAATATCAGTGCTAGCCCATGGGAAGTCCCCACTGCTATCAGATTTGATGCTGCCTGGAAGAGTCACACAGAAAGATTGAAAGCAGAAGGAACCAATCACAGATCCACCACTTACCAAGCAAAGTTTGCCAAAAGGGGAAAATTTCAAAGGTTGCATGAGTAAGTTTTTAAACTTATAAGTGACAAGCAATTCCTACATGAAGCCAGATAAGCATTGCACGTGAATGAGCATCACACATTTCTCAAGATCAGAGGGCTGCCCTTGTCTCTGCTGTTTGACATTCAAATGCTCTGAGGGAGACTTCCTCTCTCTAAAGTCAGTCTCATTCTTTTGGTGTAGTTTCTAAACATAAATACTCAGGATTTCCTCATGCTATATCCACATGTGAACTCTTCCACAACCCTGTGCAGTGCTGGTTCCCTGAGGAGATTGTCCACAGCAAGCCCAGAGATTCCACGGGGTATTAAACACAGCTCCAAGATCCTGCTGCACTTGCAAACCCGCACCCAGTTCAATAAATCCCAACAGGAATCACATAATGCTGTAGGTGTATTAATGTTGTTCTGCTTTATTTATTAACAAGTGTAAGTCAGGCTAAAAAAAATCCAGTGCTTTCATGTCTGGATGTGTAAGTGCTGGTTTTTATTCTGTGTGCAGGGTCACAGCTTCCAGCTTTGCTGTGCAGCCTTTTGCTTAGACAGGACTCCTTTTTTTCCCCTTTTTTTTTTAAACAAAAAGTGTAATTTCTTCACTGAAAGCGACCAAGCACATCTTTAGTTCCTTTGTAACACATTAAAACTCATTTCACAAAGACAGAAGAAACACTTGCTGCATTTCACCTCCTTAAAACATTTCTCATTTACCTACAGGCAGCTTCACTTCAGACATACTTTAATTAACATGATCTTGACCTCAAGTTGCTAAGCAGGAACATCCTTTTTTAAGTGACAAATTTGTATTTTAAGGACATATTTCAGACACATGAGAGACACAGGGATGCTGACCCATCACGTGGAGCACTTCAGTTTAAGTTTCTATAAGGAATTGTGAGGAGTCAGAGCAATAACTGGCAGAGAAGAAACACCCAGGGAAATTCAGTCTGTCCAGCAGAAGGGGACAGGTTGGGTGCTCTGCTCAGGAGCCCTGGGGAGGACATAAAAAAGGGGAGTGCTGGGCACTCCCCCCAGGAAAACAGAGCCTTCATGCTCCTCCTCCTACCCCTCCTGTTTGCAATTCATTATCAAGTGTCTTAAATTACTGCTTTACCAAACTGGCATGAAAACTAAGCACACAGTCCTTGAAAAGTGTGGGAGTACTTACAATTGCAGTGGGCAAGCCAGCATCCACCTTGTCCTGGGGAAAGAGGAGAAGCCATGAGTGAGGGAGGCACAACTCCCAGCTCTGTGCACGTCTCTAATTATCAGAACTGCAACACGGAGCAAAATCAACACCAGCTGCATTTTCACAGTCCCACCAGGGCAGGCAGAGCTGAGGGAACCACCGGCTAGAAACACCCAGAGGGATGGAAAAAGTGCCCAGACAGGGAGAGGAAGCAGCACTTCCTGCAATTCCATTAGGAAATTCCCTGTGCACTGTGCCTTGCCACCAGGTCTGATGACACCCAGCCACACAAATCAGTGCTCAGGAGAAGCTCCCACGTTGCTGCTGCACTGAGTCAGCTCACCCCTCACCCACTGCTGCCTGGGGACCTCTGGCAGGGTAGTACTACCCAGAGCTAATAGCAGGGGGAGGGAGGGGATCACACACACCCCTACACACCAAAAGAGCTGCAAGCTTTTCCTCGTGGATGTCACCAGAAGGCAACACTTACTGCTGCAGACACTATTTGGGCAGAAATGCCTTTCAGGAGCGAGAGCCGGATCACTGATCCATGGAATGAGAGAGAATCGGGGAGCTTTTTCTTCCTAAGGGAAAAGAAATCAATCAAAGGCTTCAGTAAGAGTTTGAAGCTTGGCCTAGGCCCCAACTAAAGCAGCAGGTCAATTCTGCATGCACTTGTAACTCATGCAGTTTACATTCTTATTCTTGGGGCCCCAGAATGAAATGAGACATGGGATTACAAGCAAAGCCTGCTGTGCCCCCACAGTCTGGGTCTAACTCATCTCTCAGAGAAAAGCAAGCAGTTTTTCAAACAAATGCTCAGTTTCAAGCAGACCTTAGATTTTATTAATAAAGCCTGAAAGCAACACTTGAGCTCCTTAATGAGTCTTTCAGCGAGTCAGGAAGTTTTAGTTTGTAAAGTGAATATCTAAGCAAAAACACACAATTGGAAGAGGTTCATTAGCAGAACACAGACCCCCAGGAAAACTGGGTGCATGCTTAAATAATAACCTTCAATTAAAACACAGCTGACCTGATATGAAAGCTTAAGTGCTTCTGCTTATGGACACAGCAGCTTTTAAAACTAACTAGCGTGCAGGAACAGTTACTTCTGAAGAGCACTGGTGCACTCCAGCAACCACAGCAGGGGGAAAATCCCCAGGAAAGTTGCAATTTTGGTGCCACGCTCACCATCAGAGTCAAATTCCCAAAAACCAAGTATAAACACCAGGTCACCTCTCCAGAGGTGCACAAACAAGCAGTTCAGACGTAGGCTGAAGAAATATGTTGTTAATAACTTATATTATGGTTAAAGACCCATAACCATGGCAACCAGCCTCACTCAAAATGACAGGAACACTTCCAAGTTCTTCTGCCTGCTCTGTACTGAAAATGTTTAAGCCACTCCAGGTAAGATTTCTCTCAGTACAAGGCATCTTCTTGGAAAAAGAAGGGACAGTGAGTCCATCCACCACCACATGGCCCAGAAACCACCGCATTCAGAGTGTTTATACTCTGTGCAACTGCTTGTGCAACAACCACAGCTTCCCAGGGCATACCAGGAAGCCAGGGGAGTGGCTCGGCCCTCACTGGAGTAATTAACAAGACAGGTCAGCAGCCCTGCAGCTAATTACCACATTGTGGATGTCAGCATCAGCAGTCCACTCAAAGGAGTGACAGCGCTTGCCCTGCACAAATAACCACCAGCTGCTGGCAGCCTCTGGAGGTCCAACACACCTTTGAGAGATCATCTTTAAAATCATCATGGTTCAGCACGACAAAGACTCCATTAAAACTCAGAGAAATTGAAATGTTCTGCCTCCCATACAATCTGAGCATTTATTGCTCAACCAGGCCAGCCCTCAGGGCAGCAACAAATCCCACCTGTGCCTACGTGTGCCTGGAGGAGCACCAGCGTTCTGCCAGACAAAGGGGGATGTGGTTTGAAGGGCTGTCAGCAGCACCCCCGTGGGGCTGCAGTACCTCTTGAGGTGCGAGCGGTCCCCGCTGTCCGAGCTGGCCACGGACGAGGTGTCGTAGGAGTGCGCGTCCGTGTTATCCACGTTCAGGAGAAAGGGATCCTCCAGGATGAAAGACTCCTCTTCATCGTCAGTCTGAGGGGACACAATCACCACGGCTCGCTAAGTGCTCAAAACACACACCACCTCAACTGAAACACCAGCAAAACAGCACCAAGTCAGCCAAAAAAAAACCCCAATAAAAATCAAGGAAAGGACAAGGCAGTCTCATATCTAAAACCCAGGATTATTTACTACTTCACCAGATGGATTCTGTGGAAGAACCAATTTCCAGAGTTCACAGGAATCACAGGAGTGGGCTGGAGAGAAAAGCATTCAACCAGATCTTCCTTCCCCAAATATTACCCACTCCATCAACTATTGTTTACTGACCTTTAACTGAGCTGTTCCCAAGTCTCCCAGTAGCCAAAAGAAGGCCTAGAATTATCATCATCTACTCCAGCACTTCACCAAGGGGCACTTAGAGCCCAGCAGTCCCTCCATCTGCTTTGAGAGTTGATTTTGCTCTGCTCTGTGCTCTTCTGCTGGCAGTATCTTTTTCCTTTCAGCCTTAGCCTAGAATTTTTTATTACAGCATTTTTCAAACAGCCATTTTCCCTGATGTCTTCTAAATTTGGTGCAGTGAGACATACAGTTCTCCCCAGCAAGTCACATCAGATGCTGAGACTGCTTCTGCCAAAGGACTAAATATCTAGTTCTCACCTCCTCTCACAACTTAAGAACTGCTCAGAAACTCTGCAATTACTTTCAGCTAAAAACACCTGTTTGATACCTTTAACACACTGTATAGGCTTCAGGTGACTGTCCACATCTACAGGTTAATGTACTTAGACTTAACGGAAACCTTTTACGTGTTGCAGCTGTGGATACTTTAATTGAAAAAAAAAAAAACCAAAATTCTTTGTCACATACTGTAAAGCAATTACTCAACTGAGCACACACTTCACCAGCTATCAGCACATCACAAAGTCACACAGTTTTATTTCCCTGGAAAAACACAGGAGGAAAGGAGCCTGTGCTGCCCGACAGACACTCACCTCATTCAGGATGCTCTCCAGCGTGGGGGGCGTATCAACCTGAGGGATGTCGAATTCTTTGTCATCGATCTGTACAGCAGAAACCACAGACTGAGTTCAGGCTGCCTACTCCGCCTTCGTTTTAAGTAAACAGCAATCAGAAGCAGGCACAGAGACACTCCTGCCAAAACGCCCCTGCCCGGAGAGGCCGGTGAGAGCTGAGGGCTCACAGTTTCACCCGGCTGAATGAGGGTGTTTCCCCCGTGGAGGCCGTGGGACACTTTTGATGTGCTGACAATAAAGACCCTATTGCACCATCAGGCGCTTTGAGACAAGAGAGAAGTTAAATGACTGACGGTGCACCTGCTACACCAGGCACCCACCACGTACGGCTGGGGGGCTGTTGTTTGTCTAGACGAGGCGAAGAACGAGAAATGGATAAGACCGGGTCAGAGCCCATGGCAGGGTGCTGGAACCGGCACAGACCCACCCGCCTGCCGACCTCCCCTCGGGGCTGTGCGAGGGACCCCCGACCCTCCCTCACGGCTGCGAGAGGGGACCGGACCCGACCCTCCCTCACACCCATCTGAGGAACGCCCCCCGCGCACCCTCCGTCCCGGCTGCGTGAAGGGACCGCACCGGGCCCTTATCTCCCGGCCGTATGTGACGGGACCTGACCCTCCCTCCCGGCCGTGTGAGAGGCCCGGCCCGGACGCTCCCTCCCCGAGCGGCCCTGCGGGAGCGCCCGGGCCGGCGCAGCCCCCGCGGCCCGGCCGTGCCGCCTGGGCGGCGGTTCGCGCCTCACCAGCTCGCTGCGGGAGTCCAGCTCACGGTCGAGCTCGGCCACGCTGAGCGGGTGCACGGGCGGCTCCGGGGCCGGCTCGGGCTCCGCTCCGTCCGGGGCCGCGGCCATGGCCGGGCCGGCACCGCCGGGACTCGAACCCGCGGCCGCGGCCTCCGCCCCGCGCAGCCGCAGCACCGACGGGCCGGCCCCGGGCCCGCCTTAAAGGGGCCGCGCGGCCCCGGGACGGGGGACAGAGGGACACGGAGCCAGCAGTGCTGCCCACTAGTCCTTTTATTTATCGGCAAACCCCGCATCTCCTCCACGCTGCCGGCTGTGATCGCGGGCCCGGGGGGCGCGTCAGTCTGCGAGAGAAGGAGAGGGACAAAGTCAGTGATGAGCAAAGGGGAGAGGCACAGCCCGGCACCCACCGGCACCCACGGCACCCACCGGCCTCAGCTACAGCCGGGCGGGCTGTGCGGCCATTCCCGGGCTTCGGCGTGCACAGCGCCAGGCTGCAAACATGTCCCAGCAAAGCCCAATAAAAATGTCCCTTTTGGGACCAGAGACAAAGCCTCTGGGAATAGGTGGCTGATTTAAAACAAGGCAGGAGCCGGTGGAACCACAGTTGGTGCCCAAGGGTTTGTGTTGTCTTTTAAAACCACCCGGGGGGGAGGGGGGAAGGATTAGCAACAGTTGCAGCTATGTCAGTGTTTGTGTTCCAAGACAGAACTAAGCCAAAGAGCCCTCAGCAGGCCAGAAGGTGAGGAGGGTCAAATGTAAAATAAAGCACACACTGGAAGGATAAATACTGAGTTTCGGGATATCAGATACCCGGGCTACCCTGGTGTCTTAGCGGGTTCCAAGGGGTCACTCCCATGTGCTGGTAGCCAGGGATGGGCAGAGCTGGGCTGTGCCCAGGGACAGGGATCCTCCTCGCTCTGGTGTCCCAGCAGAGCTGAACCCTGGCTGAAGGTTCCAGCTGTAGCAGAGGCACCTACCAAAGGCACAGAGAGCATCCCACGCTGTCCCTGCCTTACCTGTCGGGCCTTCCCGCCGTGCTCCCTGCAGAGCAGCTGTGCTTCCCTGCTCCTCGGAGAGGGCTCTGTCCTGCATCTGCAACAGCATGTCCATGAGCAAGGATGTCCCGAGTGTCCTCCTGCCCTCCAGGTGAGCCCCTGCCAGGCAGGCCCCCTTCCCACCTCCACCCTAGCAGGCTCGGCTCAGCAGTGAGAGCAGAGGCTCTGCCTGTCCAGGGTGACCTGCTGAGCTCTCGATCAGCTGACCAGGAGCTGGGGAAAGCCTTCCCAGTGTCACCAGAGGGAGCCTGCAGGCTTTGAGATGCCCTCAGACTAGCAGGTCATACACAGGTAAGGCAGTTGGGGTCCTCAGAAATGTCAGTAGTTTGGAGCACACACAAAAATCCAGCTCCTTGTGGCAGTGGCTCAGCACATTGGCTGGGCTGGGGAGGGGATTTTTGCAAGGCAGGAACTCTGCTTTAGAGCTGTGCTGGCCCTGGGGAGCTGAACCTCTCCTCTGACGTGCACATCTACAGCTATTTAAGGTTTTAGTGACTGATTACCAGCACTTGCTCTCCTCCATGTCCTAAAACCTTTCTTTGCCCTGCCAGCTGTTCCAGGACGGTTTTCTGCAGCAGTGGTGCATTCACTCCTCTTACAACAGCCACTAATTCTCCTTCCTGCAAGGTGAGGAAAGCAAATCAATCAGTCAGTGCCCAGGTTGTGCTCTCTGGGCTCTGGAAATCCCCACAGCAGCACATCACCCACAGCATTATGTACCAGGCCCTCCTGCTTGACAGAGCTGCTCTGCTCCACAAGAGGGAAGCTTTGGAACAACCTTCTCTGTGGCTCCTCATCAGGCTTAGGATAGAGCAAAGCAGCTTGTGAGAGGAGTACAGTCCTGACGACCCCACAGGGCAACACACGGACTATATTTCAATCCCCCCAGCACCTCATCACCAGCAGGTACAGAGCAAATAAAATTTGCTCCTCACACCTTAAAGAAATAGAATATCCCTCCAAAAGGCCAGTTGTCCCCACTGGCAGGTCATGTTTGTTCTTGTGCATCCACCGGGAAAACGTTTTCACTCACAGCATAAAACAGAAAGACAGGCTGGCATTGTCCTCTGTATCCTTCCAGAGCATCAATGGAATCCACTTCAGCCTGCAAGGAGGGGGGAACAGAACAGGTGTTTCTAGGAGAGCATTTCTGCTCCCCAGGGAAGCTCATGCCTGGACTCAGCCCCCCTCAGCTGGCTGTTCCTCGCCCCCACACAGGGAAACGCCCCTGGGGTGGTTTGGGGGGACAAAGTGACACTGCAACACTGCACTGTTATCCTCTGGGCTGAATATAGGAAGGAGAAAGTCACTTCAGGCTTCAGGCCCCTGCCAAGTGCAGAGGACTGGATACTGCAGGCAGTGTCAAATGAGATCTTACCACAGCAAAATGCAGGAGATTGCTGCCAACTTCATTCCTGATTTTTTGGAACAGATCCACTACTGTTCTGCACGGGCCACACCAGGCTTGGAACGCATCAACAACTGTCAGCAGGAAAATGAGTGAGAATGAGGTGAAAATGGGTCAGTTTAGACACAGACCAGTAGACCAAAGGCTGGAACGAGATGGATTCAACTCTGAGGTGGAAACTGTCCTACCCTTGGAAGGACTGAGATGCTGGGTCACAGGATGAAATCACATTGTAAAACATCAAGCTAATAATGATGTGGAGGAGCCTTTAAAAGAAACATGGACATGGCTGTGCCCTTTGAGAAGGAGCAGATTTTCTAGGGAGAACTGCTGCAGAGGGAGAGCACAGGAGCCTTGGGAATAGGGCTGCTCCTTTGCTGGGGACAGTCCTGCTCCAAGCAGTGGTTGGACTGGACACTCCAGAAGCTTCTGGACCAGCATGACAGCTGTCCCACATGAGAACTACAACCTCCAGCTTGTCTCACCCCTGTTGTTGGAGTATTTCTTCCTTTCATTTCGGGGCAAGAGGAACGGAGGGACTGACTAAACATCCTTAACACTCATAATTCCTACCAGTCCTGGGGTCCTTTAAACACAGAACAAGAGCAACCCAGTGTGCTGACCAAACCCTTACCAATGAGTCCTTTGAGACACAGCATTTCTTCCCACAGCTCCTGGCTAGTGATGTTAATCTGTGTGAAAATGTAAAAACACAGTAAAAGCAACAGTGAGTCCAAAGGTACCACCCAGTTGCTGCAAACATCTGGACAAACTGCTCAAGAGGGACACATCTGCCTGAAGAGGAGTTGCCTGAGCACTCAGAGAACTCTTCTGGCTGATCCTCTCACCTCTGGCCAGCTGGGCACGATGTCTCACAAGGTCTCTCCCACGGGAGCCCAGAGCAGCAGGGTGGGTTGTCCCAGTGCAGCTCCACAGCCTCCCCTGCCCACACCCAGCTCAGCCCAGTCCTCCCAGCGACTCACAAGGCTGGTGATTCTCCAGCAGCAGCTTCTCCCCTGCCCTGCACACAAGCTGTGCTACTTTAGAGGTTTCAGCCTTGGTCAAATAAAGTAGGAAAATACACAGCTCCTGTGATGGATGGGCACTGAGGGGGCTGAGCACAGCGTGTCCTCACCTAAATTCCCAGCTGTATCTAAGGACTTCCAAAACACAGTGAACAGGGATCTGGGGAGCTCCAGACAATTCCATACACTGTGCCACGTGCTGTATTATCCCACACTTCCAATACTGGGATTAGAAAGGGAAAAGCTCTTTAGCATCTTCCCCCTCTTACAGGACTTTCCCCTCAGTAGGTACTTAGAAAACACAGCAAGTTAATAAAGAAAAGGCTTCTTGAGAAATGAAGATCTGATTTTGTTCATCCTGAACAATGAGGATTCCCAGTTCCTTCCTCAGCTGGTCTCATCAATCCCAACTACATTTAGACTACAATGGAAGACAGGAAGTTGCCCCAAGGCAATTGTTTCACAATAATTAACACCAATGGGTATTGAAGGGCTGATAAAATCCCGTAGTCAAGAATTCCAAGAGTGGAGACTCCAGTGGCCTCTCACGGGTTTTCAGAGATGTCACCAGGGCAGTTTCTCCAGGACCTTTCTCAGGGAAAGGGAGTGTTCAGACACCTCTGTCTGTTTGCCTGCTCAGCCTCTTCATGACCCCAAGCGTAATTTTTCAGATAATACCTGCAGAATTCAGACACTGAATTGTTCCTGGAGCTGGGACCACACTCAGGGGGTTTCACAGAGTGTCAGTGAGTCCAAATAGTTGATGACAATAATTTATGATAATGAGTTCAGCCATGGACTCCAGTACTGCTGGCACCCTCCAAGGTGCTTTGCTAACTTGGGAGTCCTGAGGCTGCTTGGGCTTGGCTCTCCTGCAACATAACCAGAGCTTTTCCAGGACATCCCGTGGTGTCCAAGGTTCAGTTTTCACCTGCAGATGTGAACAACCAGAGCTGTGCAGCCCCAGCTCTGCCTTGGCTGCCCAAGGGGCACAGCTGGTTGTTGTTCCTCATCACCCAGGAACTGAGCTGGACAAGCAGCAGCAGAGACCATTCTTACCTTAATAGAGATCTCCTCTTCCTTTTGTACACATTCACATTTTCCAATCCCAACAGTGAACAAACAAGGTCAGAGAGCCCATAATCTTTTCCATTATTTCTCTCTTGTGAAGACTGAACTTATTTTAAATTTTCAAGCAGACCTTCAGAACCTACTTTGGGTGTTCAACGTTTTTTCCTAGTGAGCCACTCCCAGAACCCCTCTCTCCCCATGCAGTAGTTATAAAGCATCATTAGGTCACTTGTGCAGTGTAAACAAGGAAAAATTCTTCTACACATCACTGTGAAAGAGGTTTTTCACCCTTAGAATTTTCTTGCCTCCTAACTTTTACAGGGAGCCTTCTGTATATGTGACCTGGTCAAGGATGTTCAGTGACATTTGTTGCTCAGGAGAACCTCCCCCCCTTCCCCAGTTCCCTACTCCTCGATGTCCTCTCAGCAATTATGCATTTTGATCTCTGGCAGCAGCCAAACCTGTGCCAGCCCATAACAGCCTGGAACACAACCTGCAGCCCCACAGCCACCTCCCTGTGCCCCCACAGCACTGACAAGGGGCAGATCTGACCTGCCAGGCCTCCCCATGGTTCCCACCTGCCTTCAGAAACATTTTCCACCCCAAAGACCTCACAGCAGAGCTTTGCCAGCAGAATCTGAGATACCTGCAGACTGAATTTCATCCTTTGCACTTAACTGTGAGTTTACAAGGTCTTTCCAAAGCCTGGTTGCTACTGACCTGCAGCACTGGCTCCTTTTTCTTTGCAGCCATCCCTCTGCAGGAACAGGGTCCTGTGAGCAGCCGTCCAGGCACAAAGCACTGCCCCCCTCCTCTAATCACGGGGATCCAACTGCTGGCCGACCTGCACCACAGAGAGAGCTTTTCACCTGCCTCTGCTCCTCCACCCAGGACAAAGCACCCACAGCAGCAGCCTGGCCCTGCTGCAGGGAGAGGGGCTGGCTCAGCAGCACCCAAAGTCTGGGCACAGCTTTGCTCGTACCTTCAGAGTCAAGGTGCTGCTGCAGGGCCTGAACTGCCGCTCGCTTCCAGACACAGCAGCCTGTCCCCCTGGCCTGGAGGGTGGGAGAAGGGGATGGGCCCAGCAGGGCCTGGCAGGGCCTGTGTCCAGCTGGCAGGGCCCCAAGGCTGCCATGGCAGCCCTGGCTGTGCCATGGCAGCGCCTCAGCCCAGCCCGCCCTGCTCCCTCCTCCTGCTGGGAAGGTCAGCCCTGGAGCTCCCCCTCCAGCAGCAGCTGCACTTGGAGCCCTCCTGCCTCCTCTGTGCCTGCCACACTGCCCAGCTCCCCCCTCCACCACCCACCCCACATCCCTCCTCACCTGGGGGGTCAAAGCAAGGTTTGGGATCCAGACCCAAACAAGGGGATAGCCTGCTGTCCCAGCCCCAAACACGGCTCAGTGGGGGGAGGCTGGTTGGTTTTTCCCTGCAGAAAAAACAGTGCCAGTGCCCAGCCCCTCCCAGGTTTTGGCTCACCCCACCCGTGCCCAGGGGGCCCTGGGCTCCAGGGCAGACCTTGCTGTGCTGCATCTCACCCCACAGCCCCGGGGGTTCAGTTTTTGGCGCATCAATGCCCCCAGCATGTCTGTTTTTGCTGAAATCAGCCTGCAGAAGAGCCCTGATGGTTTCAGGCACCACTGTAATCCTGCACATTGCCACCTCTCACATTTCAGGAGCACCAAAGACAACCCATTTCTACTTGAGAATCCAATTTCACGCCCCTCAGTTGTTCCTCTGTCTGTCCTGTCACTGTTTCAGTTCTGCTGCCATGGGTAAAGTCTGAGAAAAATACATTTTAACCAATGTGAAAGGTTTGCCCTGGGAAGGTCCTGGCACAAGCTGCTCTAAGCAGGTCACTTGGCTTCTGCCACTTCCACAGTGCACATCTGTGACTGGAAGAGCCAAACTGTGTCTCTCTGGATTCTCTGTGCGGGAGAGACAGTCCACAGGTGGAATGAAGGTGGTGGGGAGCAGCCAAAGGTCCCACTTGTCCGACAGCTCCTGTCCCAAACTCGCTGTGCTGGCAGGTGTAACCTCTGCCACAGGGCCTCCCAGCACCAGACCCAGACATAAAGAGAGGACATACTTATCAAAATGCGTCAGGATGGGGTTTCAGCAGAGAAATGGCGCAAGAAGAGCAGAAATCCTGGTGATCCACATGATGTCCAGACAAACTTTGCTTTGGTTCTGCAAAGAGCCCTGGCATTCATTCACAGGCTGCTGCCACCTCATTAGGTTGGAAAAGCTCTGGGTGACCCGCCAAGTCTGTTCCCACTGCGACCCTCAGGCTGGAGAGGGGCTGGCACAGAGAGCTGGCATTTCTGCAGGAAGCTGAGAAAAATCTCCACGTTCTGGTAAAGTTCTCTTTATTTACAGTATTCTTCTTTTTGTACATACCTATAGCAACATCAAAAATTATTCACAAAGCTTAACTGAATGTAAAAATGTTCTCATCCAACACTTTGTCCTCTCGATACCTGTGGAAAATTCCAACTGTTCTCATGCAGCAACGAGATTGTCTGAGCACTGGTTTTTAGTTTTTCTGGCAGAATTGGAGGAAACCACCTCAGAACTTGTACAGAGATACTTTTACTCACCTTTGTTTCTGAACACCTTTAGGCACCGAAGTTCTATAGAATCAAACTCAGATTTGCTTTTAGAAATGTGAGTTGGGGAAGGAAGACAAGAGATACAGAAGAACTTGAGCTCCTAAACAAACACAGAAGTGCAACTGCAGCACGTTGGACAGTTTTGCATTTACAACACCTGCCTCAGAACTTCCTTCTCAGTTCAAGCAAAAATATATTTCATTCAATTTTATAAACAAGACCTTGCTTCTGAGGTACTGAGATTTAACAAGCTCTCACATATTTTGACTTTCCCTTCTGTTCAACCCCCAAAGTCCATTCATGAAACATTTGCAGAAGGACATTAAAAAACTGCCAGTCACTTACTGCAATGCCTGGGGAAAAAGTGTCAGGTGCTCACTTTTATTTGTCTTTGAGAGTGGAAGAAGTTACATGAAATGTAGATATCGTCCTTTGCAACCAAGTGATAACAGTTCTCTGATACACAGCACATTCAAATTCCAGGCCAAACTGTGGTCACATTTTCTGACACAAGTAGTTTACCTTGGAAAAAAAGTAAGGCTGTCACAATCTGACCTTCTGATCAGAAACAGAAGATGTAGATACTTATCAAAATTGGTTAGCAAAGTTACAGACCTCTCTTCTTGCTGCAGCCCCCCCTAAAGCTCGGCGTAGGAGAACAAAGATTTGGTTTAAGACATGGGCTGCCACCCCTGGTGCCTGTTAGTGTTGTGCAAATACAGTGTCTGGAGAGTCTGGCTTGCCCACGGGCTAAACTGACCCCCGAGGGGGCCTGAGCCCTGGCCTGCCCCCCAGAGGAGGCTCTGCTGCCCTGCTGCTCCAGGCACAGCCACTGGGAAAGCCCTGGGCTCTCCCAGGCCAGCCTAACCTCCCCCAGGCTGGGTCTGCACTCTGTTTGCCTCCCCACAGTCCCAGGCACAGCCAAGGCCTCCAGGTGCACTCCAACCCCATGCCAGTCCACCCCATCCTCGTTCTCCAGGAATCTAAATCCATGCAAGTGTGTATCTGCCTATGTACAGGGATCTGCAGCAACAACACTGCTGAGCCAGAAAACAAAACCAAACCAAAGCCCTGGTTTTTCCATCCCTCCCCCAGCTTCCTGCTCCCAGCAGCTCCTCTGTGGAGATGATTTGGAAGTGACTTAACTCTTGGTGGAGGCAAAGGATGCAGAACAAAAGCAATCCCTTAACCACTGCTTGGCAGCTCCTTCTGCTCTCTGCCCAGTTAATTCTGCACCACACTGTTTGCTCTGCCGGTACCAGTGATCAGCAAATCCTTCTCCCCTGAACAAGCCAATCCTTCAGCAATCGGCTGAGCAAGTTCCTGGCTAGGAAAGCAAAGCTTATTCCTGCTGATCCTGCAGCCACCTGCTCCTTCCCAGAAAAGCCAACAGTCATCCTAACCCTGAAGTATGAGCTTGTCTTCTAGAAATGCAAAGAAACCCAAACCCAATCAATCCAGCTGCCCCATTCCATGGATTTGAGCATGTCATCAGTACCAGGGACCTTGTGTTGTAATAAAGAACTCTTTGATCTTGTCAGTACAGAACGTGCTGCTTGGAATTTGGGGTCTACTGCCTCCTTCTATTTCTCTCTTGAAAAAGGAAGTATAATGTAAGTTAAGCTGAAGTTCAGAAATGCATATATTTTACTTAAAAACATTCATCTGTTCAAAATTCAAAATAAACTTTATGGGATACAACAGTTTGTTTTTTTTTTCCTTTTAAATAACATTTCATTCAAACTGTATATAATTCATTGAAGTATTCGTACAGCAAACAATGGTTAACCCTTGAAAACCTGTAGAAAAAGATTTTCACACAAAAAAAAAAGGAAAACCAAAAGTGAGGTCTCACACCCACCCACACTCACCCAAGCACACGCGCACACCCAAGCACACACCCACACACACAGGCTGCAGCAAAAGCAGAAAATTGGAGGCCCAAAAGGAAAACAATGACTGATTGTTCTATCCAAAGTCCAGGTAGCTCAGGAAAAAACCCCCAAAAAACCAAAACAACCCCCCGAGAGTCCTCTGAGTAAAGAAACTACCTCAAGAAAGTTCTCAAGTGCACTGGAGACCTGATCATTTGAACTGTTTCTGCAAAGCAGCTCCCTGCACCTGAGAAGAATGCAGCCCAAGGTGACTTGTGCAAATATAAGGAGTCAGGAGCATCTCCTGCTGTTCCTTAAGGAGACATGAGGGGTGTCCATGGATTCAGTTAGTCTTTGATCATGCAAGGTACTGCTGGAGTGCTGTCTTGGCCCTGCAAGGAAGGAACAGCCCGTTAATCACCGGGGTTTGGCTTCAGGGACAGGTCTGGAGGAACCTGCAGTGGGGCACCACTGCTCTGTGTGGGCTGGGACTGCTGAAGAGCACACCTGGCATCTAAAAATCAGGGGATCTCCCCAAGTCCAAAGTGAGGCACTTCCCAGCACGGAGGGGCCCCAGGGTGTGAATTATCCACACCTTACAGAACCCTGAGGAGCAGCACTCACTGAAGAGCACTGACTTTGTCACTCACTGCACCAGGAGAAGGTCTTTGAGCTGAGAAATCCCAGAGCTGCCATAGCTCAGCACGCACCAGAAGCACAACAGCCCTGCCAGGAATCCATCCAACGAGGTGGGAGGGAGAAGAGAAGCAGCAGCCAGTCTAACACTGGAATTGATGTGATCTAACATTGTGCAACGTTTCTGTTAAGAAAAACACACCTCCCAGCAGCCTGGGCTTACAGCTACATCACCTCAGCTAACTCAGGGCATCCCCACAACAAAGTGAGAGGTTTTGCCCTTCCTTTGTTCCCTACAGCCCCCAACCTGCTACTGGGACCTTCCAACTTCTCCAACTCAGCAACTCAGAGGAGGATTATTTATTTTCCCTTCCAAGTTTCCTGCTGTGATCACAAGTCATATTAGCTCATGGAGGGGGCTGGTGTGGCAGAGGTGGGTATCAATATATTCCTGATTATCACCTTCAGTGCTGATGCTCTGCCACAGAATTCAAACAGAGAAGCTCAAACTTCACTGCAAAGATGTCTAAGAACACTGGAACATCTTTCATAAAAGCAAGAACCCCCAATTTAATGCATTTTAAAACAATGCACAGTTTTCAGCTGTGTTGTCTGTGTGTGACTTCTTCCAAAAATCAGGTCATCTCCTTTAGTTTGTGGAAGAAATAGGAGTTGTTACTAACTGTAGGTGGGATAACTGCAAAAAGTAAACATAAACCCACAGAAATCATCCTGAGCTGTTTCTGTCCCCTGTGCTTGGGAAGCAGCTGGATGATCTGTGTAGGTACTAAACAGCAGCAACAGAACAGGTACATGCAAGGCTACTGTTGAGCTTAATTAGTTTAAAGGAATTTAAATGAGATTAATAAATAACTGTGATGATCCTGTATTATCCTTTTGATTCACAGAGTTATGTGATAATTGACCATGGTTCCAACCCTCTGGAACTTTGTCAGTGATCCAAGTTTACACAAATACTCTGTGTCACTGAGATTTCAGAGAGGACTCTCCGCTGGTTTAGAAGATTTTAAGTGTAGCTATTTTATACTGTTAAGAACTTCAGTAAAATTTGTTATTCCTGAGCAATACAAACCCTGCTCTTTAAATAAGGGCTCACCACCATTCCTTTTTACGCTACAGAGCTCAGAGCAAGGACAGACAGTTTTCCTGGGGAATTCTTCTGTAATCATAAGCAAAAGTTTCCCTTTCATCACCTCTTTTGGTTTTTCTTTATACTCACTTGTCACACAGATTTGGATCTGATGACTGACTCAGTTTATGTAGAATATCCACTATTCCCATGTCTCGGAGTTTATCCTGGCGTTCCTGGGAACCTACAACGACAAAGCACATTGTTGGGACCACCACCAACCCCCCCCAAATGTCTGTGGGACAGGAGGGAGGAGAGACAGCAGAAACCAGCCTAGAGGAGGGGTATGGAACAGCTCAGGGCACAGCCATCACTCCCCTCCCACGGGAGGTCCAGCTCCTTTTCCTGTTGCCCCCGTGCAGATGTTCAGAGAAGGCAAAAATCTTTATCCTAAGGTAAGAAGCTTGGCTTGAGTTGGTTTATTCTCATCTCTCTGATTTCCCAGGACTTGGATGCACAGAACATGTAACTGGAGGTGTTTCTGAGCCCTCTCCACCTCTCACCACAGCTGTGTCTTCCTGTGCAGCAGCACCTTCAGCCCCCTCCTGGTGACCTCCCATTCTCCCAGGCCAGAACCCTCCTCCCCAGATGCCTTCTCCAATTCCTTCCAGTTCCACCCACAAATCCTTTGACTGCTTTCAAGTCTCACTGCCCAAGCCATCCATGCTGAGGGAGATTTCTTTGCAACAAATCCCCTTTCTAATCCATTTATCCTCTCCAGTGGACCTGTTCCTTCCAGCATTGAGTTCCCACAACCTCTTCAAGACTTCACAGAAATGCTGCAGGTGAAAACCTGCCCCTGTGTGACTCTCCAGCTCCTGTTTATTGTCCCTCTGTCCCCTCAGAGCAGCTCTCTACACTCTCCCCAGTGTCCTGACCATTCCCTGTAATGATGGCTCTCATTACACCTTGGATCCCATTGCAAATATTGATTACTATGCAACAAAAGCCTTTTGACCAGGTTAGTAACTTGTCTGTGCATTAATAATGAGGCTTTCTTACCTTCCTCTTCATTCCATATGAGATTAGATATACAGAACATGGCAGCAAGCTGAAGTTTAGCATTTGAATGACTCTAAACAGAGAAAAATAGAACTCAAGTTTAGATAAGAATTTCATAAGACTCAGATTTTGTCATTCATCTTGTCATAACTACAGTAGCAAAGCTGGGACTAATTCTTATCTACAACTTCTCCCAAAGACAGGGCCATAATATAAGCACTTGAGTAGTGCTCAGTCACTTCCTTCCCAATATTTACTGACAGCTGCAAGACACGCCTTTTCCAAGATCATCAAATGTGGATTTGGTATTGCTGAAGTCACTGTAACATTCTTATGGGAAATAACCACCGCCTTTTCCTTTTAATCAGCTCCTCAGTACCCCCCTGGCACACAGAACTGCACCCCAGGAATTCTGAGCCACCACTGGGCTCCTGGAAGTGAAGGGCATGACAGTGAAGAATTCACACAACAAAATCCTAAAGCACCTTCCTCTCCCCATTCCTGCTAAAGACCAGCATAAAACCCTAAAGAGGAATCGCCCCTACCATGTAGTATTTGATTTTCTGCAGGATGTCATCATTGGTCATAATCAGTTCTTTTGCTGTCGTGCCATCTGCTATGTTGGCAAGGATACATAATGTCTGAAAGAGAGAAAAACCAGGAAGTTCTTTGGCCACAGATCACATCCCATGATTTATACAGCTTCCCTGACAGCTCTGAACTCTGACAAACAATTCCTTCAATTAGTTTTAATATCTTTAATCTGGAGTTTCCAGCTTGCTTCCATCTGGGGCCAATGCCAAGGAGGCAACAGCTGGGGGGAGCAGCCCTGGCCAGAAACAGTCATTGCCACGTTAAAATGAAAAGCAACATTCATTAATTCATTGTGATGAGGAAAATGGTAAGTCTCTCATGGAAATCTGCAGCATAGAGAAAAGACTGACTACCCTGGAATACAAAGCAGTCTGTTCTGGATCAGGGGCTGGGGGGAAAAGAAAAACCAACAGCAAAACCCAACCATATCCATCTAGTTCTGCAGGCCAGGGACAGGAGGGACTGAGGCCTCTCTGCTGATCTAGCAGAGGAGTAATTTGGTTTGGACAAGTCTAATCACAGTTGCTGCCTGCAGAGGTAACTCAAACCACTAATGCAGCTGCTTTTTTCCTCAAAATCAGAGGAGCCATCGTACAGAATTCCCTGGAAGCACCTTGGCCCGTGCTGGCACTGCATTTAGATGGCACTGACGGGCACAGGCAGCTCCCCTGGCTCTCAGGGGCACCAGGAGATGCTCGACAAGTTCCTTCCCAAAGAGCAGTGGAAGAACTTCACCCTCATTTCTGGACATGCATGGAGGGCACTGAGCAGGACCAGCACTGGTATGGTGTGTGCCTGAGCTGCACTGCCCTCCTGTCAGCACCTGCAGACACTAATTCCTGCCAGGCTGCTAATTACCTCCTGAGGAGCCAGGCAGGGACAGAATCCTGCTGGAAATCTGGGCTCTTGTGTGGCAGGTGCTGCATGTGTGGCTCGGTGCTGAAAGAAATGCAAGCTGCATCCCAGGGACCAAGGAAATGCTCTGTGGATAAAGGCCCCAGACTCCAAAGGCCATATCCATCCCTGGCCCTTTCCCAGAGTGTTTCTCAGCTATGCTGATCCTCCTCCAAAATAATTCCCAGAGGCCTGGCAAGGTAAATAACCTTCTGCTGCAGTCAAGGCCACTGCTGTCACCGGAGCTTTACCAGGGAGAACAGCTGGTTAACCCTCAGCAGTCTCAGAGCCATGGTGTCACTAACCTGGCTGGCTGGTGAGAGTCTGCAGGGGTGTCCTTTGCTAATTTTGCACTTAAATCACCACTAAAGGCCTGTCTGCCTTTCAACCCATTCTCCAGGAGCAGAGGTTCAGACTAGCTGCATTTCTCCACCCATCTGCCAGGCTGTTTGTTGCCCATATCCACCCTAAGCCAAGGCAATCCTCTGGAACCTCCCACAGCTTCTCAGTGCCCCCATTCTTCATCACCACACGAGGAAGAAACAGGGTTCTCCAAGTGACTGTCCTGTCTGGCACAGGGGTTAACCAGCCAAACTCTGCCCATCAATGCTCTGACTTTGGCTGTAGCATCCCCACAGAGGTGCCCCTGTACACTGGTCCCCTTGCACTGCACCAATCCAGGATGTTGTTCCCTACTGTTCATTTCTTTCCTTCTGCCTTTCCTCTGCTCTTCTTCAGTTTTCATTTGTCAGGGCAGGTCCCTCCCCACATTTTCCTGCTCTTCCCCCCACTAGTGCCTCTGTTCTTTTCCTACTGTCCCGTTCCTGCCCTGCAACTGCCTCATTTAATTCTCCTGCTCTCACATCCAGCACCCTCCTCTTTACCAAACCTCCATTTACAAAAATATTTTCAATTCCATCCAAACACCTCTGTAATAATCCATCAGAAAGAAAAGCATTCTTGCAGGCACTCAAGTTATCCATCTGACATCTCAGTAAAATATTCTCGGCACATCATAACCCCAAACAAAAATGCCATGTTGTGAACAGGAATCATTCTTTGCTGTTTCTGAGATTTTATTCTGCCAAGACAACACAAAACAGAAAAGGTACCTGCTCTTTGACTTCTATATTGTGCTCCCCTTCCAGAATGAGGGTCACTGCTTGCATGATTTGCTTCCCGTGAGTGCTCATTATGTGGTCTATGTGCTGCCAAAGCAAGGAGGGAACACATTTAGTTGAACTCCTCAAAGTGCACAGGATCCCAGGGAAAAGGCCATGTCATGACACACCTACACTAGAATAGAAACCATCATTAGAAGTACCAGAAAAAGATGAACCAGATCTACTGGATGAAGTGATCCCAAGCCTCAAGGGTGACAGCAAAACAGGCACCAGAGATGACCAGCACATGGCACATCACAATTCCTTAAGGCCTTAGGGACTTCTTAAAATCGCTAATAATGAGATTTCCTTGGAAAGCTGCTGGATCAGTGAGCTTTGGGTAGAGTTCTGGAGTGAGTTTTGGGCAGAGAATGAGAATGGCTGGTTCTGACTCTAAAACATAGCAGAGAAAGTGGGTGAAGCTGGCACGGAGTCCAGATGAAAAACACCTCAAGTGACAATGAGACCGTGCTGTGAAGACCTCAGGGGGAATTTAATGAATGACTGGTTATTAGATATCTTTTCACATTTAGACAGAGCTAATTTTTTATGAAGCTTATTGAGACTCAACAAGTACAAACATCAGTAGATTTTTTTGCAGTGACCTTTCTATGGTAGAAACACAATACATGATAAATGCACAGTAGAGGCTTTGTGGCTTTTCCCCCCCACAACAAAAATGTTGGCTGGCCAAATGTTTGCTGCATGTTTTCCCTCTGTTCTTCACAGGGGATTACCCCTTTCTTTTCCTCCACCAATATCTCTTTCTCCCTTTTTCCCTCCAAGAGAAAATTTGAAAAACAATTCACGGGCTTACATTTTCAAACCATTTTATTTCAGGGTGCAAAACTAACGTAGGCATTTTGTAAGTGCACAGCCCCCCAGCCACACTCCCAGAGCCAGTACTAGCTATACAGCAGCTGGGTAAGGACACGAGGATTTCAGGGGTCAAGAAAGAAGAAACACAAGTATCTTGAAGATATGGACCTCTCCACACACTGACTCAACAGTTTCCCAGAGGAACTGTCAGGAGAACTGTGTTGCTGAAAGGTAACTGCAGTGGAATTGAACATCAGTGCAAATGTCTAGCTCTGCATTTGGTAATAATTACAGTGTTTCTGTGGATCTAGAGAATTCCTTCAAACGTTTCCTTACACTGATTTGTACATTTGGTTGCAGATGTTTGAATAAATCCAAAGGCTTCAGGTTTTAGCAAGATATTGAACATTAATCTTACACTGAAAAATAACTTATCTTACAAGGACTGTGTTGTATTTACTGCACATGTGATCAGCCCCCAGAAGGGCTGTTTGCAGCTCTACTTACTGGGCGAGTAGAGAGGAGATTCCTGAGCAGCCCCAGCGTCTTCATCAGGACATTGACATCGGAGTCCGACAGCAGCTGGAACAGCTGCTCCGTGCTCAGCCCCCGCAGGATGTCCGACTTGATCTTCTGTTCCGCTTGAAATGCCATGTTCTGGAAGAGATAGACACTTCCTCACTGATTTCTTACCTTAAACCTGGGTTTTCTCTCTTTAGGAGACTATTCCCTGCAGTAATATATCCTTCCTAAACTGGTCTTGCAAAGGCTGTGATTTCTGAGCAACTGCTACACAGTGAGTTCAATTTGCACCTAGTCTTACAGCTGACCTGGTTAGTACCTGCTTTTATTTGTCCCCTGGCCTGCTACTGGCACTTCTTAACTGCTGCTCTGAATGAGCTTGGCAACAAAATTGATATCAGAACTGAAGGATTTATTTTTTTTTATGGACTAACAGATGAAGTGTTCCAGGCTGGTATGGTTTTTCTTCAGCAGTTCAATGCAAAGACAAGCCAGATGTCAGCTACTTTATTTTTAATAACAACTGACAAGTTCTTTAAGTTACATTCCCAGACATTTTAAGGAGCTAAATCCCAAGTGGAATTCCATCACTGTGCTCTACTCACCATTAAAGCCCAAATGCCGTTCACTCGCAAGGCAAGATTCTCACTCTGTGTTAAACTACATAGAAGTTCTATGGCTCCTGATTCTAAAATAGGCTACAAGAGGGGAAAAAACAGAGCTTTAAAACACTACACTAATTGCATGTATGAAAATGCAAACGCAATAAAAGAGATAATAAATGTATAATAAAATATAATACAAATTGCTTATATCTTATTCTTGAGCCTACAACACGTGCAGTACAATCCCATCAACTGGCCACGCCACAGCCCATATTCGTGACAATTCATAAGCAGGTTATTATTAAAAAGTTCAGGTTTGGTCAAAATCAATCAGCAAAATTTCAGCACAATAAAGAAAACTTCACGACCAGACTGAAATACAAACACTTGCAATATCACCTTTAAATGACAGGATATGGATATGAAAGAAAATCAGGTGGCTCAGAGAGGCTTTCAAATCTAAATATTCCTTCATCTTGCACAACCAGCGTTTTCTTTTGGCCATGATGCTTTTGACATGAACCATTATCCCAACAGAAAAATCAGTATTTCAGTCCAATCTGAAGTGGAAAGACTGTGCTGTGCCCTGCAGAGTGACCAAGAGAGCCCATGACCATGGGCCAGGGAACTGTGCTGGGCATTACTGCAGTGAACCTCTGTCTCACAGACATGACTGACACCACCAAGATCAACTGAGCAACCCCAGGGAATCCACAGTGCCCTGCAGGATCCCACAGACAGCACAATCCTGCACGTTTTCTGGAACTGAAACACAGTTAAGACCTGGGGAATTGTTCCCTTGCTAGGAAGTGCTGGTGTGTGGGTATGATCTGCATGAAACACTGACTCTGCAGAACTCAAGACCAGATATCCTGTACTGTTCATCTGAGAACAATAAAAACACAACACTCTGCTGTGCCAGCATTTTCAGGATACAGCAGCACTAATTCTCCAAGACAATGGATCACAGTTTGGTTTCTTCTTGTTCACGATGCTTTTAGATAATAGTGTTTTATATGTAAAAAAAAAGTCAAAACTTCATGTCTACTTCTTTTCTTTAGAGACCACATTTCTCTATTCAACCAAATTGAGTGTCACAGCACTGTAAACATGACTTCTTTTCTTCTTCACAAGCCATCAGTGACCCAGGCTGCCTCCCATCACAGCTCTCTGACATGGCACAAGCAGGGGCTGCCAGTGGAGACACCTTTATGCTTACTGAACCCTTGTATCATGTTCCTGTTCCTGGATAAATACCAACCTCCTTGCTTGGAGAGAATTCCAGAAGAAGATTGCATAGCGTGGAAGATGCTACTACGAGAATTTCATTTGGAGCATTCTGTAAAACCTGCAGGCACAAAGGGGGGAGAGGAATCCTGGTAACTGAGATAAGGAAGGGATCGCTGTCAAATGGGATGCCTGGGGTTATGCTGCACTTTGAGACTCCACACTTCAGGAGATGCTTGGATGCAGATCCAGACAATGACACCCATCCCATGACAAGCTGGAGCAATGTATTATTTCACAGAAGCCAGATTTGAGAGCTTTCAGGTCCAATTCAGCAGAAATCACTGGGGACAATCCCTGCTCTGCCAAGGCCACAGGCAGAGGAAGCTCCAGGACGAGCCTCTCCAACACCTCTGTGCCTCATGCAAAGCACAATGTGACAGATTTCCCCAGGAGCATCCCTTCAGACAAGAAGGTTCTCCAGCAGCACCAGAACATGCCATTCCTAAATTGAGCAATTCCCAATGTTTTGGAATGAACATGCAAGTTCCTGACTTCAGCTTATTTAATACAAATCAAAGTTAACAGCTGCTGGCAACTGCATTTACACAGTAGTCTGACATCTCAACTTGTGGATTCCCCCTGGCTCTCCTTTTATGCCAGTTGTGCTTCTTCAAGCAATCCTGTTGGCTTTTTGTTTTACATTTATAAAGGTTTGATATTTTCATGTTTGGCCTTTCACAAACCCATAAAAGATTCAAACCATTCCCATTAGAGGATGAGAGATGACACAGACCTTACACACTTGGATCTCATTTACTCTTATGGATAATTGCATTACAGTAAGATGTGTCTTTTTTAAAGGTCTTCCAGAGCTCCTTGGCTTCAGTTATAGAGTCTGCAAGGAGATCTGCAAGGTAGAGAATTGCAGGAGAAAATGCAGCTCTAAATTCTCTTGCAGGGCTCACAGACCAAATCTGAATTGTGCCATCCAGTGATGGCATGAAATTAAAGGGCATCTAGTCCTCCTAGTGCCCTGTGTAAACATTAGGGATAATCACAAAAAAAAACCCCAAACAAAAAAAAAACAATGAAAAAAGAAAACAAAAGCCCTTCAAAAAATCAAGCACGAACCACAGTTCTCTTTGCTGCTGCTTGGCTTTTAGTGATTTCTGGCTCTCTCAGAAGGCTATGGGATTTTGATTTCTAGGTAATTTCCATCGTGGTTCTACAGCAAGGCATGTAATCTGAACAGACACCACGTGCTGCTTTACTGGCACAGAAGCTGCAGTTGCTGGGACCTGGCTCCTCTTCCCTTACCTTCATTAAAGGCTTCCATACAGCATGATCCTGAAAACTTGTCCTGAGCTGCTGTACAGAACGGGACAAACTGTGCAAACATCTGCAATGGAAAGGAAACCCTCCCTGTGAAACAGGCACACCCACACGGACACTGCTGGAAAACATCCACTGCTTCTGCACAAGGACTCAGCTCGGAGTTTGCAAAGAGAAAATCCTGCACTAAGTGCAGGGTAACTGCCCCCTTCCCCCAGTACATCTTCCAACAGCAGGAATGAGTTCAGAGCAGCTTTTAGGAGGTGAGCAGGACCGGCAGCAGGTGCAGCAGGAGACAGAAGGCCGTGAGTGATGGAACAGGTCCTACCTGACTGCAGCCAAGCGCACCTTGATGCTCGACTCGGACAGGCCGTTGACGATACGGTCCATCATGTTCTCAGTCTCAATGATCTGCAGCAAGAGCAAGTCATGGCAAGGAATAAAACACTCTGAGCATTTACGGGCTCTTGGCTTTTTGTCTGCAACATTTGGGATACTGCATATAAAAACTGCAGCTAAAACCAGCAAGTCACATTCTCATCCCAGATTCAGTGGAAAGTTTTGTGTATCTGCAGACAACTCCAAAAGAAAATCCCCATTCTGTGCTCCACTGCTGCTTTTAATCACCAAGGAACAGGAGGGTTATGTATATATGAATTACCCTTAACGCCACATTAAAGCTAAAGAGAATACATGTGGTTGTACATAATATATACAAACTACAGACCATAGATCTGTGTGGATAAAAAAGACCTTCTAGTTCATCTGTCATATTTGGACATGGCCAGCACAAGCACTTAAGACCAGGATAAAAGGGAGTTAATACCCAGATGAAAGATGGATTTGGTGTAATAAATCAACCTTGTCATGTACACACCCATAGCTTATTAGAAACAGTGTAAGAGAAAGATCCTCACTACTAACTATAGCAACAAAAGAGAGGTTTATGGGTTTGAATTCTTCAGATCCTTACTGATAAATCTCCCTGATATTATCTTTTCAGCATGTGTTTTCCTGCTCATACATTTTTGCCTTCTGTTTCCCCCTTTAATCAGCAAATCAACTCAGAACACTCTCCTGCCTCCCCCCTACTTGCCACCTCTGACACAGCAAGACCACACTTAACTTAAAAGAATGCTCCTTTTAATCCTTTTAATTCAAGTTCCCTCCACTTTGCACACGTGGATTTTTAACTCAGAGTGCTCCCATCAGCCCCTCACTTTCCTGTGATGTTTGAACCACCACCTGCTTTGTTATGACTTTGGTCACTTGAGAATCAGGAAACAAATTGTGACCTCACTTCCCAATACAATTGGACCTCTCAGGCTTCATTTTTCAAAAGCCATTTGTTTTGTAAGGGGACAGGACGAAAACAGAGGTGTGTTCTATCCCTCAGAACACAGGTTTCAGAAATTACTCATGTGCCACAATAACATTCCTTATGAGTAGTCAAGGACCGCAGCACGTTGAAAGACAACGTATTGCGAGACTCCGGTCCACCACCGTGAGATGGTTTGTATCATATAACACACAGAGCCTTCTCTCAACTTCCTTACATCACAGAGGGGAGCACGAGGCTGGCAGGGTGCCAGTCCCTGCCTTTCAGCTGCATTCTGTGCCCCGAGCCCCCTCCAGGCCCACCTTTTTGCGGATGTCCTCGTCGTTGGCCCCCAGGGACGCGTAGAGCTTGAAGGCGGCCTGGCGCAGCTCGTGGGCGTGCTTCAGGTCGTGGTCCAGCTGGGAAACAGAGCAGGGACACCACATTCAGGCACTAACAAGTTGCAGGTGGGATATTCTTATTTGTTGCAAACCAGTGCTGATGTCCCAGGGTTTTGGCTGCCACCCCAAGGGAAGCCAGAAGCACAGGGAACTCCAGGAGCCCACATCCACCTTTACCAACTTAATGCAATAACCAAAGTTGAGAATATAAGTAATTTCTCTGCTGAGTTACAGAGAAACCAACTTCCATTTGAGGCCTAAACAAGGTTAGGACTCTATCCAGGCCATAATCAGGCAAAAATTGTTCTTATCTCCCCAAGAAAAACTTACAGAAACAAGCCAGGAGTGAAAAAACATCAAGGGAAGTTTTATCAAGAGAAGCAAAAGCAAGCGCCAAAGGTGGTCTCTCAGCCTCAGGACCTCTAAGTTAAGGTGGGTTTAACTTCTGCTGCAGGGGAACACAGCAGGTGTTAGAGGTTTCTGGGAGGTCACCTCTGAGCAGAGATGCCAGAGGGGGAGCCTGGGGGATGCACCACTGCTCACAGATCAGGAACAAGTGCTTGGGGGTGTGATAATGGCTGGAGCTGTGTCAGGGCAGGCTCACGGTGGATCTCAGGGAAAGGTTCTTCCCCCAGAGGGTGGTTGGCACTGACCAGGCTCCCCAGGGCAGTGGGCACAGCCCCAAGGCTGCCAGAGCTCCAGGAGGGTTTGGACAACGCCCTCAGGAACAGGGTGGGATTGTTGGGGTGTCTGTGTAGGGTCAGCAGTTGGACTGGATGATCCCGTAGGTCCCTTCCAGCTGAGGAGATTCTGTGATTCCATAATCAATGGGAGCACCAGCTGAAGGGATCGTGGTGTTTGAGGCTGACCTGCTTTGGACAGAAAATGTGGCCTCTCAGACCTCCTCATGTTCTCTCCAGTGAGAGCAGTCCTGTGACCCTGACTGCCCTCCAAACTCTGTACCAAAGGGTTCCACAAAACAAGGCCATCCTCAAACTCTATACAAAATGCCAGGAAAGTGCCAGTACTAAGTACCAAAGTGCTGAAATAAAAGAACTGTCAAAAATGAAGCTGTCTGAGTAATTCTCTCCAGTGCAGCTACATTAGAGCACAAGTGTTACCTAATTGGTATAAATATTTGAAGCAGACAAGCTCTGTTTGGCAGAGCCCTCACTCACTGCTCAGGCAGTTTTACCTTACAGGGTGCAGTTCCAAGCACTCTGCACAAACCCTGCATTCCCAGCTGGCTGCTCCTACAGACTCTCTGCACACTCAGAGCACTGTCATAATATTTAGAATTGCCCCACTCACATTTGGAACCTGATCATATTTTTGATGTTACAGCCAATGTCCATTACTCCACAATAAGCTGCTAAACTTCTTTTTGCTTAGTTTTGTGCTGTAGCTGATTCTTTTTATATTTAATTTGCATTTTTCCATGAAATTCCAGCAGCTCTACGTGCAGAATCAATCCCATTCCACAAAGGCCTGGGAAGTGAGCCTACCTCTTGGGCAGGGTCAGAGAAAAACCAAGGCTCTGTAATCCATTTTTTGGGGTACTTTCTCAAAATCAGACTCAGTAAGAGGGAGGGGAATAGGCAATAGATATTTCCCTGTGTGGAGTATCAAAACCAGTCTTGCTTCTGAGGCTGACTGATCCAGCAATGCTTTGGAAAGTGTCTGAAGATCTTATAAAACAATTCATGGATGAGAACTGCTGGTACAACACCTCTGGAACTGAGCCTCCAAGGTGTATCTAGGCTGTGTTCATCCAGCCTCTTGCAAGTGCAGACAGCTCATAATACGAAATGCTGCCTGACATGCCCATGCTTTGCTGCTTTAACACAGCAGAGCCATCTCTGAACTTCAGATTTTCCACAGCCTTGACCTAAGAACTGAAATCCATCTCTCTTCACACAAACCACTATCTCTTAGGCAGGTTTCCTCAAGGCAAGACTTTTAAACTGGCAGCACGGGGAATCCAGACACACACAGTTTCAGTCTGGATAACGAAGGCTCCAGAGAAAGCAGCGACTGAGTGAGACCTGGGGCTTATGACCTTCAGGAGTCAAGTCCCACCAAACCCTCTGGTCACCTTCCTACTGAGGAACTGTTTAAACATACTGTTTAAATAATAATAAAAAAAAATACCCTGAGCTCATTTATTGTTATTTCTGGGCATTTTCCCAAGCTGCAGAGGCAGGTAAGGGCACGCACCCTCTTGATGTCGGTGATGGCGCTGACAGAGCTGGGGTACTTGAAGTAGTCGGCCAGCATGACGATGAGGTGGTCGGTGATGCTGGCGATGCGCTGCAGCTCCACGTCCGTCTCTATCAGGTAGGCCAGGGTTTCTGCCCCCTCCACCCGCTCCTCCAGCAACCTCTCCTTACTGCACATTCGAACCAAGCATGGCAGAGTCTGAAAAGTTTTAAAAACAAACAAAAAATAAAACCCAACCACGGTGGTTTAGTGCAGCTTTGTTCATAAAAAACTCCAGAAAGTCCAACAGCTGTCCCGGGGCACTGCTCAGCATCGACCTTCAGAGAGAACCTTCAAACACACCACTCTGGGGGCTTTACACACTCCACACACGCAGAAATTGCTCAAGCAACATCAAGTATACAGTGGACTACTTTTAAACAACTTCTCACACAGCCAAAATGATGCAAAGCTTAGAAGTGATCATGGACAACATTTAGAAGTGACCATGGACAACATTTAGAAGTGACCATGGACAATGTTCTGCAAAAGCTTAAAAAAACCCCAAAAAACCAAAAAAACCTCTCAGGAGTTGGCATTTGCAGGTTTGTTCTTACTACACACAGGAACCAGAAGTATCCAAGCTGCCTGCAAGAAGTACTTGATCCTTCCTGCCCTCCTGTGATCCAGGATTAACCAAGGACAACACGGTCAGAAATAATCTCAGGTTCCTCTCACACACACCGTCTGCCTGGAGCAGCAGGGAAGGCAGGAATTCTCCTAAGCAGCATATTTGGTCACCCAGAAATGAAGCCCACCTGGAACCCAGGTCCACTCTGCGTTGCTCTGATGTACCTCCTACCTTGGTTACCCTCACACAGCAAGATTTTTGTCACATTTTCTCTACTCTGAACATTAAAAACAATCAGGTCTTTCTTTACCTGAAGCTCAATGAAAAGCACTTAACTCCATAAAGAGCAATTCTCCAAGGGTTGGGACTCTGTTCATCAACACAAGCATGAAAATGGCTGAGGAATAACACCAAGGTTTGTGTAACTCCACTGACTTCAACAGAATGCCTCCAGTAAATGCTTCCCAGAGTTATGCTTTTGGGGACCTGAAGCATCATTTACCCATTGATTGTTCAAATGATCAAAGGATAAATATTTTACCTCCAGTGCACTGGTAGGGAAGCAGAGTTACATTTATCAAAACAACAGCTGCTACCAGCAGGATTCCCACTGGAGTTGTGAATCCTGCAGCTCATCCAGTGGGCCAGAGCACCTCCTCTCTGCACTCCCGGCACTTAAGGCATCAGGTAAGATTGAACATAAACTCTCAAAAAACTACATTTATGTTGAGTGAGAAAGAAAAGAAGTGGAATTCCAAGTCTAAATCACAAAGACAGTGTACTTCCTAAATCTCCCCAAGGTCAAATGGCCTGAAAGGAGCTCTTTCTTGGATTTCAGGGCTGGGTGTTGGTAAGTCCCTGCCTGCAGGCACCCAAGAAACACAAATCCCATGGTTTTTAACACTTAGCAATTCCATCTGTTTAAAACCAAACAAAATGAATTCTGACAGACACATTTTAAGTGTTCCATTGGACCCAAAGGTCAGTACAATGTCATCCACGCACAGGACTGCGCAGAGGTGTCAGATGAAGAGGCACAAAGCACACCTGGCCAGCCTGGAAATGGGCTGTGAGATGGAATATCTAATTCCCAGGGTATTGCTGGGATGTGTCAGTGTTATCTGGGCAGTCACTTTCATCATTAGGATTCCAGAGAAATAATTTCCCTTCCAATCAAACCCATTATTTACCAGCCTGCTCTGCCTTCTCCCCACCCCAAGAGATTTTATTTTTTCACATTCCAGGCCAACCCACTACTCAAACTGGGCAATGAAAATAGCTTAAAAACCATTTTGGGAACACATATCCCTGAGTGGCCTCCAAATGCAGAAAGTTTGAGAGCCAAAGGTCAGTAATTCCTGAATACCAAAGGGGTCATTGCCTTTAGCTCCCCAGAGGGCATCTGTGACTGGGAACCACAGAGACACTGCGTTAGAACTAAGAGCTCCTGGAGAAGAAATCCCTGGGGCTGTTTGAACAAGGCAAGGTTCTGTGCCTTCCTTCTCTGCTCATCCCTCCATTTTCTCTCAAGTCACACAATAAATGTAATTCCACAGCCTAAAACACTTATTTCTGCTGAAGCAGCTTCCATGAGGGAAAAAAGTGCTGCTGTTGCTGTGAGCTGGGAAGCAAATCTGTTCACAATGGTTTGAAAGGAGGGTGGTTATCCACAGCCAGCTCTCAGCAATCACCTTCCACTGCTGACAGCAGCAGTCCCTGCTCCCTCTGCCCAGAGAGAACAGTTCTGGAACACACATGGCCTGACCATTTTCCCTACCTATAGAAGTGTGACTTTTAAGAAAGAGATTACGTTCCTATGGTATTTAATGATGTTTCCTCTACTGGATGCCCTTATATTGGCACACTCAGTATAAAAATCAAAGCCAATATTTCAGCATGAGGTTTTGGTTTTTTTTTAAGAACAAATTTCCCTGGCCAAAGCATGAAGAAGATAAATATACACAAGAATTGTGAAACATGAGAAATCATCTGCTCATGACAGGCTCCACATACAGACTGTACAAGTATTCTGATTTCAGCGCCATGAAATAAGCTGCTGAAAGACAAATCAGTGCCCTGGTCATCTACAGAGACCAGGTCAACAATGTTGTTTCCATGGTACTTACAAATGGTTACTGACATTTTTACGAACCTCAAATGGATGTGAGTCAAACTCTGGGATATTTATTTCTGGATACTGACCTTCTAGTATGATTCTTTACTTAAAGCTTCTTAAAGAAGTCATGCCACCATAAATGCTTAAAGACACAAAGGGAAAGCAGGCAACTATTTTTTTCTAAACTAAAGTGAGGAGAACTTGGTGCTTCGGAATCTTTGGTGCAACAGATTTTGTGCCACTTTTATATGAGACAAATAAAACCAGGATAGGCCTACATGAGAAAACATTTTGAACAGAAAACAGTTTAACCAGCTGTCATGGTTAGCACGAAAAGGAGTGGGTTTGAATACTGAAGAGGTGCTTTAAGCAGGACACAGCTCACCTTGAGGACGATGCAGGGATCATCTGTCCGTATTGCTCCGGCTCTGCACATGGAAGTAAGGCTGCAACAACACAACACAGTCACCTGCCAGAGCCTTGGAGGCACTGAAGATGTTCCAGAACAACCCCCTGTACCAATGGAATGTCCTCCCCTTTGTCCTACCCCTGGTTTAAATCCATCAGTGCTCACTGGACTCGGGCAGGGTAGCTTTAGGCAGATCTGTGGTGCAGGACACCTTGCTGGAGCACTGGTCAGTCAAACAGCACACACTGGTCACCAACGGGCAAAGCAACAGCTCTGACTGGCACACAAAGCTCTTTTACCAGCTAAAACCCCAAAATTAACAACTTGCATTATGGTAAAGCAGGAATATAACCAGTCCCTCCTTTGTTTAAAGCACCTGCCCATGCTGTGTGAGCAATGAGGAGAGATCCAGCACAAGGCTGCAGGGGTCTGACAGGTCAGGCAGAAACCACTCGGGCTCTGCACCAGCCCAGGAGATGTGGGATCATTGGGATGTCTGTTCCCAGCCATCAGCACACCCTCACAGCCCAGTCAAGGCTCTGAGACTGACCCAAGCCACCACTTGTTCTCTGCTGGACAACAACTCAGGGTGGACACGACAAGCCCAAGGTCTCAGTGCTGACACACAGACAGGTGCAAAGTGGCTCTGGTGACGTTCCCGTGAACGTGCCCCAAGCTACCACAAGTGCAAAGTCCTTCACCCACCACTACAAGTGTTTTACACCTCGAGGTGGTTTTCCCTGCTCCAAGGCAGCTGCAGGTGCTCTACACCCAAGACCTTTTGGGTTAGCTGCTGAACTAACCCCTGGAACCACCTTCTCTCCTGCCACGGGGCAGGTTAAAGAACACAACTTCATTGCAGCAAAGTGGCTTAAAACGAACACATTTGGACCCTCAAGGGGGAAATTGTACAGAGGGGCAATCAGAACTGCTCAGCTAAGGAGCAGCAATATCCTCACATCCTGTAGCCCCACTGTGCTTCACCACACTCCTGAGCTCCTCCTAAGGGCCCAGAGTGGGCGCTTTCATCTCTTAGAGGGCAACATCACTGATCCTGTTCCAAACACAGCCACAGCTGAAAATCCCACCATCAGAACTCTCTTTATAGACTGTTTCTCAGAAGATAAGAAGTAAGACTTGACTGTTGGCACAGAGCTCATTTTCACACCTGAACAATCTCGCAGCTGCCATTTAGTCCAGTAAGGCCCCATTTGCCAGGCAAAGTAGCTCTATTTCAAGCATGAAAGAAAGCAATTTTTTACTGCAGGTAAAATAGACTTGGCTTAGCTGGGGGCAATTCTGGTGGCTTTAGCAGAAAAGGTTACTGCTCCACTTGCAGCTGCAAAGCCCTTTCCCAAGAGGCTCCCTGCCCTTCCCTCTGTGCCAACACTGCTGCTCAACTGAAGGATCCATTTCAATCAAGTCCTCCAGGTCCGCTTCAATTACTGGGAAAAAACAAAAGGAACTCTTAAGGTAGCCTTGTATGCCAGTGTGGATTCAAACAGAAATTTCAGGGAAGGTTCAAAGATGCAGGAAAAATTCCTTCTAGATCTGCATTCCAAGAACTCCAGTAATAAATCAAAGAGGAACTGCAGATTAATTGACTGAAGCTGGCAGGGCAGGAATGAAATCTAGTTTAGAAGCAGAAAAAGGGGATGACCTGTGACAATTCCACCTACCACTCACATTAGAAAAAAAGGAGAGAGTCTGACATGGAGGGAATCAAGCAGGGAATGCACTCAGAGAAGAAAAGCCAATAAGTCTTTGCAACCCCCAGGACTGTCATGAAAGGGAGGCTTTGGAGCTCTAAATAGGATGACTGCCCACGGACTAATTAGAAACCCCATCTGAAACTCAGAATACTGGTTTGTCTTCCATTTTCCTGCAACTTTCCTTTTGCCTTACAACCACATCAGTTTGGTCCACCTCTGCTCTGCAGAGCAACAGCAAAAGATGGGATGTCCACCCAACTCCTGCCAGCCTGAAGCAGGTCAGCAGAAACCAACAGACCTGGGAGTGTCCATCCCAAAACAAGGACAGCCCAGAGCCAGGCAATTCTCTGAACTCCAGCTTGCCTTCCTAACTTACCAGCTGCTTTATGTCTCCAGATTAGTACAAAAAATTAATTTTCCAAGCATCACTCCTTATGTATTTTCTGACTTCTCAAAGAAACCCAGAAATTAGTCAGAACTGAGATTGCTACAGTGTAATTAATTAACTTGCCCTCTTCACTAACGACTGCTTAACACAACCAGTAAAACCAGACTGCACGGACCAACTGTGGGAGGAAAGGAGGGTGGGAGGCCCCAAGACAGACCTCCCATATGGAGGGGGATTACCCAAGGAACCCCTACACACCTACACATCTTCATAACTGCTTTTAGGAATGAGTTAGGTCATCATAGCCTGGCAACATGATTCCAGAGGCCATCCTGCCTGCCCCACCTGCTCCTCACCCAGAATCAAGAGACCCTGCACTGACACAAGTGTCTGTGAAACTGGTCTGTGAGCTCAGAGAACTCAACTGTTGCTGGTCAAAAAAAGCCATCAAAAACTAAAAGAACAAATAACAATACAACAGTGACCAAACTCTCGAGTTAAACTACATTTTAGTTGTTTAATAGCGATGGGCAATTTTATCTCTTTAACCCCCTGAAGTGATTTGTTCCCTTATTATCAATACAAGAAAAGGAAAATGCTCTTAAGCAGAGCCAATTCCCAGCTCATGAAGTGCTGCTGTTATGGAACTTGGGCACGTTTTGTCCCAGGGTAGAGAGTCATTATGAACATGAACACACCGAGGTGCCCACACCAGCAGCGAAAGTCTGATTTGAACCACAAAATTAATTAATAACATTAATTCTGCTGTATGAGCACATGAAGCCTGAAGAACAATCTATTTTAATTAAAACAGCTGGGAAGAGGGACTAACTCTGCTCCCTCACCACCTCAGTGCACAGTTTCCAGCACAGCACGGCCCCTGTGAGCAGAGTGCTCTGAGCAGGGGTTCAAGGAGGGCACTGCCAGGCAACAGATATTTCAGAACTGTGCTCTGCAAGGACACAGGATTAACCACAGCCTGTTCAAAGCAAAACATCCTAAACCCCAAGCTACTGGTGAAAATCCACATGGCTGAACACACAATCCTCACGAAACTGCTGCCCAGCAACATTTTCCCTTGTTCATGCACAGCAAAGAGTGAAAGTTATGTCACAAAATGAGGTGAGAAGCTCTTCTTCAAGGGCTTAGATAATGCAAACAGTGTCCATAATTATTGCTAGGGTTTTACAGCACACATTGCTCTGGAAGAAGCAAGGAGGGAGCAGTTAAGCAGTGAGATTACCCTCCATGCTATTTTACTCTCCTCCCTGCAGACAATTACCATTTGGCTGACGTGAGCTGCATTTCAATGGGCTTGTCCCTTTGTAACATCTTCACAAAAATCTGTGGTAACAATTCTCCATCCACTGACACTGCAACGAAAGAGAAGCCAAAGTCATTCTGATTCAGCCAGTCAATAAAGGGAGTGTCAAATCAGCAGCAGCAGCATCACACTCACCATTTACCAGAGTCATGGAGACCTGGGGGTTCTCAAAGGCCAGAACTGAGAAGCATTTCAGTGCCTGCATTCGGACCTGTGTGCAAACAGAACAGAGGGGAAACAGAAATGCCAACTGCAGAGCACAACTGGTCCCCACTGCTGGACAGGCTGGGAGGAACCAGTGCTGCACAATCAGCAAGACACCAAGATGGTCAATGAACAAAAGGCAGATGGAAACGTCTAACTCACACCTTGACCTCTTGCTATCTCCCCTGGTGGAATTATCCTCCTATGGGGTGTGTTGTGAACTATTTGTGAAGAAAACCAGCGAGGATAAAACTTGGGAATTAAGCAGGAAATACAGGTCTTACCTGTGATGCCCCACAAAGCAAAAAAACAACAAAAGAATGGAAGTACATCACAACAGCACTTTTCCTTCCCAGGACTCATAAGTATGTCAGAGAACCAAAAATACGTGTCCTTAAGATTTACAGTTCAGAAGCCTTTCGAGGTCAGCTTAGTACAATGTCTAGAAAGAACCATCTGGTTGAAGTGATTCTAAAGTAATGTTAAAATAAATACACCCTGAGAGTTTTACTGCCATGGCACAGACTCAGGTGTGTGACAAGGACTGACAGATTTCTTCATGCTGGATCTTCCTCCTTCAGTCCAAAATCACATCTTGGTTTAACTGAATAACTTATTTCATGGTTGCCTAGTTTTTTGACATGGGGAAGACGGACCATAATCATCTTCCCAGTTGTAAATCCAACTGTTACTCTACAGATGCACATCAACCCTGTTTATAACTTCAATTCATGGGCATAGAGAGAATTTTTATAATCTTCATTTGGATTCCTTTCACAAATACATGTTAAACACAGAACACTTTTAATGTCTTACTTTGTAGGAGGTGGAGACCAGGAGATGTGCAATACTCTGAACAGCTCCATGGTTAAATAAGATTGTCTGGTGATCTGGACCCTTCAAAAGGAAACGTAACACCATTAATTCTTTAAAGGAACATGTACAAGGTTTCCATTATCTGCAATTCCCTGTCAAGTATTTAAGACAGATTTACGAAATTTAAGACAGATTTGGTAACATTTACTTTGTGATCAGCTGGCATAACATTTTTTAAATAAACAAGTCCAACTCTTATTTTTTTGGTAATCATTTCCACTCTTTCCTTCAATAGGCAATGCCATCAGTTCTCACAAATGAAGAAACATGGATAGGGCACTTCTGTTTCTACTCTTCCTCTTGGAAACAATTGAAAGTTCCTGATTTTCTGTACAAATCACATAAAAGATCCCCAGTCACTAATGTTTTCTTCGCTGTTAATATTAATCATTTTCAACAACTCTAAGTTCAGAAGGGAGGGGATTTCATCTGAAACGAGTTCCAGACAGAGAGTGCCAGTGCTTTGAGGACAGATTCACGTGTTCCTCCAATTCATTATTCTCATTTTAGTTTCAAACACACTTAGCCATAAATCCAGCCAGCCATGACCTATTTACTGACCTCAGGCTCTAAGCTAGCAGTGGCTGATACACCAATATTTCTTCTAAAAGAGCATTTGGAATGACACCCAAACACTGGGTTTTGCAGGAGAAAGGTCTCAGACCTGCTGCAGGACGAGCAGTGAGGTTGTAAAAACCACGTGCAATCCCAACACCTGCAGCCCTCAGCAGTGTCTGGGCAAAGCTGAGCTGTGACTTGCAACCCTCTCTTGAGGAGGGGGTTCATGACTCTGGCCAGCTCTGCATTAAGCACGGGCTGTGCACAATTAAACCCAGCTTTTCTCATCCCTCCACGCGCTGCCTTGACTAATCTGCAAGTGAAGGAAGTCTCTTCACTCCTTCATCTCCTGTTCAAACCCAGCTGAGTTTGTGGAACTTCTATACACCCTGGGAGGCATCAGAGATACTTTATTCTCACATTTGAGATGCAGCTGAAATCAGATTCCTCTTATAATCAAAATAACATTTTGGAGTATTTCTTACCTCTAAGAAAAAAGCATAAAATTACTTTTAGATGTAACATATCTGGTGCTTTAAGAGATGCTTCAGCTGCTACTGCCACCAAGAGCTTTCTACCAAAAAATGCAATTCAAACACAGGGTTGAAGGAGGAAAACCACTTACATTGGCACACAGAAGTGGCTGAGGCAATGATTTAAAGCCGCAGCTATGCCAGTGTTGGAGCTGAAGAACAGATATTAAAATATGTGAAAAAAATGAATGAAATTCAAGGAAAAGAAATCATATTGCCCCAGATTTAGTAATTCACAAGTATCAGTGATTCTTCCAGGAGATGCAGGCGGTGGGTTCTGGGAAAAGAGGCCAAAGGCAGAGGTGACACCTGGGTGTGTCTGAGCTGCACAAGGGGAGGCACATGAAATATCTCCTCTGTACAGGCTGTGTTTGCACAGCCCAGTCAGTGTCAGGGTGAACACCAACCCTGAAGCAGGGACAGCTGCAAAGACACAGGTGAAAACTGGAGAATGAAATTCCATTCCATAATGAAATTTAAAAAGCAGGTACCTAAGTGCAGTTGCACCTTGGATCAGGGATCCAGCACAGGTCTAAGGTCACCCAAGAGAAGGGGCCTGGGAGGAAGCTGCCTTGATTACAGGCTTTATCCTGGACCCTTCCCAGACACAGAATTTTAATTCTCAGCTGGCAGTGAAATCATGCAGAGATGTTACCGCTTTCAAATCTAAATTCCAGAAGTATTTTTTCCAAATTATTTATACAACCCTGTGTTTCCAAACACACACCTTCTCTCCTCAAACTGATCATTGAAACAGCAAAGTTTACTCACTCACACCTTCTCTGAAAACAAACGAACTGAGACAGACTCTTGCATAGCAAATTTTGACTTGCATTTTCACAGACCACGTACGTCAGCCTGACTTCAGTTTACCTAATTTGCTCCTCTGCTGATAGAACCCTGGCTCTGGATGTTAAGAACTGCATCTGCTCCCCTCTAAATCAACCCTTTCCCTTGCTCAGGATGGCTCTTCTCAGGGGTCAGTGCTTCCCACCCGCTAATTTTAACTCCAGCAGCGCAGGCAGGAGCAGTCAGAGTGAAAGCAGAAACTGGCAGCAACATGCCAGGAACACAAATTATGGATTTCCCAGCTCAAGAGAAGTGGACTGAGCTTTCCCAGACGAGTAAGACAGAAGGCTGAGAAGCAAAACAAACAAGATGCTGGCAAGGAGGAGAAAAAAAAATGGATGCATCAGGTGTGAGCAGAGAACAGGAGGCAGGAAGAAGGAGCAGGAGCTGTGATATGTCACTGTTAGTTCAATTAACAAATCTTCTGTGATGAGGAAAGAGAGACATAAAAGCATCAATACCTCTTACAACCTACCTTACCTAGGTACTTGTGTAGGAACTTACTGCTTCAGGTAAAAAGCATGAGAAAGGTTCTCTCACTCACCCCCGTTTGGGGGAAGGTGGAGTCTTCATTTAAGATGTAGTGAATACAGAAACTTCCAGTATTTAATCATTTTTCTATTACAAGAATGTGCTTTGCCTACCCATGTAAGTCAGAAAGTGCCCTGCAAATTCTGCTCCACTGTATGAGAAGGGTTTTGTTCTGTCTGAAAATACAGTAATCCTGAAACCCAAAAACCACACAAAAAAGAAGGGAGGGGGCATTTTAGATTTTCATTTAACAGTTGCATTTGATTGGGAAAGAGAGAAAGGAGTTCTTGATCAATTTGTGATGATCTGTTTACTCCGCCTCAAATATTTCCTTTGTTAAGCAGCTGTTTATTATTCTGTAAATGCAACTATTTCCTAACAGTCCTTCCCCCCACCCTGCCTTTCTTGTGCAGTCATGTTTCTCTCTGCTCACACAACCATCAATTCCTTTCCAAAAGCTTCATTTTTTGACAAAGATTCACTGTAAAAGTTGTTTGAGAGGGATCTGGGAGAGGCATTAAGAGCAGAACAGCGAGTTCAGGAGCCCCCCCTCCCCTTGGGCAGTGACTGGGCTCTGTTAACAAGGTGTTTGCTGTGCAGTCACCACCAGGAGTTAACAGAGCTGCAAGGAAGCAACCCACGTGGGAAAACATGACCATAAGTGTTTTCCTCCTGGATGAGTTACTCAGCAGTTCTCTCACAGCCAACAGGGTTTATGTTGCCACAGAGCCAACCTTGAGTGTATAAACTGCCTCCTCTGCCACCCTATAATTAGTCCTGGGTTATTTCTCTTGAAAGCCCACATGGCCTGCTTTTTCACCTCCTCCAACTCCTCAGCCTGTTAAGAAGACTTTAAAGGACCACTTAAACAGCAGATGCCTCACTGGTGCATTTCTCTTCTTAAAACACCATTTTTTCCCCCCAGTATACAGATCTGAACTCCCACAGTCCAGTGCAGGATTTTGCCTTAATGTTTTCTTTAAACAATTCTATTAATATCAGCAGCTGAGTTACACCTTTATATCACACTAACTCAGTTTTCAGTCCTCAGTTTCAGTTAATAAAAGAAATGCAATGGGATGAATGAACATAAATAACAGTCAAGGAAGAAGAAAACAGAGACTTAACAAAGGAATAATTCAGAGTTCCAGAGGTCTCATTGCAAGTGATAAGGCAGAAAGATATTTTTCAAGGTAAATACTTACAAATTCATAAACTTGGGAACTTTCTCATTTGTTAGTCTGGGAGATAAATACAATTTATGATCCTCTAGTTTTAAACTGTTTCTAAGGGGAGAAGATGCTGTAAAAATTTTATTTCCTACACTGAATTATTTTGATATTTTGTTGTATGACCCACTGGTGCAGTAACTACCAAAAAACTGCAACAATAATACAGAAATGAGTGTTGTGTGGAAACTTGGAGAGGGGGAGGGAAAGGCAACATCCGGTGTTTGGGGTGGGGTTGCTGCTGGTTTAGAATTAGTTTTCCCCAGTGGAGAGAACTGCATTACACAGCAGGAATGAACATGTACCTGGATAAACCTGTGAGTGACAGAGCTCAGCTCAGAGCATTTCCCTTCCTCTCAACCTACAGCACCTCTCAGAAAACACTCCCTCGGTTTGCAACAGCTCCTGAAAGCAGCTGAGGAACTCCACAGGAGCTGCTCAAAGTCTTGAGGCTTCTGAGGAAAAATAAAAGTCTTCCAAGATTTATCCTGCTAATAGTGAGATATGCCCAGACTGTTGGCTGGGTTTAGTAGCCAAAGCCTATAAAAACCCCCCTTATTTGCCTATTTTCTTGTACTATAGAGAAGCCCACACGACCCCAGTAAATGTGCAGCAAATCCAGAGCAGTGACACTGCAGCCACTGCTGTCCCAACGTTCCTGCCACAGAAGGCAGCACATGCACAGGTTTTTATAGGCCAGACCACAGGAGTTTGCACAAAGAACACGTGTTCTCCTCCTTACTTTGCAGCAGTGTGAGAAGATCTGACATATGTATTCTTGTGTGTATCGAGACCTACTGAGCAGTGCCATGAGGTGGGAGATCACTGTAGCATCCTGCAAACAAGGGAGAGGGGAAAAGGATTAGCACTGTATGGCAGCACATTTCCTTCAGTTTCTTACTTAAACAGCACTCCAGATTCTGCACTCAGTGTCCCTCCCTCCACTGAAACTTCCACAGACCCACAACAGGACCAATAAAGTAGCTCAGGAGAGACTTGAAGGCACAAGTGACAGTTCTGAGCTAAATCCTCCTGGAAAAAAACAAAAGGTCAATGCAAGTCAGGTATGAAACTGCTGTGATTTGTGTCCAGACTCTCTGTGACAAAACAATGACAGAAGCAGGGCAAGCACACCAACTGCAGATGTGGGCACTGAAAGCATCACTGCAGGAGCTGGCTGAGCACTGTCCTGCTACCAGGGGGACTCACCTCTTCAGTGCAGCTCCCTTCCCTGGGAGCAGGGAGGGAACAAATTGCCAGGCTGGACAATGCACAGTGCCCTGGAACCCTGTGGCACTCGCTCTGTCACTGATTCCTGGGGGCAAAGGATGTCCTTTGTCTTTCAAACACAGTACAGACACTATTGGTGAGTGACAACAGAGAACCCAAATCAATCAGCAAAAGAAAACCACCAGATTCAAGTGGAGAGTTCCCTGCCCAAGCAGGGGGTTGGAACTGGATGACCTTTAAGGTTCTTCCAACCTAAACCATTCCATGGTTCTGTGGTAAGTTCTCCTCTGCCAACACATCCAGTTGCTCAAGCTCTGTGGGAAGTCACAAAACTGTAACATTTTATAGCTTTCAGTTACTTTTACCAGAGCGTTTTAGTGTCACAAACTGTGGTGATATTAAAAGAAACAATGGTCATTTCAGTTTGGAAAGTGGTGAACTAAATTACTTCCATGAGATATAGGGAGTTGAACAGAGGGAAGGATTCAACGAGCCTTCCTTCCCAAGAAACATGTGATATATTGGCCCTACACACCTAAGTGAGACTCTGCTTCACCTGCAGAATGATGAATTACAGCCCTCTGCTCAGGGAGAGGGAGATTAAAATCACAGCAAAGCCTTCATCCTTGGCTCCTCTGCCAGCACTGGAAGCAGCACCAGCCTGACTGGAGTTCTGAGTGACCAGAGCTTCAGAGACACAGCTGCTTATGAGAAGTTTTATTTCCCAAGTACTTGAGAAATTCCCGAGTACACTTCTTAATACTATCAAAATAAACACATCTGAGTCTCCCCATTTGCACAGATATTTGAGATCAGGCAAAGATTTGCAGCATTTATTCTTCATGTTTAATATTTCATGCTTATGTATACATACAATTACCATACTTATTTCAGGAAGCTTTGCTGCCAACAATCCAGCCTTCTCATTCTCAACAGAAAACAATAGGACAGCAGAGCCAAGAGACACACTGAGAATAAAACCAGTTTGTTTCTACTGCTGGTTTCTCAGTAACTGGAAAGGATCAATGTGCAACAGCCTCACTTCCCATTCCAGCATCCTACAGAGAGAGAGTTACTTCCCAAAACCTTCCTGCCAGGCACACCAGCCATACACCTCTGCTCATCTCCTGCTGATGTGCACAGGAAGAACAAGGGACAAACCAGTTTTGGCAATGTTCTTGGGCTCTGCCAAGAGCGGCTCCATCTGATGTGCCTTTGTACATGGCGCACTGACACACACGGGATTTCCATCCAACTCCAGAAGCCAAAGGCCAGCAAGGGACTGGTTTGGTGGCCATCATCTCCACAGGCACACTGCAATAGCAGCGATGGTCAGGGCCACAAGGAAGCACATCCTGACCTTCTCTGGCAAGAAAGCAAACAGAAGCAGCCAACAGGCCAACCTTGCTCTCAGGAAATCACCTTACAAAGCACAGCAGGTCCCCAAAACTTTGCAAGTGTCTCCCTGTTTGAGGCAAAGCCAAATGAACTGAAAACATACTCAGGATTCCTCTGTGGTTCCACACACTTGACCCATTAAAATGTCCTTTTCTCTAAACCTTCAGGAGGTTCTAGATAAGAATTCATAGGTATCAGTATCCACTGGGGCTCTGGCAAGAAAAGCAAAGCCAGAAGAGCAGCACTAATTTATTTACTACCTCAAGGGTGACTGAAGGGGTGCTGTAGAAGGCTTCAGGACTTGCCCTCTTTCCCTTAAGCTGTCAGAAAGGCTTTGTATCTCATCTGTAAACCTGAACTGGTGGAATTGCTTATGAAAATCAGCTTTCAGTCAAAATACACAAGAAAAACTCTTAGATTGCTCTTTATTAACTAAGGAAGTATCTGAAATGTATAAAGAGTGCCAGAAGGCAAGCCAAGAGCCCCTGAAAATCAGCTGAAGCACAGAAGCAGAGAAGATCTGATGCTTTCACAGTTTCTACTGGAACATATCTTCCTAATATCCTAGTTTTTGTTTCCCAAACTACTAAAAATATCTTGCTTTCAATTTTGAATAAAATAACTATTCAGTTAAGCTCTTGGAAAGGGTGTTTGTGAGAAAACTGTTAAATTTTGCTCCTTGATTTTGCTAAAATATATTCAACTTGTATAATTATGTTTATCAGAAAAGAATCTAGAAAGAGTAGAGGGAGGTGTGGACATTACTGACTTCAACTAAATGTGAACAGTGATATTGTCTGCTAACAAAAAGTAGTTCCAGGCAACTTAGGACAAAAATCTCTCCATCACATGTATTGTAACAAACTCATCCAAACAGAACTCAGAGGGAATTAACAGCTGCATTTACCTGCTTGGATCCCAATACCTAATTTCTTCATATTCCTTTTCAACACTGAAACAAAATTTGTAAGATCTATTCCTCAAACATTTCTTCATAGTAGAGGATTGCTCTTCTTTTCCCCAAGCCAGCAAACAGAAATGCTCCTACCCACCCATATAACTTAAATTCAAGCTTCACGGGCTAGAATTGATTGTTTTGCAGGTCTCATTTTCAGAAGCAGCTCAGCCTGGAGAACATCCAGCTCAGCCACCACAAAGAGCAGGAGGAAGGAAGGAGGGAAGCATTAGGAGCTGACCCAGATTCCTCCTTTGGTGGCAGCAATCCCTGAGCAGTGTGGGATCGCTGCTCATTAAACACCTGGGTGTTAATCACTGTAATACAGCCTAATGCTCTCCCTTTCTCCAGGTGACGTCAGGTTTTCCACTCCAGCTGCCCAGGAGGGAGCAATGAATGCCTTTCACGTGGCATCACCACTCACCTAAGCTGGAGACAGGGAGGTTGCTCAGACTGATTCCTCGTTGTCTGAGCAGCACAGGCGCATCCTGCTGCAGTGCCTGCACTCTCCACACTCCCTGGAAGGACAGACTCATTCCCAGCAGGGAAGGTGCCTCCTCCTGCCAGGCCAGCACAGCTGCACAGACAGCAACTGCCCATTCAAACTGTTCCTGGGTCCACTGAGGAAGGAACATGGGATGACAGCTGAGAACATCTGCCAGGAAACACGGGCTAGAAGTGTTTCCTGACACTGAATCCATTCTTTCTGTTTTAAATAGAACAGTAAGAGTGGTAGTGATGGGATATCACTCCAACTGGATGTGCCTCAGTGCTTCAGTCTATTCAGCAAGTCAAAGCACCCCCAGCTGTGGTGAGCTGCTGCTTCACGTGGACACAACACCCCCCAGGATCACCTCAGAACTGTTACTCCACCTCAGCAGTTCTCTCACCCCTGCACCTCATCTCACTCCTCATTCAATTGAGCGCAGGATGGCCACTGAATCCCTCTCAGCTCCAAAGCCTGCTCCCTTCCCGTGCAGGAATTCTCCATAGGATGTGTTCACCTGGCACAGCAGGCCTGGATACAACCTGCTGTCACATCTCAGCATCAGCACTAAGCCCCTGCCCCTTCTGGGAGCTCAGGGTTCATCCAGCTCAACACATCTGGGGGTGGGGCTGCACATTTTCCCAGGACAGATCCCAAGTGCCTACAGGAAACAGCCCAAACGTTTCCACCTCCCAAGAACTATTTTGTCCTCAGAACTGAACATAATTAATTACACAAAACTGCCAATATTTTATCCTTCAAGCTCCTGTCCATAAGGAAAGGTTCAAGAGCAAAGGTGTAGATCTGACACACAGCATTTCTGCTGGGAGAAATATCCAGGTCCCTGGGGATGATGTGGACCTGTTACAAATACAAAGGAATGCTTTAAAAGCAACACTCTCTGAAGAACTTGTATTATCCTGATTTTAACTGAGAGCTCCTCTGAAACCTCTGGAGTGACTCTAACACCCCTGGAGATGTGGAGCTAACTCAGAACTCCTTGTCATGGAAACAGTCCTGGCCAAGGTTTGAGAGAGAGTGTCCTCCCTGCAGTCAAACCACACAGCAACTCTGGGAAAGTGTCCATCTTGGATACACTCAGGATCCATTCCACAAGTCTTCTCCAGATCTGCTGGGCAGGAATGAAAAGCCATTGACAAACTTAGTCTCCTACCTTTCAAAATAAACCTGACCAAGGCAGAAGGAGAGGACTGGGACATGTGAAGCATGGAAATGGTGACAGTCTCCCCGGAGCTGCTGGGTTTAGAAACAAAGAGGGAAGCAGGGAGGCAATAGGAACTTTACATTCTTCCTATTCTTCTCAAAGCAGAGTGTCTGTCATGAAGTGCTGATCAGGCCCATAATTACTCCTTTAACTGCAAAGCCAATGTCTCAACTGCTGCCTTGTGAAACACAGCCTGCAGCAGTGTGGGCTGTGGCTGCACCTTCCAGGAGACAGGAAAAACACCTCTCCTTTTCAGAGGATCTGCATTCATTACTTTGCAAATTGTGGCTTGAAAAAAGCAGGTTTTTAGAAATAGGACCTTCAGCACAGTTATAAAATAACTAACTTCCAGGTGTCCAAGTGGAATGAAAGATGTCAGTTTTGTTCTTATCAGTGTACTGTCAACCATCTCATATCAGATACTGCTGTAAGTGACAGGGGAGCCAGAGACCTTCACTGTAGGTGAGAAATGCTGATGCTGCTGGTCAAACACACCCCTGTCATGACTGCACACAACAACAAGATTCTTCCCTGCCACCACCTCTATAGGTTTTAAAAGGACATCCTAATCTGCTTACAACTTACTGTGTACAGCAGATCCTCTGGAGTCACGGGACTGATGAAGATGGTCCGGAGGCATCGCAGGCAGGCTTCGATAAACTTCAGATCCGGAGACAGCAATCCTACGAGCACAGGCAGAGACCATTCAGCTTCATTAGCTTTGCTTAGTTCAGCCCCTTAGGAACATCTACTGACATGGGCCATGCAGGAGCAGTACCTTGCAGTAAGGCTGGGATAATATGGCAGTCTAGGAGGGATTTGACATTGTTCTCTGTGCCCATGGCAAGGCTGCCCAGCACCACGGCGCACTCCGTCCTCAGCTCCGTGCTCGAGCTCTCCTGCTGAAGCAAATACAGCAACCTGCAAACAGAATCATTTGCAGAGGAAAATTCAGATAAAGGCAAATTATAAATAATTTTTTTAAAAAATTATCTGAATCCTGCTATGTAAAGAAATTGAAGTCCTTAATAAAAATACCAAGACTGAATAAGGGTCGATGAACACTTCATTGATAAGCACCTTTGGACACTTGCTCCCACACAGGTTTCACTGGGTGTTATGGCAGAAAGACACCACAGTGCTGTTTCTCAAAAAGGCAGTGACACAGCCCTGACATCCAGGATGAGGCCTGTCAGGATACCAGGGAGATCCCAAATTTCAATTAAAGGAAACGAGGCTGCAGTATGATGTCAGTGGGAAGGGAACCTGATGCACTCCCCTGACACCCAGGGACACGATTTCTGCTGACACAACGCTTGGTATCTTTGGCAGTGATTTTTCTGGGTCACAACTGCAAAATAACTCCATCCTCAAGCACAAAGCAGGGGGCTGAAAGTACTCTGAGTTTGGAACACTGAGAAATGATCAAGTACAAGCATGAAGAAAGCCCAGGAATGTTTTGTGTGCAGGAAGGCAGCTGAACTGTAGCTGAAGGGGATCACTTGGAGCCTAAAGCACATCTTTGCCAACTATGTCTCCATCAATTCCTGCAGTACCAAGACACCCAGGAGTCCCTTTGAATGTACTGCAGGTTACAGCAGTAGCACCTGAACCACCAAAGCCAAGTCATACAAAGAGCCCAGAGAGCAACCAGATTCCTCCCTCCCCTCAGCACAGCAGATCATCACTAGGGCTCACATCAGCTCAAGATGAAAACAGTTTAACTAAAGGCTCCCACAAAAGCAAAAGGAACAGGTAAGATGAGCTGCAACTGATCCAGAATCCCTCTGTCCCTGTGACACAGTCACTGAGCTCAGACAGAAATACTGTCCATCTGGTAACACGCTGCTGTGTGTGGTGTGAAAAGGTCTCTCCTCGAATGTACTGACACCTTCCCAAGGAGCAACAAGGAGCCAGAAGCCAGCACCTTCCCCAGTGCTGGGCAGGAGAGATGGGTACTCAGGTAAACAGATCCCTGAACAAAAATGCCCCAAACCTGATTTCCTAATCCAAGGCAAGGGAAAAATAACCAGAAGCACAGTAGCCATGTCCAGTGTAGGAACATGGGTGTGGAACGGGCACCCAGGGAAGTGCAAGCAGCCCCACAGAGACAGTGACACACAAGAGGACCTTCAGCACACACTCCAAATGTTTCCCACTTAATAGGGGAGAAAGTGCTTCTTGGAGTCCCCTGCATTTCCAGCCTACAATAAAAGGTCAACATAGCTCAGCCTGCCCCTGGAGAAAGCTGGGATCCAAGGTCTCTTCCCTGCCTATAAGCTGCACATTCACTCCATAAAATCCAGGCTATCCCAGGCAGCAGATGATTTACCAAGCTCTTGAAGAGGAACTCCCCAGAATTTCCTAACAATTGCTTTGGATGAAAAGTTTTCTGGCTGTGGATCTGTGAGGAACCTGCTTTGCTCCCAAGGCAGCTCTGCCAGCAGCCAGTGCTGGGCTCAGAGGTGTGCTGGGTCACACGTGCCACTGGGACAGGGCCAATCCCACGGAGGGGAGATCTCCAAAATAAATGCACATACTAAAAGATTAAACATCATTTCTTCCTGAACGCAGACAAAACAGTTGAAATGTGGCAGAAAATCAACCTGTGTGATGCAAGAAACCCCAAAAGCACAGGTATCTTTCAACTTCCTTTGGATTCAAAGGATCACACTGGCATCAATTCAGGACAGCAGAGATTTCCTGAATCATTGCTGCTTTCTTTAACCTGTTCCTTCCATAGAGTTACCAAAGGCATCCAGGTTCTTTGTTCCTGGTTGTCTGGTTTATCTGAAAGGCCATTTATCCCTGACGTGTAGAAACCTCTTGTATAAATCTATTCCTGATTGACACCAACCTGACACAGCAAACATATTATCCTTTAATTTGTATTAATTCCTCCCAGTTCCCACAGTGCCCAGCTAATGGTCCTGAGGCACTCTGGCCCAGACCAGCACGTGGCCAGTGGGGCTGAGCTGCTGCTCCTCCTCTCACTGAGAGTCCTGCAATACTGACAGGGCAAGGGATGCCAGAAAGGCCCAGAAAGATCAGTTGTTCCACAAAAGCATCTCTCACACATTTAATTAACCATACCCACATTATCAGCTTCTGGGAAAGGAACAAAAACGACAGTGCAGGAAATTAAATTACATGTTTCTAAAGCTCCAGGTTCTGGTGCTGTATTATTTGAAGCATCAGCTGTGCCACAGCCAAGGTGAAGATCAGTGCTGTTGCTGAAGGAGTACAAAAGAAGCAAAATACATAATCACTGTTATGCAGAATCATCACCCAGGAAAAACAGCGCTCCACTTGCAACCCCAGTGGGAGTGGATAACCTGGCACTGCTGTTGCTGCTGCACAGACAGCTGGGTTTGTTCCCTGCCTTGGCCATCAGGTAAGGACAGACACAGACACACAACTGCACCGAGTGATCCCAGCTAAAATCATCCTGGAAAAGATGTGAAGTTTTTTTCTGGACACTGAATTCCCTCCCATATGGAAAGGACAATCTCATCTACTGTTCTAACTCTGACTGACTCCTCTGCTGTATGAGTTGGTAAATATTGATCCAATTGCTAATTAAAAAATGTCAGTAGCCATCACCTTTTTTTTAATAGCTTTCAATAACCTGGAGGTAAACTTGGAAATTCAAGAGTATTTCCTTCCATTTTCACTGGGGAGTTCTGAAAACCTGCTCTGAGGTGCATCTTCCCTGTACAGATCATATCAATGGCCTTCTCTGGTTACTAAGGATAGAAAACTCTGCTCCTCATACCCAGAAATGTTCAGTCACAGAATCACTGAGGTTGGAAAAGCCCTCTGAGATCGAGCCCAACCGTTCCCCCAGCACTGCCAAGGCCACCACTGTCCCCAAGTGCCACATCCACGTGGCTGTTAAATCCCTCCACCCCTGCCCTGGGCAGCTGTGTCAGGGCTGGACAACCCTTTCCATGATGGAATTCTCCCTCATGTCCCACCTGCCCCTCCCCTGGCACAGCCTGAGGCCATTCCCTCTCCTCCTGTCCCTGTTCCCTGGAGCAGAGCCC
>JAWWES010000011.1:19820229-19842349 GCA_035583135.1 Lophotriccus pileatus | reverse complement strand
CCCCAGCTCCCTCAGCCCCTCCTGCTGCTCCAGCCCCTTCCCAGCTCCCTTCCCTTCCCTGCACAGCTCCAGCACCTCAATATCATGTCCTAAAAAGACCTTCCTCCCCCCTCAAATGATTTCTACCAAATTCAAAAGCACCCTAAATTCTGAAGGTTGTTCTTTTCCAAGGAAAGTAATTGCTATTTTCTTTCCCATTAACACCCCACACTGGGAACAGATGTTACAGCAATGCTGCTGCTAGAGAGTGAAAATGAACCACACCAGCTATAATCTACCGTCTTTCTATGTGCTTAAAATAGAAAGCCTTAACTAAGCTTTATAATTAGTGAAGATCAAAATTTAAGTTCAGATTTTATATACAATAAGTTCCTGAAACATTAATAATATCCTTTTCTACATCTTTAAAATAAGTTTGTGTTTCAGACTAGGTTTTCCACAGAGCTAGACGTCCATATTACAATACTTTCTATTTCTGTCTTGAAAAGCCAGAACTGACACCAAGTAACACTGAAAATTAAGTAGTTACATGACAAAATACGAACTACAAAAAGTTTCAGGTCAGGAGAATCTATATAACCACTGAAGATGAAACTGTGCATTAATAAACTACTGTCAAACATTAAAGACAAAGCCCACATCCTTCTACTGTCCCAAGGAACATCCTGGACTGCTTTGCTGTTACAAGGGTCTGGCCTGGACAAATCCAGCATAGATGCAATACACTCCTCCCATATATTAATATCAACAGCACTAAAAGGTAGAGAAATGGCACATACTTGCAGGGGGTAATTTGGATCCTGGAAATTTCCAAAATATGACTGAGGTACTTGTCCATAGCCCACGTTTTAAGAACAGGCTGTCCCTGCATGACCTGGATCCCTGATCTCCAGCCTTATCCCTTATCAGCCACCTCTCTGACTTCCCAACCTGCAGAAATACTGGACCAAGGCCCTGCTTTGAACCACGACTGTCACAAAGCCCAAGAGCTTCAGGAGAGGCCAAAGGCACGAAACAGCTGCTGTGAAAGGGCAGAAAGGGGCTCCTGCTCCTGTTGGCACCCTGCAGCCCGTGATGCTGCAGGGAAGCTCATTACAATGAGACAGGACAGCAAACAAAGCAATGGAAAGATCTCACAACATCTTCATGAACTCTAATCCAAGGTTTTAAAATGCAACACTTGGACTTTTTTCAAACTTCTATAAGGCTCCCTAAGATAATTTTCTCTAAGGTTTATACAGAGTGCATGTCCCTCCATTAGTCCCTGCCCTTCTGAGGGCAATGCACCGATTAAAGCCTCTTTCTCAGATGTCAGGAATGTACCCAGGCAATCATACCCACAGCAGGAAGGTCAGCAAATTCATCCAGAGAGACACTTCAGTGAACTCCAGGTACAACTGCGCTGAGAAACCACAACCGAGGTGTGACGTACTCGGAGCAACCGCTCGGGACTCACCCGGGAAAGCCACGGATCTTCTGAGGTAGGGAAGGAAAGCAGCTGCTGAACAAGAGGTAACTACAGTGCAAGGAAGGTAAACAGTGCAGATTTTCCTTTCCTTGAGGATGATTGAATTGGGGGAGGAGCACCAGAGTTCCACAGTGTAAGACAGATGTGTGTGACTTAGAGCTCATCAATCCAGCCTGAACACAGACCTCATACAGCTAAAAACAACAGAAACTTCCTCTCTGACACTCCAGCCCGCTTCCAAATTGTCACAAAAGCCTCTGAAGTTCTTAAGACACCTGGGAAGGAGATGAAACTCAGCACTTCATCAAACCCCACAGCGGGCAGTGGAGACAGAGCTCAGGGTAACAGTTTGATGAAGCTCAGGACACCTTTTATCAAAGTATATGAATCAATGAGAGCTTGAATTCAACCTTGATTATCTGAGGATTTATTATCAGTCCCCTTGCAAAAGGGATGAAAACACTGTTTGCTGGAATGACCACAATTCTTATCAGATCTTATTCTGCCTGGAAGATTCTTGTCTTCCAGTCCACTGAAGACCCACAAACTCTGCCATGGAGGCACAGGGGATGGAAGCACTCCTGAGGTGCCTGACTTACTGCTGGCTGACAGGACATGGAATAAAAAGCTGCCCCATGCACAGAGGTTGAGCTCTGAAGGCCCTGCAAGTCCCAGGGAGAGTCAATCCCTAACTGTTCACTCAAGTAACGGATGAGAATAGCTCAAACAAGATAGGATAACCCACTTTTTTTCAAAAAATTGCTCTCTTTAAGGCTTTTTAAGCACTACTTTTCAGACATAACAGGAAGCAATCATTGGCCACAGGATTTTCCAAAGCAAGAACAAAGTATCATTTCAAAAGTACTCAGAATAATTTCTCTACAACAATATCTGAAGTGACAAATTAAATAGTTATGGATTCTAACACCAAAGGACTCAAAAATATGAGTGATTTTTATGACTCTTAGTCAAAGAAATCTGTCCTGCAGTGAGGTGCCACAGTCTCCCTTCTGGAAGTGACAATTCCACATCTCCAGAAGTTGGATCAAGGGCCTAACTCTGCTACCTCGAAAACCTGCAAGGCACAGTAACTGCTGCTGAAACGTTTCATACACCACAAACAGGACTGTCAGCTTCCTAGAGGAGCCAAGAGGAGCAGTATCCAGTGCATGAGGAGGGAATTTAGCTGCAAAGAAAGCTTTTCCTTCGGGAATAAAACGAGGAGTCTCAGCTTACAGCTCCGGTAATTTATCCTAATGCTGAGACATCCTCACTTGCATTAATACTCCATGAGTTGCTGTATACACACCACATAACCTGCATCCACTCTGACTCTTGTTCACCTAGCTGAATCCAATATTGGGCAGTTTTAATACCTGAAGTTGTTCACACATGCACACCTTTGGAGTGACTTGAAGGATATTTGAGTTGCTGCAGAACAGCCTCTCCTCTTGGTTCCCCCACCAAAAAGCTCACACCCAATGCTTTAACACTGTCAGGTCTGCAGCCTGTGTGAACTAAACTCATTCCAGTTTTTCCCCATAAGACCACTCCATGGATCATTTAGCAAAGCACAAAATACATCCTGTCTTTGCAGGCATTTATACAAGAACATGTGGGATCAACACACGGCCCCTGAAGCCAAACATCAGTGCACTTACAGTGACAACACTCAGAGCCTTTTAACACACACAGTGAGTGACACTGGTTCAGTTTAATACTGCTCTTGAGATGGTAAAAGCTGTTTGCTTCACAAAAGATGTGTTAATAGGCATTATATAAAGCAACATCTTGATCCAGTCCTGCTTCAACCATCTCATGACTTTGCTCAAGACTGATGTCCTATAAGCTCCCGACTGAACTGTTCATTCCATTCACCTTTATAAAACACCAACATTCAAACTTTACCCTCTGTCTTCCAGAAATTCCTGTCTGGAAGTATTTTTTTCACATTAGAACATCAGCCAGTCTATGACCACCACCTGAAAAACTCCTGCTCAGTTACAGACAAACCAGCTCTAAAAGATCTTTGTCTGAGGGTGCCAAGTGACCTTAAAACAAAACCCAAGCTGTTTTTAATTCCCATTCACCTGCAGCTTTAAATTCTCCCTTGTTCACAATAATATTAAACCATATTCCCGCTGAGTTTGACATCACCATCCAATATCCAGCATCTGCACATGAAACAGGACGTCAAGAACACATTTTTGAGTATTTTTGGACAGAGTTGACTTTTACAGCACCTTAGGAACAAATAACACAATATATCACAAAGCCACTTTCTACACAATGCTTTTAAACCCGAAACTTAGAATTCTAACAAAAATACAGAGCAGAAAAGGTGCTATCAGAGGCACAGGTTCCATCAGAACAGGCACTTCAGAGAGAGGGACCTGCACAGCCCTTAAACAACAGCTCTCATGCAATTCTGCTGCACTTCCCTCACGTGCACCTCCTAGCTGGGCTAGAGGATACCTTGTTCCAGTTACCCACCACCCTGCAGAGGGTTAGTCCTCATTAAGAGACATCTCATTATGCAACCAGGCCCTGACTCCTGACCTGCTTGAGCCAAAAGACAGGAGGAGCACAGGAGGCTGTGAGAGCCCTGCTCTCCACCTCTTTCTCCACCCTAGGGCAAGGGAAGCCTTGAAAATTATCAGCAGGGCAGGTGAAGCTCCTTCCCTGAGCACACCAACCCCAACATCTGGGCACAGATCCCTGCCCTGTGGGGCACATGACATAAAGAATCCCAGCACCAAGGGCACAAAGAACAGAACGAGACATCAGGAAACAACTGTGTCTTGGCCTCGTAAGGAGGTCCAAGAGGTCTGGACTGAACACCTCACTAATGTGCCTGGGACAGAGCCACCACAGGCATTTCCCTTCCATTCTTCTTCAGTAGATTACACAGTCAGCAAAGCAGCAGTCTTTTATTGTTTTATTTTTTGCAAACTCTAAAAGAACACTGCCTGAGGGAATCTGATTATGTTGAACAGTAACTCGAAACATAAAATCTCAGCGGCGTCCATGTTGGTGTGTTCACATCCCTAGAAATAATTTAAAACTCCAATAAATTCTATTAGTTTTCACTTGCACAGACAACCTCACAGTATGCTGGGCAGAACTGAAAATTCAAACGATGGCAAGGAAAGGAATCCACCAGCATTTCTACAGGTCCTTTAAAAGGTGCTCCTAAGAACTTAAAAAGATTAAAAAACCCAGCAGCTAAACAACCTAATAACTGACTAAGTATATTCCCTAATAAATGACTTAGGGAAAGGTTAAAGTTGACTATATAAGGTTCTTTGAGGTGCACCTACCTAGAGAAAGCCTTGGGAAGCAGTACACTACCACCTTACAGCTCCAAAGAACTGGCTGTGTGACAAGAGAATCAGCTGGAAGTCAGAAATTCATTTTTGCAAAGTGACAAGAATGATTTAGTGTTTTTGTCAAAAGCCTTGGGTGGTTGGGATTCAGATTTGATTTAAAAGCTCATCGAGTGCTTTTCTTCTCCAATTCCATCTCTCAGCAGCTACAACTGGGAGAACTGGGAGCTGCAGCACTGCAGCTCAGAAGCCCTATCAAAGGGACAGACAGCAACAATCCACATTTGAACTGAGTGCTCAGGCACCTTCCTGGGATTTAGGCTGGAGAACAACCGATGGAAAGCATTAAATCCTGAACTCGGGCTCTGAGGAGGTGCCTGCCATGGAGACAGACACAAAAGCTGCAGTATTTGTTGTCATAAAACTGTTGAGTCAAGGAGCACACCAATAATTATTGTGGACTTCCTCAGTCTCTGCTGGCACTTCTGTGGGGGAGAAGGGAAAAAAAGCTGAAGGACAGTACAAGTAGGAAATCACTTCTAGACAAGGCTAAGTTGGCCTGCCACTGAAAGAACTGGACCTGAAAATAACTCTTCCCCTCTAAACCTTAGAAATTCTGTCTTCTGGGATTGCTACTAAAAAGTACCAGCTTCAAACAGTAACGTTTCTGCAAGAGGGGCCCCAGGCCAGCATTCCAAGAGAATTGAAATCCTGTGATTCTGGGAAGAGATATAGAAAATCTTCTCCTTAGAAACAAACCCCACATCCAGGCTGGCCACATTTACATGCTGAACATCCAGGGCTGTGCACACGTTTCTACACTTTTAACACCTCTTAGTTTCTAAGTCCAGACATGGCAATTCTGCCAAAGCTTTCTTCAATCTCCTTGTTTTTCCTTAGCACCCCCTCCAAAACAAGGTGTCAAGGGTGACCACAGGTCAGACTGATCTTCAAAGGGCCTAAAAAATGTCATTTAAGGTACAGATACATCTCCCTTTCCCAAGGTGACCTCCCTGAACAGGTGATGGACTCAGGAGGCCACAGGCCCAGAGCTGACAGCAATCCAGCCATTTTTCCTGCATGGAGATCCTCAAGGCACTTTGCATTTCTTTCCAAGCAGCAGCCTAATAGTGTAAAATAATAGGGCTATTACACACATACCAGTAGCATTTGGGCCCATTTCAAACACAAGATACTTCCTAGACTTGTTTCCAAACCTCACGAATCTGTTCTAAAATGTGAAGCCACTGCTTTCTTTTCCACCAAGCGCCAGGTCTGAAGGAGCTCTTTGGCTCTACAGGGTCTTTTCTGAAAAAGCTTGCTGGAGGAATACTTGGGCAAGAAGAGGGAAGCAAGAAATGTGTAAACAAGAAGCTGAACCCCAGGACAAAGCAGCAGCAGAACCCTAACAAAAAAAACTCCCCAGGCCACCAGAAGAAAGAATCAACTTCTCCTGGGAGGCTGCACTCGAACTCTGGGAAAAGGAAACTGCTCTCCTCGTTGGCTTTGCAGAGACCCAAAGCAAAGGATGGCAGCTTGCTCACTCCTCTGCTTTCTGAGGGAGAGGTGTGGCTCTGCAGACTGGAATTCCACAGGTGCCCCTATCTAACAAAAAGAGCCAATGGATTCCCTCCACCTTGACAGAGCCCAACCAAGAGAGTTCTCTCATCCAAATGGTCCATAACGTGTTTCAGTCTGTCTGCAGCACTTGGAGGAAATTCTACGGCCTTCAGGAAGGCACTTGGGGGCAGATGATGTCACTTGGGTTACAGCCAGTGAGAAGTGTCTTTTCTCACAATTATCCAGTCCATTTACCTTCATCTATTCTCCTCCTCTGAAAGCTTGATATTGGATTTCCTGTCACTGGAGAAACACTCGTCCTGAAGAGAGGACAGGGGTGATACTTCTTTTTTAAGATTTTTCCCAATCCAGTCATTTATTTGCGGTTCTAGATTAACCATTTAATTTACCTGGGCAGACAGAAGGCACTAGCAACAACAAAGAGAAAAAACCCTTGTGCATTTTCATTCCTGGGCACAGAACAAGCAGCAGCAGAAAGCAGGACTGCAGGAACACAAGTCCTACGAAATGCAAGAACAGGCAGAGTCCAGATTTGCAAGTTGGAGATCTTCTGTCACTTTTCAAATGGGAACCACAACAGTCAGCAGGAGTTGCAAAACTCCCTTAGGGCCTGTTGCTGAAAGAAATTCCTTAAAACTTCCCATCGTCTTCAATAAACGTCCACTTCAATCTTCCCATCTCATGTGAAGTCTTCTCTTCACCTGTTTGTATTTGGTCAAAACAGAAGATAATCCAGCAGGTTTTGTGGAGGGGGTGTCCCCTCTGCTAATTCCTAGAGAATTTCAAGGGCTGGCCTTGACACAAACTCAGTCTGTGAGAGGATATTCTCTGCAAATAAAAAGCGTTTTTGACAAGCCAGCAGCAGCTCTCGAGCTCATCAGCTGAAGCAGCAAGGCAGCAATAAAGTATGATCAATGGGGCTTAATCCACTGAAGCAGGTGGAGAAGACAAGCAAATTATCTCAGATGTTTTTTAATATTTTTAAATAAAATCTTTAACACAGCCTTAAACATTTTCAGTTATGAACTCACCAGGCAATTGGCTGAAGAACAGGATTAAGGTACAACCACTTCCATTCATCATTGATATGTCAGAAATTAGATTTGATTCCTGAGCTGATAAAGTTTAATAAAAAATCACCAGGACTACTTCAGAGAATTCTATGACATTCTAAATTAAAAGCATTACTCAACAGCCTGTTCTGTAATACATGAGTTTAACAGATATTTCAAGTCTCTCTCAGTTACATTACAGAAAGTATTCAGTCAACTACAATCAAAGTTAAAACAAAAAAAGTGCCTGTGATCTAAGGCTCATCATTCCAGACCTGTTGTCAATCAGTGAAAAGGAGAGTAGCAAAGGACATACCTTGGAACTGCTCCCAAAACAATCAAGTTGGCTTTTTGTTTGTTGTTTCCAATTACAGCATTTTTCATATCTCTGTAAATCCAGAAAGAAAAACAAACCCTGGTAAATTACGCTGAGGTACTGAGGGCTTATCTTAGAATTCACCATTTCCATGAAGGCTTAGCAAGCACCTTTGCACATGTCCATGCTGCACTACAGACTGAGCAGTGCTCCAGGGCACAGTGTCCTCAGCCCACAGGTAACACCCAGAGCTCTGGGATTCCAGTCCATCCCAGCTTCTGCAGGGAAGCAAAACCCAAGCTATCTCACATGCACACCAGACACAAAGAACTCTTATGGCTGCAGAAAGCTAGATATATTTGTTCCCTGTGCCCATACAGTCACCAGGCTTCCAAAATAACGTCCAAAACCCCACCATTGGTTGGGAAGTTAAATGTTGGTGATTTCAAATATTAACTGAATATTCTACTGGGTGCAGGAAAAGACAAGCTCAAAGGAAAAAAAAAAGGAACAAGGAGCTATGAGTAGCCTCCAGAGACCAGACTTTCACTCTCCTCTTCACCCCAGGCTTCCTTTCACGAATTCCAGTAGGACACCTAAACATCTGTAAGTCAGAATCTCGGGAGCAAAAGCATTTTCCTGCCTGAGAGCTCCTGCAAGGTTAAACACATGAAAAGCATCCATGCTGTGGTACAGGGACAGGGGAAGCACTTTGGAACATGGACACTGGTTCTGCACACTAGGAATTCCTATGCAAATGTGTGGTTTGCAACCTCGGTCAGGAAATTGTCACTGTATCCTAAAAGCCATCCTGAACATCAGAGAGCCTGACAGCAAGCTGGCAACTTGTGACCAGTTCCAGGAAGTCAGGATGATACATTTCTAGGAAACTTTGTAGTTGTAGAGACTTTTAAGAGCAGAGAATAAAGAGAGACCAAATTCAGGCAACCTTTATCAACAACAAAAAATAATAAACTAGATTACTGTAGTGTTAGTTGAAAAACTGATAAATTAATCACTGTTTAACTATGCCCATAATTCATTCATTCAGGTCATTTGGGAGCTTTAGTGGCTGCTTTAAATCAGTGTATTTTCTTGCCAGTAGATCACTCTTTCAGCTGCTACCTGCACAGTTTAGGGGATTTGGAGCAGCCCTGCTGTGTAAGATCCACCCTGGCCAGCAGGAACACCACACAGTGCTGTGGTGCCCACTGAACATGCTCCACTGCAACAACCAGCTGTCCCAAGTTTAACCCTCTTCATCAGAGGTCGTTTTTAAAAACTTCTCAGCCAATGCAGGCAACATTTGCTGGCACAACAGAACCTGGTTCCTCCTGAATTTCTCCGTGTGGCTCGTGCTCTCCCCCTGCCACGGAAGAGGGCTGCAGGAGTTTTAAGGCAGTGGAAGGGAACTCCTGGAGGTAGGATGTGATCTCGGAGCTCCAAGCCGGCAGCAGCACCGGCAGCAGCACCGGCAGCAGCTTCACCCCACAGGACAGGAGGGACAGGGGAAAGAGCAAGATCAGAAGGCAGGCGAAGCTGGAAGCCCCAGAAGACTTCAGGAGCGGACTTGAAGACTGCAATAAACCCAGACACAGTCCTGCAGTGGTTTCTATGCTGAACGCTTGATATCCAAATATCCCAGACATTTTTCAAGGTTTTGAAAATACCAGAGTCAGTCCAAAACAGTGGCAGAAACAACAATCAGACATCTCAAAGGCATAATGGAAGCTGTCCCAACAGATGTGCTAATTCCCTTCTCAGGCCACTCCAGGACTCCTCCAGAGGCCCCTCTCTGGTGTCTGAGGCACCAAAGCTGCACCACGTCAGGGATCTGCAGAGGCACCTTGGGAGGCCAAAGAGGGGACACCAGCCCAGCATTCTGAACACTCACAGATTTGGGTGACATTTTAATGCTCTGCTCAGGAGATTTTACACCATATTTTGTGTTTAAAAAAAAACCAAACAACCAAACAAACCACAAAACACCACCAGCCAATTTTTTGACTCCCGCCCCAACCCCAAAACAGAATGGTTTAACCCTAAAACCATTTCATGTGTAATAGTTACTGACTATTAAACTTTGATTTAGAGACCCTTTCACAAGTGGCAGGAGTATGGCAAACTTCCATAACACTCACACTGAGAGGGTCAGTGAGGGCACAATCCTGATCTGGAAATGATTCTGACGAGTTTCTCCATCCCAGGTCACAGAGTTCCTCATTAAAGTCATGGCAGATAGACAAGAAATATCACAAGCTTGACATGTCTGACAAATCCAACACATGTACACTCAAGCACTTGCACTTGCAAGCAAGTAAAATACCTTCCAAATGGCAAAGTGACCAAAACCTGTCTGAGCCAGGCCCCACAGACCCCCGTGTTTGTGGGCATCATGGCACTCCCAAGTTCCCTACCACGTTTCTCCCTTCCCATTTGCCACTTACAGAAATCAATGTACTCCACACACTGGTTGATATGGAGCAGGTAGATATGGAAAGCAAGAACATCCTTAAAACATCGTAATCCAGTGCTGAGGAGTACTAGGCCTTTTTTTGTGTACTATGAAAAACAATGACATGATTCCATATGGTATTTTATGAAGACTTTCCCAATTGGGAAGGTAATTCCTTGGGAAGTAAAGAAGTACCACATGCTGTCATAGACTAGCAGGTCCTTGGTGAATCATGACCCTTGGAAACACTGAGGGCAACTCCCTTTTTTGAAAACATCACCTCCAACGAGTTGGAGCTTGACTGATTTCAGATCCAAGATGACACGAGATTCATCCAAGGGAAAAAAGCAGCAATGATAACTATCTGGTACAGGAGGTGACAAAGAAACCCCAGGAATTACTAGTCCAAAACTAATATTTCCAAATGTCAGGAGCACTGCTCCCATTCCCTCTGTGAAAAGGAGTCCTTGGCACGAGGGAGGAGGGAACAGCAGCAAAAACACAACTACAGAGAGGCGGGACCTTCAGAGCCCAGCGAGTCTGTGGTGACTCCAGGCCTGGTGTGTGATCCAGAGGGAGATGGGGGCTTTCCAGATTCCAGCAGGAATCCAACCCACTGCCAGGCAGCAGCACAGCCCCAGCAGCCTCAGGAGGGAAACAGGCCTTGCACCTGGAACACTCCAGCACTGCTGAGCTCCTCAGCCTCACAACTGCAGCTCCTGCAGACCAACCTCCCCCAGGACAGAGCTCCTGAGGCACACCCGACCTTGCCTGGGGTGGGGGTTTTTCAAACAGCCTGTGCATTAAATCTTAGAGTTTATATTCAAACTAAATTCCAAGGTTTTTTTAAACAAAATAACCTGAATTACAACCACTCCAATGCACAGATTTAAAGATTTGATAATTGGTATCTATGCCAACATTTTCTTTATTTGATAATTGGTATCTATGCCAACATTTTCTTTACCACAGTAATTTATTTGAAAAAGAAAAAAAACTTTCAAGAAGGAATAACACAGGCTGCCAACAACAAAATTCAGCAAAGAGATCCTCGCTAAGCACCTGGGAATATTCCTTCCTGAGGTGCTCAACCAGCTTCTTCCATCTCTTATGGCTTCTCACAGAAATGAGAATGCAGTTCTATCAGCTCAACTCTGTGACCACTCAGCTTTAACTCAGAAACAAACTGGAGATTGGAAAAGCAGCAGGACTGATTTTCTTCCTACCAAGTCAAGAAAAGGGGGAACACTTATTGGGTGAGGTTTATCGGCTCTAACAATGTTCTAGAACATTGCAGCCAGAAGCAATCAGTTCAATTAATTAGCTAGAAATAAAATGCAATGTATGCTAGTTTTTAAGTGTATTAGCACAGCATGACTGTTTAAAATATTTTAGGGGTACATTAAACTCACTAAAAAGTCTAATTTCCATCCAACTGCAGCCTGACATGAGTTACAAGAAGAACTAATCTGCCAACTGTGCATGAAGTACTGTTTTTATGCTGAGGCTAAATGTGTGATGGTTTCAAGGCACCAGATACAGCTGCTTCAGATAAGCAAAAAGCAATATTAAATAGAACAATTTGTGAGCAAAATATGGCCTTTAAGTTTCAAGGATTCCTAACCAATAAAACATAGCATTATTAAACGTCTAACTCCTGAGAAAATCAGCACTCCAGCCTGTCAGTGGCAATTATTATTGCAGAAGCAAGTTAAAGTGCTGAACTTAGTTCTAAACAGAAATCACTGAAGGTCAACTCTAAAGTTTGTGTCTCCTCTCACTAAATGAAAACCCAACAGAACACCAGAGTGAGCCCAGGCCCCTGCTGGGAAAGAACAAGAGCTCTCCAGCATCCCAGGGATCCATCCCTGCACCTCTGCTGCCAGGGAGACCCCGAGGGAGCAGCGTGGAGACAAGGATGCCCCTGGGAGGATTTGGTTGTGCCTCTGCTTTGAAATACAGGAAATCAGGCACAAACAGAAGAAATAAAATCCTGAGAGGAAGCCCTGGAGCTTTCCTAAGTCACCTTCCAGCAAAGCAACACAACTGAGCTCCAAACAAGCCAGAGTGACTTGAGGAAGCAGCCACAGGAACTCCACAGAGGAGGAGGAAACAAAGAGCCTGTAGGACATTTCCTCTTCTGTGGCTTCTGAAACAGAGCAGGTGGCCACATTCAGGGGTTCCTAGACAGAGAAGGATTCCAGACACGAGAGGAACAATCCCAGAAGGAAAAGTAGCCCTGGACACATCAGGTCAGTGCTTTCACTTTTTGTAAGAAGCAGTTGCAGGAGCTCCTGAGCTGATGACGCGGCCAGGGGAAGCTCCAAACAAAGCCCTGCCAGGAGATCTACCCACAGAGGCTGAGCAGAGGCACCAACAATGGGATGACGCAGAGCAGCGTTCTCAAAGCCTTCAGGAACTCAAAATGCAGGCAGACAGAGAGCTGAGGACTGGAGCTGGTACAAGGACAGAGCCCAAACACAAACCCTCTGTCCCAGCTCCAGGAGAGTCTGAGTTAAGGGTCATACAAGCAAATGGCACCTGGGCTGGCTGGACTCCAGTCAAGAGCTCTCTGTGGGGGTAAGGTTTGGACAATCTTGTTTTCTACAGCTTTTCCCTCCTCTTCCTTCTCCTTTTCTTCCACTTTCCCATTTTTATGGACAGATGCAAAGCAACAGCAGAAAATTAATGACCAGTGTTGTAGTTAAAGTATGTCCATCGCTACTGTGGCAGAATTCACTTCCAGGATGGGCACTGCTATGGCTTGAAGCTGTTTTCTACCCCCTGAGCAAGGAGTTCAGTGTTTGTACTGACATGATCATTGGTCCAGCCGAGGCAATAAAATGTTAAAAGCTCCTGCCAACTCAAGCAAACCACAGAAGTCATAAATCAGCTTGTTTTTAAGGTTAATCATCAAGTTGGGAAGAAAAGTTTGAAGATTTCTAATCCCATTCAAAAAATGCCAGTTGACGCAGTGAAAAAGATGATTTTACAGCAAAGAACAAAGTAGCACATGGGGACAGTGTTACTCAACTCATTTGAATTTTAACACTTAAACTGTGACACGATTAACATACAGTGCAAACTAAACAAACTCAATATTTAAACAAAAAAAAAAAAAACTCAATCCATGGCTTTTCTCAGTTCTGGAGCCTCATTGCAGAAAATGAAGATGCTGTAGACAAAGCACCTGGCACTGCAGAACAGGGGAATTTAACACACATAATGCTAAAAGTGATCCTTTAGTCCAACTCCTCCATATCACAGTCACAGAACTATCTCAAGTGTCCTCTTTGGAGAGGCAACTTACCTTGTCAAAACTTCTCTTGCCAAGGAAAGTCTACCAGACAGAAAGGGATGTGTTTCAGTGATCCATACCCATAGTTGGAAATACTTACAGCTCACTCCTGCCCTGGATCCATCCCAGTTCCTCGTGTGTGACACTGCAGAGCCCTCTCCTATCTGACCTTCACTGCCCTGAGAGAGCCCCCAGCAGTCAATTCACCTGCTGCCCTTCTGATCAAGCCTAACAACGTCAGCTCTCCACGTCTCTGATTTCAGTTTCAACCCACACTCCTTCCCAGTCTGTGTTCACCGACAAAAGGGAGATGCTGCTTTTCCCACCTCTCCCAAGCCTTATCCTCTGCACTGGGTCTGGAAATTGTGCTACAAGTCACCAGATCACTAATGGACAGAAAACTCAGCCTTAAGAACAGTGTAGCTCCAAGTTAAACTGCTTGCAGTTAGTGGAGGATGGGAGTTTAGCTAGCGTTTATTATGTAACCTTTATAAACTAAACCACACCCCAAACCGACAGAACCACACAAACCACAGCTAGAGCTCTGTGCTATCAGCATTTCAACTTCTGCTATTAACCAAACTAGGTCCTAAGAGTGAAGAATCATCCCAAAAGAGGCGAGGGGAAAACAGCTGCAGTTCAGCAGAGCTCAGAAATGCTCACTCTCTGAAAATGCCCTGCTCTGGGACACCAGAGCAGTGAAACACTTCCTTCACAGCTCTCCTCAAGCAGCCACATGAAAAGCACATCCTCCACCACCGCTGCCTCAGATGAATGACCCAAACTCCCACACAAGTAACTGTGTTACTTTTTTTCTTACTGTCTCTCCCTCCCTCCAAGGGTACTTCCCTTCCCAGGATGGTACTGCCTTCAGCACTAGTACCTCCCACAGCTGAAGTAAAGGTTAAATGAATTTCACTAATCCTTCTGTAATGCACATTTTTATAGCACTGTCCCTCTGTTGGAAGTTACTTTTGTCCACTGCCCCATTTTAAACCCACCACTCATTATCTACAGAATGTTGTCCAGCACAAGTCATCCACGTGGAGAATAATTAAGTTTCATTGAGTGCAGGAAAATACCTTCAAATGGCCCTGCAGCACCTGCTTGGCTGCTCTGGAGGTGAGCTTGGAATGCTGCCTGACACTGCCCTCTGCACCTTGGGCCAGCGCTCCCTGCAGGATCCCAAACCCTGGTGATTTGACACAGCTACGACCATTAGATTACAATAACCTAAAGTCTCCCTCACACAAAACAAAGCCTCTGATTTTTAGTTCCAAATAAGCTAAGATGATGTACATGCTTTAGTCAAGCCTAAGTCTCGTTTTCCAAATGGGGCTACAAGTGTTCACTAGGACAGAAACACCATAATATCCAAATAAACTCCCTCACTCTGGAGTTTCTGGACGTTTCAGACAATGTTTTAACAAGTAATTTTCCCAGCTGGCCTTCCTGCTACTTGACAATTCCTAAAGAAAAAAATCTCAACACATTTAAATTATCAGCCCAGCACCCACAATACAGCATAGATAGTAAAATCAGCTTAATATCTGGTAGAGAAATTAACTGGTAAACAGAATTCTGCCCTGAGCATGTTACTAGAATTGCCTGAAAGTTCCATATTGCAAATGGAAAATTATTCTTTTGGACAGTAAGTAAATTCGACTTTTTTTACTGCTGATTCCAATCAATTTGGACTGGCAGCTTGGAACCAAAAAATCAAACTGCAAATATGAGGAATCACAAACTCAGCAGTGCTGCTGATTTTGTGGCACACATCCCTCAGGCTCATCCTCTGAGCTCAGCCTTAACAACATCCCACACACACCCCCAAAGGGCACAAGGGCTATTGCTCCCTCAGCTGCTGCATTCTGCCCTCCCTGCAGCCCCTCTGCATTTGTCTGACAGATTAATAAAGGGAAGGCAGACTCCCTTTATTAAGATCCTGGAGATAACTTGCAGCATCAGCTGTGCTCAGCTGGAAGTCTGTCACTAAGTCCCACCTCAGGACTCCCTGGTTTTCCCCGGCTCCACCAGCCAGTCTGACAGAAGCTGCTTCTCCTCCCGCATCCCACTCACAGCCTGAAATCATCACAGCAACAGTATCACCACACTGAGGGCGGCATGGAGAGGGATTTGGGAGAAAAGTGGCTTCACATCCACCTGAAAGGCAGCACTGAAGAGATTTAATCATCAGAGCAGTAACTGCAAATATTCACCAGCCCTGCCAGGCTGCAGACTGCTGGCCCAATGGCACAGGTATTCCTGAAGCTAAGCCCACCTCTACATCTCAGTGCAGGAGGTACAATACACAGCAATTCACTTGCAGAAGAAACTATTATGCATTTGCACCTTTACCTGCATTATAAAGAAAGCACAAAAGTGAGAGAGTACTTTGTTCTGTGACAGGAACACGACTGATGTGCAGCTTCCCTTCTTCCCTCTGCACTATCCTCCCATTTGACTACAAACCCCATTCCATGGAAAACCCCTCTTCACAGAGCAGTGCTTAATTCCCCAATGATGTTTGAGCCTCTCCATTTCCTCTTCTCACCCTTGGAAAGCTTTCCTTCCCAGCTCACCACTTGGAAGGGAGAACCCAGGAGTCATACTCCCAGCACCACCTGAACCTGCTCGGGTTTCTGTCACATTCTCCGCCCACAGAAACCCTTCCCAGCTCCAGCCTCGAGGAGCCCCTCCTCAGTTCACAGAGCACCAACACTCAGGAGCCGCCCCACATTAACGACTCTGCACAAAACCAACACTTCCAAAAATTCCATCACTTGCTCTTAGCCAATTACACCTCCATGTTCCATGCAGAACGTGCATTTACTGCAGTGTCTGGGAGACAACAGAACTGACCCAAAATGTACAGGGGCAAAGTAACAGCAACGACCCCCTGAGGGCTGCTCTGTTTCCACAGGGCCAAGGGAACATGCAAAAAAACCCAGCTCCTGCAGAAAATTTGGGTTCAGAAGGGCCCACAGACTGAGGGTATCACTGCAGCTGTTTGGGATGCACTGGATGGAAACAAGTGCTGTTCATGACTTAGTGCTAAAGGTTTGTTTAAGAAGCAGAAGAAGCCTCTTCACAGCTGTCTGAAAGGGGTATCTGTTGCTCCATTAGAACTGAGATGGGAATTTCTTCTCTTCCCACTCCATGAAGTTGCCTCTTGTATTTCACCCAGTTTTCGTGCAGACATGTGAACTCTGCACTGCTGCTCCCTCCAACTGCCCCAGCTGAGAGACACAGGACAGTGCCACACAGCCCCCCAGTCCTGCCTGCAACAGTCACCTCAGATCCCAGAACACACAGACAACACAAGCTGGATGGAGAACAGTGTCTGAGGTGCTTTATCAGTACCAAGTGCCATTTCTACAGCATGTTTCTTTCATTGTCCTGAGCAATAAAACCTCACACAAGTTTGGAAAATCCTTGTCTAACTCCTGCTGGCCATAAAGGACAGGGACAGCAGCAGCATAAGGAATTCTCAGTGCACCACCAAGATGATGATTTACAAGTTGTATAAGATGACACCTTGTGACTGCTGAGGAATGGCCTGATGAGGAACAGTTGGGACCTTGAGCAGCCAGATTTGTCAGAAAGGATTCTCCTTTCAAACCCAGCCTTGAGACAGGATCACACAGCTCTCCACAAAGTGATAGATTGCCACTTTGAAGGCACCAGCCTAAATGCAAGCACGATAAAATGAAGCCCCCAACCAGCAAATAAATTAGAGGACAAAACTAGGTATCAGTCTTGCATCTAAACAACGGGGTCCTGAGCTTAAGATCAGCTGAAAAGCAAATGGCAGCCTAAGCATCACAACCCAGAACTGCTTCTAAAACAATAAATACTGCCCCACTGCAAAGCATAGGATGATGTAGCAGGAACCACCTTGGGGCAAATGAAGCTCTTCTAACACGGATTTCCAGAGCCAGCTCAGCTCTGCTTCTCTGGCAATAAGTGTAAACTTTCCAGGGAAGCCCAGAGACCCCGGTATTGAATGCCCTGCAGTACCTGCCCACACCACATGCCCTGAGAGCTGCACCCCTGACACAGCACTGACCTTGCACAGGGCACTCAGCTCCCTGCAGGCAATCTGAGCTCTACCACAAGATGAAAGGGTTAGAGGAACACCTCAGGAGCCACACAGCAAACCCTACAGACCCGTCCAGCATAAGAATGGCCACAATGCAGAGCTCACATTTACATAGGGAAATACTGTATTAATCTTGCTCACCTACAGAGACAGTAAAGAGAAGGTAGGTACACACACTGCCACACAGCTGTGGGTATGGAGATGGGCCCTGAACACTTTGGTTCCCTGCCAGCTGCTCTAAAAGTCACCCCTGTAGGAATCTCAGCCTTCCAAACCCTGAGCTTAAATTCAGGACTTACTGGCAGGTATTCCAAATTCTGTCCTTCCTACCCACTATCAACCCAGCTGAACGTGGTGCAAATGATGTGAACAGAAGTTCTGCAGGAAAGGTGGCATTTTTAAATGAGATCAACAGAACCACAGGCAGCAGTACCAGACAACAGGGTTCTGCTTTCCCATTAGGAGGAAAAGAAAAAATCTCCCAGCCAGGTGAGGCTTCACTGTTTGGACAAAGGAGAATCTGAATACCACCTCTCTGAAAATTCATGGGAAAAAGAGGGGAAAAAAAAAAAAAAGAGATTCTGATCATTTAAATACCTTCAGAATATGTAATGAAAGCTTTCTCAAGTTACAAGATGAAAACTGGATCGGCATGATTTTCAAGTTCAAGAAGCATTTAGCTGCATTTCACCTTTATCAAAGCTCATTCATAAGTTGGGTTTCATTAAAATTACAAGGATGCAATTAAAAAAAGGCCCCAAACCCAAGTTATTCATTCAAGCATATTAAAAACAGGACTATTGTAACTGAAGACAATCAGCAGAAAACAAAGCCTCTTACAACCGCCTATTTTCTGATCCTTGATATTCATACAGTTCCATCAATCAAAATAAAAATCTAGGTCATCAGTATTTCCAGCCAGGATGCAGGAAAAGAAACCAGCACATCTTAGGAAACAAAGACTTTCTGCAAAGGATGCAGCATAGCTGGTAAAGCTTCTGAGAGGCACTCTGGAAGAACTGCAGTCCTGCTCTGCTCCACCCCAAACTTCAATACCTCTGCAGACACCCTGAAGTCAAAGGAAGCAGGGGAAAGCAGTATTTTTCTGCCCAAAGAGAACCCTGGACTGACAGAAGTGTTTAATACATACACTACTCTAAATTCTATTTTTTATATACATTTCCCTATATTGGACTGTTTCACCCCCATCCACCAATATCCTGAAAACACCCCATCTGCCACATCTGACTCTGGCTCAGAGTCAGCAAAGACACACTCCCACAATGAAGATTCCAATCAGAGCATCACAAATACAGCTTCACCACCCAAATCTGCCCAGTGAAAGATATTAGGAAATAAATTGGTGTTTTCTTGTCTTTAAATACAAGAAAAGCATCTCAGCATAGAATCCACGGACAAGATGGAGAATTTCAGATGTTAACTGAGACAAAGATGCTGCCTCAAACTTCCTGTTTCTGGGAAATCAGTTAAACTTCAAAAGATATGAATAACACATCAAAAGATAGGGAAGGGATTACCAAGGGTTGTGGGTTCCAGTCCTTTGAAAAGAAAGGAGAGCAGGGAGGGAGCGCCAGCCAGGGCTCAGAGCATCTGCCAAGGAGAAAAGAGGGGCTCAGTCACCCCACTGGGACACTGGATGAGGCGCATCCTCGCCCCAGGACCACCCCACCAGCCCCTGCGGGAGCAGACTAGGAAGGCTGAGGGGTGGGAGCAACACCAGACTCTCCTGCAGCAGAGCCAAGGACCTGCACAGAGCGATGGGAGGGTATCACAGGTTTCACACAGCTTAGGGGGTATTTCAGCCAGGGACACTGCCAGGACATTTTCATGCCTGTTGTGTTTCTCACCTACTTTAAGGGCACATCAATTCTGACATGTCACCCTGGGGCACCTTTTGGAATAACTGTTTTCATCTGCTCCTGGAAAACGCCTCAGGTTGTGCTGAGCAACACAACCAATATCCTTGGCTCTCTGATCCACTCGGCCCTTTGATGTTTCCTGGTGTTCTCCTAGACAGCCACAGCCAGCAAGTCACTGGTAAGCCCAAAGAGGTCCTGTTTCACCACCAAAAGTCAGTCCTGGGCAAGGACTCGTTTGCCACTTGGCTGTGTGGCTCTGATGGAAAGCTCATAGCCCAGGGACAGCGAGGAAACAACTAGACCCTTGCAGCAGGACGAGTCCTTCCCTCACTCTCTCAGTCACTGCCCCTGACCACTGGCATGCAACACAAGTACTGAAATATAATTTGCATCCAAATTAATTTCTCTGGAAGCGTTTTCTTTCAGCTTGCAGTTCCCATGGTGAGACAGAAGCCAAGCATTAAAAAATAAAAGCCAACACTGAGGCAGGGCAGCAGGGGAAGAGTAAGAGGCAAATACACTGACTCAGCAGTGGAGGAAGAGAAAAGAATCTCAACAGACCTGGAAGAGCAGCAAAAGGTGGCCAAAAGGAAGAAATGTATCCAAAAAAGGTTTGTCACACTCACAGAACGTTAAACCTTATTTTTGGCAACCGGGAAGCTGCATTATGACCCACGTGCACCACAGAGAGTCTGCATCGATGCTCTCCCTACAGCAATACTGCCATGTTGGCATTAAGGTCTGCCAACTAGATTTCTCAAGAAAAAGACAGCAAGTTTCTTGCCCTTGCCTACAGCTCCAGTGGGACCGAGGACCGCCGGCCTACGCACAACCAAGAGCCCAGGGGTGTTCCAGTGACTTACATGACACCTTGCAGGACTTTTTGGGGGTCGAGGTCAAACAATCTGTCCACATAGTGGCGGCTGCTGGCTGTGACCTCCTGCAGAGAGAAAACAAACAGCGATGGCAACAGTTTATATCAGCTCAGAGAAGGGCAGAACAGGAATGGCTTATGCAGCATCAGCGGCTCCACAGAACCTCTCAGGCAAGAGGCTGCAAACCTAGAGAATGACATTTAAATGTGACACGTGTTACTGCTGGGCAGCACTCACCCGGGGATTAACCCTGTGTTCAAGTGTGATTTAGGGAAGATGAGGTGCTTAATGTAGATAACAAGGTGTCGGAGCAAGGTAACAGCGAGCTATTTATGAGCTGCAGTTATCAGCACTGCCTCGAATGGCAGTTTTATTACGTTTAATTACTATACAGAATAAACAGGAATTCCTGAAAGAAAAAGTTTCTAGGAGCAGTTGGTGTTGCTCAAGACACATACCCACAGCCCCTCCAAAATAAGGAAGCTGGTAAGGAGGCTTTTTTCTGTAACATACCTACACATTTCAGAGCCTGTCCCCCACAACCTCAGCAGGGACAGCAGCACAATATTCCCCACAGCATTCCCACAGCGCTTCAGAAGACAAAGCAAACTCTTCCCAGCAACAGGACCGTGCTTGTGAGCTACACATTTATGCACCACTGATTTGCTATTCCTTTTGAGAAGATCCAAGGTTGGAGATGGAAAGCGTTCAAAAAAACAAGGGTGGGAAAGGGGAAGGGAATTTTCCCTGCAGGTTCTCACGAACACGTGCCAGGCTGTGCTTCCATTATCTCACCTCTTCTTCTTCTTGCCAGATCACTTTTTATTAAGCCTTTCCCAGTTTTTCCTTAGGAGTTTTCCTTGAGAGAAGCTATAAAGGAATTGAAAACTCTTCCTTGCTTTTGCAAGTGTCTGCTCAGGGACTGCCTCTGCTCCTGCTTCCCCACCCAGATGTCAGAGGCAGCAGCAGCTCCTTGCCTTTGGTCTCACCTAGCAGAGGAGAGTCATCTAGAGACAGCAGGGCTCCTTTGTCTCCAGGAATACCATTAAATTGTGTCACATAAACCCTACAGATAAACTTCCACCGTGTAACGAAAGACAGTATTTTTCAGAACAGCTTTTAGCTGTCTGACCCGTGTATTTCTATGCAGAAGTTTTTAGGACTTCAGAGCCCCCGCAGCTGTTTCTAAGACACCCTGACTCCCACATCACCAACTACACGGTCTGCAGCGTACAGAAGGGCGCTCGTGTCCAGGCGAATTTGGGGGGGGGGGAAAGCAAAAGCGCCGACCCTCAGCGCGGGCAGCAGCGCCCGCCTGTCCCTTCCGCAGCGCTCCTGCCGCACAGCCCGGGACCGCTCGGGCCGTGCCGGGGGCGAGGAGAGCCGCGCCCGGCCGGGCGGGCAGAGGGAGCCCCTGCCCCGCTCCGCACCCGGGCACGGGCGGCCCGTGGGCCGCGGGAGCCGCCGAGCCCGGGCCGTGCACGGTAACGACACGGCTCCGCAGCCCCGGCCCAGGCCGCTCGGCAGGGCAAACCCGCCCCGGCTCGGGGCGCTGCGGGGAAGGAGCGCGGCCCCGGCGGGCAGAGGGGGCCCGGCCCCGGGGCCAAGGTCAGCGGGCCCGGCACTCACCGACAGGACGCTCATGCGGAGCGGCGCCTCCAGCACACACGCCATCTTGGCGGAGCGGCCCGCGGCGCCTGGGGCGGGCTGGCGGCGGGCTCAGGCCGCGCTCATGGCGGAGCGGGCGGGCGGGGCGGGTCCGGCGGG
>JAWWES010000011.1:19781567-19818772 GCA_035583135.1 Lophotriccus pileatus | reverse complement strand
GCCGAAAGGAGCCGAACGGAGCCGAGCCCGAGTCGGGGGAGCCGAACGGAGCCGAACGGAGCCGAACGGAGCCGAACGGAGCCGAACGGAGCCGAACGGAGCCGAACCCGAGCCGGCGGAGCCGAAAGCAGCCGAGCGGGGCCTGAGCCCGAGCGGAGTCCGAGCCCAACCGGTCCGTTCCCACCCTCTGCCGCACATAAATGGTTTGGGTTCCCTTCTTTGTCATTGCTTTTGTCGCCCTCTTTGATTTATTTGGTTTTGAGTTTGCTTTTCACAGAAACAGCCCCCGGACCCACGGCTTCACTCGGAGTGGCTGTACAGCTCCATAGGATGGGCTGGGTTTGTGTCAGCCCCTGCATTTCCCCACCTGAGGTGTGGGGATACCGATTATACCAACCCCAAAGTCAGAACTAAATGGGGGGCAGGACTGTAAAACTATCGCAGCTCAGGTTCACCTTTTGCTCTTCCCAGGCAAAGAGCATTTCTCCAGCTGTTAGAGACTGAAGGGGATAATGGGAACACAATAAACACACTTCAGGGTGCAGCCACAAGGTCACTTTAATAGCTTTAATCTAAAAAAATACTCTACTTGTGAAAAAAGGCTATTTCTCTTTTTGTTTTCCTATGAATAGATCAATGTCATGCTCTGAAAATATCTGTGTGCCGGCCTGGAATGGAACAGGTGAACATTTTTCTCAAGCACTGGTAACAGCACATACAGTTTTGAACTAAGTGTAAAACTCATACACTGAAAAAATCTGCAAAACGAGGGTCTGAAGGAGGAACACTTTGCAGAGATTTCTCACCAAAATTTCAAAAGTCAAAACTTCTTAAAGAGACTCTAAAGCTTCTTTGTAAAGAGGACTAGAGGTTCTAAGTCTTAAAAGCCAATTTAAAGTTGTCAGCCTTCCCTAGAGTTTTACATTTTGAAGTATTTGGCCTTCACTGGAACAGCTCAGAGCTTCAGTGGAAATCTTCATGCAGCAGAGGATCTTGCCAGCAGGGAAAATCCATAATGGATGAGAGCAAGGTAGTGGAGGACACTGCAAACTGCAAAGAGGGTGTGGACAACTGCTAGCTCTAGAGATGTCATGATTCATACTCCAAAAAATGCATGGTAACTGTATTTGCCAGCTGCATTCTGCTCAATGGATGCTCAAATACTTCATAAAAAAAACATCCTGAAAAGGTTCACAAATCAGTACTGTACCTTGTACAAGTCTCCTGCTTTCTAAAGAGCCTAAACATACTCATCAGAAGGGGGGGATGTGGGACAAGACACAACAGAACAGCTTTAAAAGCAGCAGAAATCAGAGTGAAAACTCTATTCCATGTAAGACACACGTTGCACTCAGTGCAGAGAACCCGAGAGCTCCACACCCTGCTCAGGGCCTGTGGGAGGCTCTCGAGTCCAGAACACAATTTATCTTTAAAATACTTTATTCCATTATAGTGTTCAGATCAGGAAGCACGATTCAGATTTCAGCACTGCAGACCCTTAAGGAGACTCAGCTATCTTCAGTGCCTTATCTGACAGTTCAGAGCCACTTCACACACCCTGAGGGTCACCCAAAACACTCACAGGTTCTCCTCAGCCCTCAGCGCGGCTCTTTGGGGCTGTTCTGACACAGGAGCTGGGAAATCAGCTGAGGGAGCATTAATTTTGTCATGTCCTAGCCCTTGAACACTTACACATGTTTAGTTTTCATAGTGAACTGCTGACAAGGTGGATCTTGAGCTCCAAGTGTTTCCCTGCTACAGAACTCCCACTCCCCAATCCATTCCACTCCCTGCTCCCTGTCCAGCTCCTTCTTCCTGTCAGGACACTTTCTCCTCCACATTCCCTGTGCTTTGGAGGGGGGAAAAGCACAGGAGCTACTTCCACAGTTGTGGGGAAGTCTGGACTCCAAAAGCTCAGCCCAGAATACCAGCAGACACTGGCAGAAATGAGCCTAATGACATCTGCTTGAAAACACTGTCACTGCCATGGATTTGGGAAGTTTTGTTATCCTCACAGCCTTTCAGGCCAAAGGAGTGTCTAATTTGGTTGCCAATAATTCAGGGGGAAAAAAAAAAGCAAAAAGAAATCTTCCAAAAGGGTCTCTATTCTCTGCTGAAGGTTATGAAGGTGCTTTGGAAGATTCCAAACCCAGCTGTAAGAGTTCAGTAAGTTACACCTACTGAAGAGACAAGTGAAAAGGGAGGCTGATGATCACGGTGGGTGTTACTGCCTGAGGCAACTTAAAAACAGCCTTGTAAGAACAGCACAGCCTTAATTAGTAATCAGTAAGAGCTGGGACAGTGGTGATGCCCACATTTAGGAAGCTGTTCTTCCTAACTACTTGTGTTTTAAGACATTGTTCTCAAGTCTCAAGAAACAGAAGACAAACGAGGTTCTAAGAGCAGAGATGCACTTTGCCATGGTCCCCATAAAACTGTCATCCTCCAAATCAAGAGACTTGGTTCCCTACCAAAACTCTAATTAAAAGCAACCCTGGACAATACACAGTTTTGTTTACAACCATGAACTTTTCCTATGCCATGACTATAACCAGAAAAAAAAAAAAATTTCATTCTTCTATTGCTCTTTTGTTATCCTGGGAATTCTGTTTCCAAATGTAATTCACAGGGCTATTTTGTGTGCTACTTTGTATTAAAAGTTCAGTATAAAACAAGACAAAAGCAATAAAATCAAATCATTCAGTCTTATAAGTCAGGCATCCTCTCACTTGGGCTTGGGCTACAGTCTAAGTTGTTGTTAGACAAGCACAGTGACTCTTGTAGAGCTGAAGATATGGAGAATACACCAATAACCAGGGACTGAAGCAAAACTGAGTGATAGATAGGCTTTAAATACTTTGTCCAAGTACTTTGTTGGAAAAGTCTGCTTCTGACTTCCATGTTTAACCCGGATAAATCATCTTCTCTGTGAGAGGTACATCCAGCCCCTGGAGCTTACAAAAGTAAACGAGTAAGATCGCGTAACATTAAAAGCACGAGTAGTCCACCAGTTCTCACCACCCTCCCACAGAAAGGCTGGCAGAGAACTTAGTTATCCATCACAGGAAGTGTTAATCTGTTTTGTCTTCCTCCTCTGCAGCATAGATGGCTTGATTCCTCCTCTTAATCTTTTTAATGCCACTGTTCCCATTCTCATCACCCCCAATGCGCTTCAGCGGTCTCTCAGTGGAGCTCTTCTCCTCCCCCTGCTTGCTGCCACCAGACTTCTCCAGATCCTCGTTGTTGGAGTCCATGGCATCGTCGGAGGACACTGCCATGGAATCTGGCATGATCCGGATGTCGGAGAAGCTGGTGGAGAACTCGGGGGGGTGATCAGGGGAAGGATCCACAGAGCACGTACTCAAGTCTTCATCGCCACCTTCCTCATCCAGCATTATCTCATCTGGATTGATGGAGGAGAGGCCAGAGTTATCTGTGTTAAATTCACTGGGCTCCTCTGCTGACCCAGTGCTGTCCATCTCCTCCTCCTCCTCCTCCTCTTCACATTCTGCCCGTCCTGAGCCCTCTTCCTTCGCCTGCTGGATCCTGTCGTTGATGTCAGTGAGGCCGAACTGGGCGCAGAACTCGGTGGTCTGGGGATTGATGGTATGAACTGGCTGCATGTTTCTTTGGGGCTTGCTGGGATCATAACAAGCAGCTGTCAAGGTGAAGTTACAGGGGATTGTAAGGTTGTGATTCAGCTCTTCTAACACCTCTTTGATGGCTTCGTCTGTCGCGCTGTAATCCCACCTAAAAAAGTGCAGAGAGTTTAAACAGGTGCAGCTGGTCCAAAGGCTGTTCCCACTGCAAAGGAGGGGTTCTGAACCCATCCCACAGCAGACACCTCATTTCTCAGGCTTTCCCTGATCATTTTCAGATTATTCCCTGATCTTTTCAGGGAAGTTTTCAGTTTCCTTTGGTCAGTACTGAGATCCCCCCATCCCCCACAAGGATTTGTGCATTACATCAGCCTACCCCACAACTCAGCCTGATTTTCAGCTTCACAATCTGACTGGCAGGATGATCAGCTATGGGGTATTTTCTGTCCCTCCGGTGCTGGTACCTGAGCTTGCCAAACAAAACTAAGTGCCCAGGAAGAGCAGGAAGGAAGCTGCTCGCTCCAGAGGACAGCTCTGAGCGTGCCCTTTGCTTCCCAAGGCATTTAGCGGGTCCTACAGGCACGACAGGCCGCAGGACACAAACACAGCTCTGACATAACTTTATTTCCAGTCCAGAAAAAAAAAGAAATCCCACTTTCCTCTCTACTTTGCAGGCAACGTACTTGGCATGGAGGCCGTTCTTTTCAGGCATGTTCCAGGAGTTCTGAGTCACATTAACCAGGCTGTTGGTGGCCTTGAGCACCGCAATCCACTCGGCATCGTACTCCAGGGAGTCACCTGCGTTAGGATCATGCTCCACCTCTATTATCTGCTCACAAGACACACAACACGGATAATAACAACAAGAGAAATTACAGAGTTATTCCTCTTGACATCAGAAAGTCCTTAAAGTTTTGTTATTTTCACTGTGCAGAGTTTTAACACGGTTTAAAGTACACTGAGATAGGGGTCTCAACCAAACAAGTCCTCTCAAGCCCTACCTACAGGTTTAGACAAGAAGGGGATAAAAAAAGGGCAATCAACAACAGTAAGAAAGGCATTTCTGAATTTTAGCTTGCAGCAGATAAAAAGCAGAGCACCCTCCCCTCCCTACTGTCAGCCACTGGGCAGTTATGCAACTTAGAATTCGATTTGCCTACTCTTAAATTCACACACACATCCAGAACTGATGGCAGCAGTCACTCTACTGCATGAACACACAGCAATAAACAGGAACTGGTTTTAAACTCTTTCAGTCACTGATGGATTGAAATTCAAATCACTCTGTCTTCAGTGACATTAACCCAAATCAAAGTGTTTGGTTTAGTCAAAGCACTAGTCAGACTCTGATTTTAAATGACCCATAAAGTAATTCCACCTTTTAAGGCAGTTTTAGAACAGAAAAAAAATAAAAAAAGATGCACTTTAAACCAGAGCTACACATAGGGGCATCACCATCACCACGCTGTTGCAGGCAGTACTAACCCAGATCAGCCTTGCTACAGGATTTTAAGTCTAGACTAGCACCCCAGTGTCCCTCTGCCCAGTCAAAGCCCATCCTCACGCTCTCTCCCATCTCCAGAGGTAGCTCCTAAGGCAAATGGATCCCAGCACGTGTCCAAAGCACAGATAACGAACCACCTTCCCTTTCAGCTGATCAACAAAAGCTACTTTCAGACTCCTAAAACACTTGCCTGCATTTGAAGAAGAGCTGTCAGGGGCTCCCTTTCACAGCAAGGAGTTTTAGACTCACCCATATAAGTCAAGTTATTTTGTCAAGGTGAAAGGAGATGGGAGGGATAAGCAAACACTGCACCTGCACGGCAAGACCTGAGGTCTGCTTATTTCAGCCCAAAATTATGCAAAGACCATTCCACAAATCCTCCATTCCTACTTTCTTTAAAATTTATCAGCACTGTTCTCCAGCTGATATACAAACACAGCAGTAGCAGCCCAGACAAGTGAAATACTGCCTATGAAAACCCAGTGCACGTGTCCATCACCTGCAGGAAGTCTCTGTGTGGCAGGCACTTATCCAGAGCCAGAAACTTGGTTGCTTTTGGCAGCTCTTCTTTGGAGCTTGTCTAGGAAACAAACAGTGTTCACACAGTCATTAGCAGTTCTGTGAAATCTGACCATTCTAAACAAGCTGTATAGACAGGTTTACAGGCATAACTTCTGCAGGAAAAATACTTTCTGAAACAGAAACGCAGCTTGGGTTTAGAAGAAAGGGATGAAGGGGCAAAGAGGAGGACAGACTTCCCTGGGAGTCACCCAGGAATGGAGGCAGGTGAGAGCAAGATAAAGCAAGAGCCACATGTCGTCCCTAAGGCTGAGGACAGCCAGCCTTGGAGCAAAAACGAAAACTGTAACCACACTGGAACAGACTTGCTGAGCCTCCAAGATCTGGACTTACATTTTTACACCCAAATAACTGGCAAACAGGAACAGGAGTTCCCATGACTTTCAGGAATAACTGCTTCAACTACAGGGGCTGTTTTTTGGCTTAACCCAGACCACCAGACAACCCCACCCACCAAGCCTTACTACAGGCACCCTCCCCACCCAGGTAACCGCCCTTTTCAGTGACTCCTCTATCACCTTATTTTGAAGTTGTCTCCTTCCCCAGCAGAGCTGGAAAGAGAGTGCTTTCCTGTAAGCTAAATTAACACATTTCAAAAGCAGTAACATCAGCTATTTCATGCTGTCCTTGAAGAAGGTTATGGAAGTTACATCCCTGATTTATAACACCTCTTTAACTTACACAAACTAGTAGTCTTAACACCACTTAATTTTTTTTGTGGCTTAAGCTGAGTTTTAACAACAAAAACCATGAAGAAGCTGCTTTTCTGGACATGGTTAGTTGCACTGGAACTCTAACCTGTGTGTGGGACACATGCATTCTTCACTGCCCCTTTACCTCATGTTGCATGAAAGCTGCGAATTTAACGTGCAGGTGTGCTGAGAACCAGTAGGTGGGTTTCAGGTGCTGCAGGAGCTCTGAGGCAGCAGGGTTCCCCAGGGTGTTGCTCTCCACTTCTTGGCGGAAGAAGGATTTCATTTTGAGGAGCTGTTTCTTGTTCCCATAGTGGTAAATGCTCCTGGGCCAGTCATGGGACATGAATATATCCATGGGACGCTTCAGCTGCCGGACAGACACAGAGTGTATGAACACCACTTGTGATAAAGGAGTTAGGAATCCCAGGGCACAAGGTGAACACATGTCACATTCCCCCTCAGACCAACAGCCTCCCTTCCAAAGCCAGGGAACACACTGCCCAGCCCCATCCTGCAGGTGGCCTCTGGGGCTGCAAAGGGACTCTGATGTCGATGGTTTGTTCCACACATTCTTGGGACAGTCGACTGTGTTTTGTACTGCCTTACAAAAGAGATCACATCCTCACCATAAGTGAGGCACTCAGAGGGAATTACAGCTGTAGAGCAAGTTCTCTGCCCACAACCCAAGGCATTCTTCCTCATGAAATTGTTAAAAGCTCTGTTTAAAAGGTATAATGGCTGAGCATGATATTCCTCCTCAAGGGAAGCACCCCTCAGATCTAATCAATGTCTTAAAGCATGTCTTGGTTTAATATTTCCCTCAGTTGTATCAGAACCCACCTCTGGATGAAACCTGAGTCCAAGTAACAAGAAACTTGGAGAGAAACGCATCCAACTCTTTGCAAGAAGCAAACCTTCACTCTGTGTCCAGCACCCCTGTATCTACTGAGCACTTCAGTGTGCAACTGCAACCTGGACCATCCTTCACAAGACGCTTAAGGAGATATGTATTTACCCCACCACCTCGGCCAAATGGAGTGGCCCTGTGACACAGCAGGGAGTAGGCAAGAGCTCAAAAATAAAGTGAAACTGTCCTTTGAATTTCTCACCCTGGAGTCTAAAATACTTGAACCATGCGGATTTGGGATCAGCTTGTTTAGCTGGTTCAGTTTTCAATAGTCAACTTTGTACGAACCACCTTGGATGTTAGATAAGGGAGTGTCCACCTTCCTAAAGCTAAGGTAAAGCTGGAACACAGGGGTATCACTGGAGCACCTTCCAATTAAAGTTTTATCCAATTATCCAACAATTAGAGTTTTATCCAATTAAAAAAAACACAAAATAACCCCAATAACACAAAAAACCCGCTCCTGTCTGTGTCTGATTCACACCAAATCTGTACCGCTACACAAAGCATTGGGGGAGATACTCAGCAGGAATAACAGTGGAACAACATCCAGCATAAAATGTCTGCCCAAAGTAGCTGAGAGTTGTTGGCAAGATTTGCTATCCAACAGCACACTCGGTCAGAGTAGCTGTAACTTCCCACTTCCAAATGAACGAGAACTATTTACCGCTGTTTAGAAAAGCAGGAATTTCACTGACCTGTTTGAGTTTGAAGACTTCAATATTCCTCACGTGGTAAGCACTTCTAATTGTCTGCTGGTTGTATGGTGGGCACTCAAAGTGGCCTGAAACATTGAAAACAAGAGTAGTTGCCTGAAACAGTAGTTCCCTCCTACGTTGCTGGCAAGGCAGCGTTTTGTGGTCACACAAACACTTAAGGCACCCCAAATACAAAGCTGGCACTAATCAGATACTGTATTTCCTTTACACAGAGCTTACACCAACAGGCTGCCAATCATTTATGTGTGAGGCAAATGTGTTGTAAAAATGTGCCTACAACAGTGGGCACTTCTTCCATTGTGTGTCTTCTTTGCACAAATGCAGAAAACACAGTAATTCCACTGTGGAAACAAAACCCAGGAATTTGACTCCAATACTCAAAAGCCAGGACCTGTTGGAAACAAGTAACTTTTGGCAGAAAGATTTATGAGGTCTTGCAGCTCTGAGGTGAGATGGCAGCCCTCAGATGGCTACACATGCCAGTGAACCTCTGCTGGCCCGCTCCTTGCTGGCACAGGAAAAGAGCACTGGGGAGATGAGAAAATGCTGAAGTTGGGCATAGACACAGTGAGGGCACACAGCAAGCCTCTGTGAGTGGTCAGAACATAAATTAGGATGTAACAACTCAGAAAGAGGCATAAACTAAAAGGTCACAAAGAACTGACTCCTGACTCAGGCCACCGAGGCTGTGATTTTCTGTGTTCCATCAAGGGTGCTGCCACCCAGCACCAAACTACAGCTCAACAGGTTCAGCAGCAGCTCAAAGATCCCTGTCACAGCCCACAGGTACCACAAACATGACCCCTGACAAAGGGATGAGTTTCCAAGTTTGCCCTGGGACAAGGAACCTGAAAGTCTAGCACAGCTCCTACGTACTCTAAAGAATGCACAGAAAACGTACTTTCTTATTAGCCATGGTTATTGTCAAGAGTGTCTCGACTCATCTCCCACGTGCAATATTCAGGCATACAAAGTATATGCTTGATAACAACAAATTTAATTAGCATTGACAGGTTCTAGACAGACTCAGATGTTCTAGAAACCTCGTTCAGTACTCTGCAGCTTGAAAGCCACCTGCAAAGCTCCTCTGAAGCCCCGTGTTACTGAAGATAGTGCTGTACAGTGATCACTGTCACTCTTGCAGGGGCAGAGATCAGAAAGAACACAGGGCACCATCTGTGACAAGATTTTTGCCACCCTTCCAAGGAAGAACTCTTGAATACGCACACATACAACCAGGAGGAACCGGATGTATGGACATCAAAATCAGGACAGGACATTTATACAGTGTCACACTGGGAACACTAAAGGAAAACTAAAGACTCTTGCACTGCAGGCTAAAAGGACACTGCCATGGAAGAAAGAAGACTATTCCAACAACACTCCAAAGGTGCCTTGCTTCCTGCTATGGTCACAGGGCAGCTACAGACTCATCACCAGCTCCAAAAAACCCTGGGTATTGAGCCAGCAGAGGTTTCCAGCCCCAGAGCTGGAGCGGCAATGAGGATAGCCGGACCTACCCCGCGGCACTCCCTCCCCGCTGTCCCGGTACCTTTCCGGTAGTCGTGAGATTTGAAGATGCCCGAGATGCCGCCGATCCTCACGCCGCGGAACCGCACCACGCCCGCGTAACCTGCGGGACACGGGACGGCGGCCGTTCACCCAGGGCAGGGGCGGGAGGGGACACGGCGGCGCCGGGCCGGGGCTGGAAAGGGCCGGGGCCAGGCCGGGGCTGAGGGCAGGGCCCTTACCCAGGTAGTAGATGTTGGGGGCCACCCAGCCGCCATAGGGCAGCTCCTGCAGGTGGTTGGAAGCCTCGTGGTTGCCGCCGATGAACACGGTGAGCACCGGGGCTTTCTTCTCTCCCGAGTAGTACCTGCGGAGACACGGCAGCTGCTGCACCGACCGGCCCGCGGGGCCGGGGCCGAGGCCGGGCCGGGCGCTCACCGGTAGAAGGTCTGCATGTGGCGGTACTTGGCCGGCACGGCCATGCAGCGCAGGTCCGCCTCGTTGCGCACCGCCTGGAAGTCCCCGCAGCAGAGCAGCAGGTCGGGCCGCACGTTGTGGCGCCGCTGCAGCAGCTCCAGCGTCTCGTACATCTTGTCCAGGGCGCCGTGGCAGCACCCGGCCACCGCCACCTTCATCGCCGCCACCACCGCCGCACCGCGCATGCGCCGCGCCGGCCCGTCGCGTCACCGCCGCGCATGCGCACACCCGGCACGGCGGGCCGCGGCCCCGCCATGGCGGAGCGGGGATGGGGCGCGGGGCGGGCTTGGCGGCCTCGGGGGCCTTTTCCAGCCTCGGTGATTGCTGCGACGGGCAGGTGGTGTGACTGCTCCCCTCCGCCCTGGGCGCGCTGATGAGCCCGGCAGCCATAACCGGTTAAAAACGGCCCATCTCGCACACACACCGGTGGTTGTACAGACCTCTGGCGCCCTTGGCAGTGGGCAGGAGGCCCTGCGGGGGCTGTACGAGGGGAGCTGCCCAGCTCCTCTGGCACTACAGCGCCCACCAGGCGCTGCCCTGCAGGAACCAGCAGGAGCTTCACTCTCATGGCATGGCTCAAAGACAGCGATCAGTGGCTGTGCCAGCTCCCACCTGGCATTTGTGCCGATGAAGGCCCAGTTGGTGTTTGCAAGGGATTCACCATCCCTGCAGTGCTCGGCCCTGCCAGCTCAGCATCGGGCAGGCGTGGCTTTGGCAGAGCCAAGCACTGGCTTCTTGGAATTTCGCAGCACCCAAGGACAGGAACAGTCAGTGACTTCACCAGGGCAAGGGCGTAGGAGGCAGGGTGAGCAATCAGGCATCTCCCCTTTTCTTCACACACTGACAGGCTCCCTCTTTGGAGAGCACTGATTGCTCCCTTTGCAGGGCAGTGGATTGGATCACAGGGTGGTATCTGTGTGTCACGTAATAAAACCGCTCCAGACTTTTCCCACTTCAAGTTTCCACTTCAAGACTGGTTTGGGGTTTTTTTTTTAAGTCTTTGAGGGATTGAACAAAATCACAAGAACGTAGTTAAGCATTAACTTCCTACTGCCTCCCCTGTAATCATGGAACCAAGTAGACATTCCTGTTCCCCCACAGTAGCAAGTATTATATAATGGCCTCTCTTTTGATACTAAGAAAATATGAGTGTTGTCTCCTACATTTCATAATTTCACAATGTTGGGTTACTCTGTGTTCTTTGGGGCCCGTCCAAGCTCAGCTGAAGTGAAGGGGAAAGTTCCTCCGGCTTTCAAACCCTGCAAGTCTCCAAGGGAAAAGCGCACTCGGGAGCATTCTGCGTGCTCTTGGCTCTTTCATAACCTTGCTGAGACGCACCTGGGTGTAGTGTGAGAACTCAGAGTGTCCACTACATCTCCTGGGAAAGGTTTCCAGCTCCCTGGGGAAGAACAGCAGTCTCTCACATTTGCCATGTCTCAGACTTCCTGAAAGGAAAGGGTGAAAGACAGAAAAGGTCTGCGAGCCTCCGGAAGGTAACACCTTACCCAGGATACAGCAACTTGAGGGGGCTTCCTGGAACTCCTGCCTACCCAAATTCATCCCCAGCCAGGCAAGGTAAGCTGACACTGTAATTCCTGAACTTGTTAGCTCAGGCTAATTTCTCATACTCCACATGCTCCTTATCCCAAGTGAACTGGGGCCCAATAGAGCCTATAGGGGTCTTTTATGTTGTAACATTTTTGTATTTGTACACTCAAATGTGTACAAGTGTAGCATCTCAACATCCTTAATTTAACTCGAAGCGTTCACTGAGCAAAACTGCTCTGCCCTCTCCAGAGCACAAAGGGAATCAGCCATGCTGCTGTTTACAGGGTAAGTCACAGCAAGTTAATGCTTAACTCTGTTATTGTGATTTTGTTCAGCCCTTCAGGACTGTTTAAAAGCCCATGTGACTGAAGCACAGCTCTCTTCCCCCGCATGACTGACGCGTGTTTGGCTCTGCAGTCACAGTCCCCTGCCCGGCGTGCTCATGCCTGGGTGTGCAGTCCTGCAGCAGAGCACCTGCTCTTCTCCAAAGCGACCAAGGGCACGGCCTGTCCTGCACGGCAGGAGAAGGAACGGTGAGGCCAAGAAGGGAGGAGTCCCACGAAACAAGCTCAGGTCAGTGCATTGCTTGGGTAGGAGGTATTTGCCCTTTTGGCTGTTGCCTGCCTGCACTGACCAGTGAGTAATGTTTTTTTCCTGAGCCCACTGTGATAATTTAGTGCCATGGAAGTCGCTCAGTTTTCCTCTCCAGGGAAATGAGGAAGAATGAAAGGCATTCTGAGGGGCTGTGGATGACAGGGTTGTTTCCCTCATCTCTGAGAATGGAATGAGAGGAGCTTCAGAAGACTTTTCTGTCAAGTGCTTTCTAGTGTTTTTAGATTATACTAAAAGACTTCTATCAGATTTAGATGATACTAAAATGAAGAGGTACACCAAAAGGGAGGCATCTCTATTTGACTTTTGCAGAAGGACAGAGCAGGACAAGGGAGGTACGAGGAGAAGTGCTGGGAGACAGTGTTTGTGAAGGAGAGGGAGATATAGTGGAGGTGCAAGTGTTCCAGCTGAGATTCTGAGATGCTCCATGAGGGCATGTGGGGTGGCAGGTTAGTGTATGTGTGTGCAACTGAAGGGAGAGGCTGCTGCAGCCAGTCAAGTTGGGAGCTCTCTTACGGAAAGGCTTCACCAGGTTGGCCCGAATATCACAGGGCTCACCTGCAGCAGTGCTCAGGTGTCTCTGGGTGCCTCCTCCACAGATGGTGTCTGATAATTGCAACATGATCCGATCTGCAGTGCAGGAATACACACTGCCAACACAGGGCCTGCTGTGGGCCAGGCACTGCAGCTGCCTCCCTAATTCAGCTGCACCAACGGGGCTCTTCTCCCTCTTTGTACCTTTTCCCAGAGGAAGCTGCTTTGCCAGAGGGCACCACTGATGGCCAGTGAGGGCTGGAAACCCACTGAGTGAAAGAGATGAAGCGACCCTCAGTAAATTTGCACCAGAGTTCTTTGTTCAGCTCTGGGCCCCTCACTTCAAAAGGGACACTGAGGGGCTGGAGCGTGTCCCGTGAAGGGCAGCAAGGCTCGTGAAAGGGAAAGCAAGTTTTGTGAGGGGTGGGCGAGGGAGCCGGGGCTGTTCATTCTGGGGAGGAAGAGGCTCAGGGGGACCTCAGCTCCCTGACAGCAAAGTGTGCTGAGGGGGGCCGGTCCCTTCTGCCGTGCCTGTAGGGAGAGGGCCGGAGGAAATGGCCTCAAGCTGAGACACGGGGGATTCAGGTAAAGTATTGCAAGGGGCTGTCCAGGGAGACGGTGGAGTCACCATCCCTGCGGGTGTTGAAGAGGTGTCTGGATCTGGCGCTAGGCGACGGGGTTTGGTGGTTTACAGGTTACGGCGGCAGTGCTGGGCTGATGGTTGGACTGGATGATCATAAAGGTCTCTTCCAACCTTGACGATTCTACGATTCTATAATCGCTGGTGGATTTCATGAGGGGAAACTAAAAACCACCGTCCGCGGTGGCTGGCGAACCGCAGAACGGGGCTGAGGCGGCGGGGGAGAGAGGGACCCGGGGGCTCCCTGCGGCGGGACCCCCCTCCTCCTCCTTCTGCCCCAGCTCCTGCTCCTCCTTCTCCCGCTCCTCCCGCTCCTGCTCCGCGGCTCTGGGCGGGCCCGGCCGTGCGGAAGGGGCGGCCGGAGCGGGCGGCGGAGCGCGCCCAGCGGCGGGAGCGGCGGCTCGGCTGGGCTCGGCTCGGCATGGGACGGGACGGGGCGCTGCCGACGCGGGTACCGGCGGGCCCGGGGAGAGGGGCGGGGGTCGGGGCGGCCGTGGGTCGGGGTCCCCTCAGGGCCCGCGCGGGGGGCCCCGGGGCGGTGTCGGTCGGTGAGGAGCCGGCGCGGGAGTGGCGCTGCCGAGTGCGGGAGCGGCTCTCGGGGTGTCCCGGGAGGGTCCGTCGCGGTGTCCCTGGGGGTCTGTCGCGGTGTCCCGGGGGCCGGCGGTGGCGGGACACCCGTGAGGCGGTGCCGCTCTCCCCGCAGACCCCGGCGCTCCGCCGGGTGGAGGGGCCGGCGCTGGGAACGGTCCCGGGAGAGTTTTTTCCCCCAGGGCTGAGGCGCAGCGGCTTTTGAGCACGGCGTGTTCCCAGTGCGGGGTGTCCCAGTGCCGGTGGCTGTAACGCCGGAGGCAACGCCGCTTGAAGGATCGCCCCTCCTCAGGCTGGGCTGGTTTTGTGGCCGCTCCTGCGAGCCGGACCTGTGATTGTCCTCAGCGCAGTTGTGAATGAATACGTGGTCATGAAAGTAGGATTTAATTTTTTTCCCCGAAGTATTTCTTCGTGAGCAGGAAAGGGAACAGCTTTGGCTGCAAGACTCCTTGTTTCACGGGCAGATGAATTCAAGATTAATTTGAGCATAAACTTGTAAAACTGAGATTGAGTAACAAATGGAATGATTTATGAAGGAGGTGCTCCTGCTGGAGTAATTCTCTCTGCAGGTCACCAGACTGCACTGGTCTCAAGTAATGTAAATATTTTTAAGCTTCGAACTAATTATATTACCTCTGTTTTTCACGCTGAAGAAGGAAGCCCTGGGAGATGTGCTGGTTTGTGCTCCCATCTTCCCAGTAAATGCAGGCTAGCGAAGGATCTGAGAGGCAGGTAGTCCGCAAGCTGTTTGCTACTGAAGTGCTGCCTGCGAGGCTGGGTACATTTTCCTTGTTGGTGGTCTTATGCCTTTAGGCCACCTGATGTGATGCCTGCTTCGGGAAATAAATCTTCCAAGCACTTGCTGAAAATAGCCACCTCTTCTCTTGATTATTCCTTCTGAATCACCGAAACCTGGCAGATCTGCTCGCACAAGTTGTGTGTGAGGAAGCTATTTTCCTAAGAACTTTGAGGAGATGGTCAGTACTGTTAGACTTCTCTAAGTTCTGTAAAATTATGTGTTTAATGTCTGCTGCATACTGAGAAGTTGAAGCAAGAGACAGTGGTGGGCTGCTTGTTTTTTTCCCCAGTATTTATGTATCTTGAAACGGTAACACTGTGTATCAGTTGCAACTCATTCATATTTGCCTTACTATAAAATGAAAGAGAAAAGCCAAAGTTCCCTGCTGGCACAAGGCCAGTTTCCATTACCTAGACCTTTACAACCACTGTCACATGCCGTATTATTTTGTGCTGCTAATTTGCACAGAGGTGCAATGTTAAAGGTAGCTGTGGGCAAAGTGCCTCAAATTGCAGCTGACCAATGTGTGACTGCCAAACACTGCAGAGATTCACTGCAAAAACATCTACTTCATTTCCTTCACCTGCAACCTGTGGAGCAGGTGATGAATAATGTGGTTCGGGCAGCTCAGAAAGCTCTGTGGTGGAGCCCTGCGGTCTGACACTCACTGCTGGTAGCCCTGGAGGCATAAATATGATGCTGCACAGTGGAATTTGTTTTCCCTTTCTTTTGAGGGGTGGGGTGAATGTTGGTTGGTTGGTTTTTTTTTGGTTTTAGTAAGGACAGTTCTCCGTGAGGGAACTTGCTCCCCCTTGAATTGCACAGAAAACCTGACTGCAGGTAGCTCTGAACTTGGTAACTTCTGGTGCAGGAGGGTGCTTTGCCTTCGTTGTGTAAACGTTTTCCAAGACTGATTTGACTTAAATGCCTGTGTGCTGTTCTTCTCCATAAGACCAGGCTTTCTCCTGTTACACTGAACTTTTCTGAAGGCTAAATTAGAGCTTAGATCCTGTGCTCCAGTTCTGTCAGAAACTGGACAGTAAAGTGGAACTGCGCGAGGAAGAGAATTTTCTCATCCATAATTAAGGTAGTTAAGTGCTGTCATAAAGAACTGTTGTCATGTGTGTTAAGGGACAAGATTCTTCCACCAGATTTCACTGCTGTATTTGCTGTGCTGCTTATGTCCCTGGGTCTGGTTTGCGGGATTTCTGCTGTAAGACTGTCAGGACAGTTGTGATTCAGCAGGTGCTTTGCTCAGACCGTATGAAACACTCAAACACTTTAGAAAATCAGGCCTTGAGCACCAACACCTGATGCATTCCCTTTGCAGTGTAAAATGAGGATAACGCTGGAAAATAAGTCAGTGTTTGAGTAGCGTGTCAATACTCTACTGATGGAGAAATTAATAATCCAGATTGCAGAGTAGTGTATGAATAGGATGGAGGAGGCAATACCTGAGGGCACACATGTAAAACACAGGCTAGTTAAAAATGACTGTTCCATGAACATGCAGCTTCATGAATGTGAACTCAGCTGTTCACTTAAAATAAGGGAGTCTTTACATTTATCTGGTTTTCAGTTTGGGTTTTTTTCTGTGTGTATCGCTTGTCTTTTTAACCTGGTTCTGTTTGAATACACAGGGAAAAGAGAGAAACAAATGGAAGATTTTGTTTGTTTTGTAAAGATACTGTTTGGTTAGTAAAGATACAGGGGAAATGACTTCCTCTGTCTTACCGGGGTGACAGGCTAAAACACCCTTTATTTTCCTTGGGAGAGGAAAGGGGGTAGAAAAGTTGTGGTCGCTTAAATCCTGCGTTGCTTTGATCTCAGCAGTCTGTGCCTCTGGGGTGGCTCATGGAAGGCAGAGGCAGAAGGAGCTGTAGCAGTGCCAGACTCGTTGGATGCCAGGACACGCTGCACCTTTTGGTGTAATTTGTTACGTTTCAACGGCTGCTCCTCTTCCCGGTGCGAGAGGGAGCCTGGCAGGAACAGGCTTGTGGAAGGTGTGCCTGCAGGGAATGACTGCCTGCCTGCTCCTGGGATTGTGCCTCGCAGGAGAGGGCGGCAGTGCAGCAACCCAGCCAGAGCTCCTTCAGTTCCCTGTTCTCATTGCTGACCCAGGGAAGAGCTACAGTGCTCCGGCTGGGAACCACCCCGGAGCAACGGCCTGTCACCTTAGAGGGACCCAAATCCTGAATGCCCGAGGACTGCAGTGAGTAAAGAGCAGCGTGATAGATATGGAAAGGTTGAATAGGACAGCAGTGAGAAATGCATAAGCTCTGAGTAGATGGGCAGTGAATGAAAACAACTTTTTGTTTTAGTTGTCATTAAATTAAGAATGTATTTGCCTCTGCAGCTCACTAGCACGTGGCTGGTTTGCTGCAGGGGAAATGGAACTTCCAAGTCAGTTTCCAAAGATGGTTTCAGGGAATCTGTAGGTTGTAACCTCAGTATCAGCAAAGGTTAATGACTGAGGGAATGCTGTCTTGGACAAAACTCTTCCTTTGTTGTTTTAATACTTAAGTGAAATCACTTTAATTAGTGTAAAGCAATTGGATACTGTTAATACTAAATTAACATTCCAGGGAAAATAAATGTATCTTGGTAATATGAAATTATCTCTTTCCATATAAGGTTATAAACAGCCAGGAGACACATTACTTAACCAAGCAGGCTTTCTGACCTCTGCTCTGAGCCTCGCTAATTACGAGCTTTGAAGCTTGTTCACCTCCAGTGTTTTACTGGTTGGTCACCTCATTTTCTGTCAGCGTGTCAGAGCTCAGGCTTTAACACTGTTTTGACTCGTTCCTTGCTAAGCTTCATCTTTGTTAAGGTACTGGGGGCCTGCTACATGAGAGAGGTTCTACACAGACACGGAGCTGGAACAATAATTAGTTGGCAAAGTATTTATGCATAAGGGTTGGCATTATGTGGAAAACTCTGTGTGAGCTTTTACTCTCTTGGTGTCTCATGTGTATAACTGGAAACCAGTCTCGTGGGGCACAGATTCCTGTCTGGTCAGTTTTACTTCCAAGACTGTGCAAACAGAACGTTGAAGAAAGGTATTTCAGAAAAGCTGAAAAGGGTGATATCTTTCTTGATATTATTAACCACGCTCCTCTGCAGTGACAGGCTTTGCACAGCCCGTCCGTCAGTGCTGCACAGCAGAGATCAGGTGTACTTGTGTTCCAGGACCTGCGTGGGGTGTTTGTGAAGGGGATTAGAGGCACTGGAATATTGGGTTACCCTGTGACTTAACCTGAAGGAATTACGCTGAATAATACTGCATTCATGGATGGCTAGTCCATGATTTAGAACAATAGTTTAAGGTCTAGTGCCAGGTTTATTTTTAAAAGCCAGTGCAGACTATTAGTATTGATACTAGCTGAAATCTGAGTGCTGGGCTTGCCTTACACTGCTGCTGGAAATGTGAAGAGGTTGTATTTGAGTTAGTGTTGGGGGATTTGGTTTTTAGGGTAAATCTATCAAAACAGCTTTCCTGATGTAAAACTGGACTTCTCGGAGTCCACACTGACTGCAAAGCAGTGTTAATCACCCTGTCAGGGCCGGTGATTCTCAAGGTCATGTTTGCCTGGAAGCCTGGCTTGATAAGAGCTCTCCTTGCAGTGACCCCCGTGGTTCACTGAGGGAATGCTCAAGTGCAGCTACAGCTGGTAAAGTTCGATGGTCTGAAGCTCTTTGACAAGAAGGCACAAGAGACAAACAGGCAAGAATTCTGCTGTCTCTGGATTTTCAGGGGGAGGTTAACAAAGGACGTTGTTAATGCCTCTCACAGGAAATGAACTGCTATGGAATAGGAACGTAGCTTTTCCAGTAATTAATACCTGGAAAGGTGTGGGAAGGACTGTCAGCTGTTCCAGTAAGAGTGATCACTAGTGCAGTCCCAGGGGCATCTGTGTTCAGGCTTGTGATTTCAGCATAGTTATAAATGGCCTGGAAGAGAGGCTGAGTAATGAAGTGACAGTATATGCTGAAAAACATGGAATTCAGGGAGCAGAAACAAGAGCTGGCTGGAGTTACAGAAGGTTCTTGCAATACTTGTAGGCAAGTGGTACTTGATACCAGTGGATGTAAAATAACGTGCACAGGGATAAACAACTAACTGTGTCTGTGCAGTGATGAGCTCATGGGAATCTGTGCCATTCAGGAAACAGATCTTTTAAGTAATGCAGATAAAACTTTTCATGCCACCCATGATTTTGTAGATTGTCATATTCTTCTAAAGCCACCTCTTTTCCAGTCTGAGCTGCCTGGTCCTGCTCCCTCATTCCTCACAGACAAGCTGTTCAAGACCTTTTACTGTTGTTGCCCACCTCTGAACCCTTCTGAGGCTGTATGAAAATGTTGGTCTCTAAGAGTGAACACCTTCCTCTTGCGGAGTGTTCTCTCAGTAGATCCCTGCACAGTTTCCAGAGGACAATAGTAGCTTTGTTTCCTCTTGGAAGACAGGTAGGAAGAGGGACAGAATGTATGAATTAACCCAGGTGGTTATGCCAGCAGACATTTGAGAATGTGTTGTCTGAAAACAGTGAGGCTTGGAAGGGGAAAGCACTGCACAGGGATAATACTGACTTTTGAAAGGCACTTCAGAGATTAACTTCTGCTTGTGGTTCTCATCTGATCTGGATGGTGTGCCCAGTTTGGGTTCCTGTGTCTTAAAGTGTGTAGTTGAACCAGAAAAGCTTATGAGAGTGGCAGTGGAAATGATCCAAGGTGCAAAGTGGCTTCTTCACACGAACAGGAAAGAGAAGGAATTGTGTAAATTCAGGAATGCTGTGGACAATGTGCAGTGCAGGTCTAGTGCTTGTTCTCTCTCAAAAAAAGATCCTGACGTATCTGAGCTTGTGAGTGACACAGCTGAAAGGGGTGTAGGTGCTGGAATGTCTCCTCCAAAGATGCTCTGGGTGCAAAACGTTTCTGTTGAATCTGGGGGGTGCTCAAGCACAGGGGAGGGAAATCCTCTGAAGGTTAGTAAGTACTCAGAAAGCACATCCAGCTGCACAGTCCTCCAGAGCTTCAAGCAATTGGAGGCCAGGAGAGCCCTCCTAGGAACTATCGTGTGTCTTTCTAATACTATTCCTTGAGCACTGGCATTTAGCCACTGTCAGAGACAGATCCAGCTTTTCCTGTGTTCTTGTGTCATCCTGAGGGATGGGATTCATCTGATGTAACTGGTCGTCTCAAAATGAGATTGGTGTTTAAGTTCAGTGGGTTGATTTTTCTTTTCGGGGTGCCTGTCTCTCTGCCTTGCCTACACACAGCACCCAGCACTTCACTGCTGTGCGGGTGAGGAATCCCACCCCTTCCATGTTTGCTGTTAGAACAGGAGCAAATTACACACAGAACTCAGAAAATAACTTACAGCAAAGGCTCTGGAGACATCTCTCTTCCAGGCTCTCCCTGGCAGTTCTGTTAGAGGGTAAGAGGTCATTTGATTATGGTGTGTCAGTACTTGTCGGTGAGGAGATTTGTTTTCCTGAAAGCCCTTTTAATTTAGCACAAGAAAGTGGGATAGCTGTTTGCTGAAACCTGGTGTGGAACATATGGGAAATGGTGACCCCTTTCCTAGAGTGCCTGGAAGTAGATATTGAAGCACTTGAGGGTGTGAAGGAGTTCCTCTGGTTCAAACAGGAGTGCTCGGTCTGAGCAGGTCACATCCTCTGACCTGGGTTAGGAGGCAAGGCAGGATTTGTAGCTATCCCAGTGAGTTGCAGTCTCTGAAGCACAGAATGGAGCTAAAACTTCTTGGAACTGAGCTCTGGTAGCCTCAGCAGTGTCAGTGGTATAAGCCCCCCCGATCCCAGAACTGTACAGGTGTAATTGTGAATGGTTTGTTTTCCTGTACCTGAAATGTAGGCACGTGCATCGAATTTCTGCTGGTCATGGGGGCTGTAAAGTTAGCACAGCTGCAGTTCCCACCTAAGTCCCACATACAGAAAACTCCTGCTGCCACTGAGGACATCAAAGTATGTAAATATGTAAGAAATACAGAACAGAGGAGCAACTCAGATGGTTAGATTTTCTTTTTCTCTGAACTTCTTCTGTGTAGGAAGAAATGTTATTCTTTTTAGCCTCCTGTTCATTTTGGCAGGTAATTAATGGTGCAAGTGATAGCAAATTGTAAATCAGTTCCTTTGACAGGGTTCAAAATCATTTATTAAATGGCTGGCTGTAAAATTTCTGCTGAATTCAGCAGAAGTGGACTTGTCATAAAAATTCATTTGAAAGAAAGCGTTGCTTTGTTATTTGCCTACATTTGTCTTCTGTAATCAATATAGTTTGCTCCCAAATCTGCTTTGGTCAGTAAACTCTAAACAAAAATCAAGCATTCCTAAAATAAGAGGATGCACTTAAAATTTGCCTTTTTGACACCCTGAGATCCTCTAAGAGGGTAATACCTGACACCTGACTACAGAGGTAGGGTGACACTTCTGAAACTGTGCTGGGGACTGTCCAAGAGCAAACCTGTTCTGTCTTTGTTTCCTCTTGCAGGAGAACCCAGCTGGAGGTTGATCTTCCACGGACACACAGGAGCAGTGCCCAGAGATGCTCTGCCGTGTCCTGGTGCAGGAAGGGCTGGTTTGCTCCGTGCCCTGTGTTATGCTGGTTTCTAATTTCCATTGCTAGTGCTGCAGATAAGGGTCCAGGAAGATTTTTGCTGAATTCGAGGCTTTCAGGGGCACTAGAGCCCTGTCCTGCAGCTTTTTCTAGACTTCACTTTGCAAGCCAGTCCAGCGCTGGCTGACAGTCCCCATCCAAACAGATTGTCATTGTTCAGTTATTGAACTCCTGTGTAATCTTTGCATGAATAGGATTTCTTGTGTGTCTTGCAGCATAACCTTTTCTATCATTAGTATCTGCAATAATTTTTTCCTTTGCAAAGTGATTCATGTCATCTTGCAGATAGGACAGATAGAGAGCATTATTCTGCAGTCCCACAAGAAGCCCTATTCATTGACAGTTTGTGTTGTGAACCAGCCCTGTTGCCTCGGGGCTGGGGTTGGTTTCATGGCAGCCATCCCAATCACAGAACCTTCCTGCAGTGTTTCTGAACTGGGGGCTGTTCCAGACTCAAACTGGAATGAAGTGGCTGCCTGGAGCGAACCAAGTAGGAAAGTTTCTTGGTGCATTTGGTCTTTTCATTCTACTCATAAAGAATGGGTTTTAGCCACGCACCAAAAGTCCCAACAAAAGCCCAGTCAAGCTCAGCTCGAGGCCGGGTTCCCAGATCTGGGATCAGGGATGCTCTTAGGTTTTGTCCTCGCTAGGTTTACATGCTGGATCACATTCAGTGGATCCCTCTCAGCTAAAGCTGCGAACTGGGCTTGTGCAAGGCCAGGCAATGGGAAAACAAGAAAAATAGTTCCTGCTCTGCATCCCTGGGGATTTGTGCTGCTCCAGCCCTGGAGGAACCTGAGCGTGTTTCTGCAGACAGCGACAATGAAGCAATTAGTAAATAACCACCGAGGAGGCAGCAGTGAAACTGGTGAATAGAGGATGTTGGGGTTTTGCTTCTGATTGTTTGATTATTCTCTGACACAGCAGTAAAAGGTGCCAACAACAGAGCAGGAGGGAGCCATCCTGTGTTGGCCTTGGCAAGTTCATGTTTGGATTATGCTGGTTTGTGATTGTACCAGAGGAACACAGGCAAAATGGAAAGGGATTAGGGAGTGCAGAGAGCATGGCATAAACACCTGAAATTATTTGGGAGAGGTGAAGTGGGGATGGTGGGGAATACAAATTTCAACTAAAAAAAGGGGGGTTAGTTTGGGAATCTGGGAGACCTTTTCACTGAAAGACTTGTGGAATAATCTTACAGATGCAAAATATACCTTCATTGTTTGAATGTGGCTTAAAGGATTGGAGAAACTGGTTTAGTCCCAGTGGAAGGGGTGGGTGTGTGGGGAGATTACCCTTGGAGTGCTATGAGAGGCAGACAGTGAGTCTGATACATTATTACTCTAATTAAGGAATAACTTAATCAAGGTGTAATTATTTCCCAAATTAAGTATAAACCCAAACTGTTCTTTGTTGGTAAAAGGAAGATGTATGACACAGAGGAGGAAGGAGCCCTGAGGAGGTCCCGTGCTTTTTCAGAAGCAACATTAATTCTTCATCAAACCTGCTGAAGGCCTCTACTTTCTCTAAATATTATATAACATTTATTTCAGAGAATGCAGAAGGCTTGTCTGTAGTTGATGGATGCTCAGAAAAGAAAAAGCAGCAGACCTCTTACCCTGGATGTGTTGGAGGGAGTCTGGGGCTCGTTGAACTTTTTGGAGACCTGGAGCACAGGTTTTCCTGTCTGAACAAAGCCCATTAAGGCGTTGGGGAGCCAACAGTGCTGTTTTAAACTGTGTCTCTGGTTCAGCACAGGGTTTAGCACACGTGGTGGTGAAGCCTGACAGCAGTGACTGGAGGGTGTGGAGTCTCTGGCTGGGTTTGTGTGGGCGGTGTGAGCACCCCGGGGGCTGAAAACGGCTGTGCTGCCGCCCTTTATCCCCTGGCACCTGCGTCAGGGCACACCTCACACACCTCACAGCTCTGCTCAGCCCTCCCGCGCCGGGGGGGCTCTGGGGCAGGGCCAGTGGGTGGAGAGAGAGCAGGACAGGACAGGAGGAGCTGAGGAGCAGCACCCACAGCGTTTGGAGGGCAGGTGGCAGCGTGTTCAGATCCCAGCGCAGCACCGGAGCCGTTACTGCATCCTGGATCGACTGCTCCGGTGCTTTATGGAACCCACGGCGCAGGGTGGGAAGGTGTCCTTGCCTTTGCCTGGGCCGCAGGGCAGAGCTGCTTTGAGCAGGCATGGCACATCACAAACCCATCAAACCCTCTTCCATCTGTGCTTCTGGATTTCAGACTAAGGCTTGACAATGTGGGCCTTTAAGCTTGTGCTATGGCCAGTTAATTAGAAGAGCCCCAGGCTCTTCGGGCACTTCCCTTGTGTGTGGTGTGTTTGTACAGGCTCACAGCTAGGGGAGGTGGGGTGGAACTGCAGGGAGGGCAGTGCTTTCCTCAGGTGCAGGGCTGGCCTTTCACACAGGGAAATATTTACCTTTGACAAAACCAAAATAAACCCATGCTGTGGTGTGACTTAGCTGGGATATAATCATGGTTTATGAAATAGATTTCTGTTTGCACAGGAATAGAGGGTGCTCGGAATTTTTCTGGGGTGTTTTAATTTGAAGCATTAGAGACAGATGAATCTATGTCTGAAATTCAAGACCCCTAAATCTGAGATTTCCTATCTTTTCATAATAAAGTTAGGCAGCTTTTTCTTTCCGGTGCAGTTCTGACTGTGATGGTAGGAAATGCAGCTGGAAATGGCTGTGCTGAGTGTAAACCACTCAATTCCTAGTTTTCATAGTCTTAATCTTTATACAAATGTTACTATCCTTGATGTCTACTCCAGTGGACTTATTGTGTTAAATGTGCTGCTATTTATGTGTTGTAAGAGGAAGGGAAACAGTTATTCCTCTTTAAAATATTTTGCCATGGTCCCAGAGACCTTGATGAAGGACTAATGGAAGCCAGGATGGCCTTTCCTAAAGGCCCTGCATTCTTAGAGCCATTCAGCTACTTTGCTGCAGGCTGTTTGCAGCTTTTTATAATCCAGAGAGCTTGGAAATCCTGAAAGTGCTTTTCTCTACTGCCCTGCGCCTTATCTTTAGAGCCTTGGAAAACAAGAGTCAGAAATTCACAACAGGATCAAACTGTTTTGCTCTGTTAGAATTAAAGGTAGTGTTCTGCTCGGTCTGGGGAGGGGAAAAAAAGCAAGCCTGAAAAAAATTAGTGAGTGGCTAAAATAGAGTTGTTAAAATGGCAGCACATAGACAGGCTGTGTATAAATATAGGCCAGCTCCTCAGCACTGCTCTTATATGGGAGATGTGAGGGAAGGAAGAATATCAGCCTGCTCTGCTCGGCACAGCGGGTGTTGGTGTGTGCTCTGCAGCAGACAGGGGCTGCACAACCCATGGCAGTGGTAATGACTCTCACCTTTGTTTCGTGTTGCAGGGACCTGCACTGCCAGCGTGAGAGGGTACTCTCAAAGGCATACATGTATTTTCTGTCTGTACCTGCTCCTTGATTGTCTGCCTCTTACTGACCCACCCGAAAAGAGAGAAGAGGGGTCGGGCAGAAACCACTGACTTGTCACTTGTGCCTAAGAACTGGCTGGATTTTATGGCCCCTGCTGGAGAGGGCACCTGGACTCTTGGAAATGGAGCAGCTGGTGCTGCACCTCTGCTGAGCAAGGCTTTCTGCTTGGAGTACAAGGATCAAGTGGCCTTAAGTCAAACCATAGGCAAGTTGCACTAATTGTTGTCACTGTACCTCCAAACCCTCTCCAGACTTCTCCAGGGCTTCCCAAAGCAGGAGCTCCTCACGTAGTTTGGATGTTCCCAACGGACACTTGAATGTTTTCATCCAGCCTGGTGTGGCTGTGAGAATTGGGGGTGGACTTTCCGCTGGGAAGTTCATGGTCACGGTCGAAACCCCGACAGCTTCCCAGCGTGGTCTGCGCTATGGCAGCAACCTACAGGCTGCTGGTGAGCTCTGTGAACTGCTACAGCAGCGTGGTGATAGACCAGCACTGCCAGCACACCGTGCACCACTGCACGGGCACCTGCCAGGTGTTCAAGCACGGCGTGACCTGCATCGTCGCCCACCACAGCATCTGTGCAGAGCTCAGCGTCCAAGATGCCGACCCGGACCGTAAAATTCCTCTTCCTGAGAACGGACTCGCCTTGTCTGGAAATGAGGACTATCACCAAATCCTCCCAAATAACCCAAGGGTCAAAAAGGGCTCTTCAATGCAAGCCTCCAGCAGTTTAAAGGACATTACTGGAGAGGCAATAAACCTTGCCAGTGGTAAAATAAAGGAGTTCTCCTTTGAAAAGCTCAAAAACTCCTCCAGTCATGTGGCCTACAGAAAGGGAAGGAAGGTTCGGTCAGAATCCTTCAGCAGACGATCCTTTGACTTTGACTTGATTTATGGGCACCTCAACAACGATGAGAACTGCCCTCCATGTGGCTTTTTGCAGAGCCCCTCCCCTGTGGAGAAGTGGCAGGAGGGCAGTGATGCTCCAGAAGTCACCGTGAGCCCCACGGTTCCCTTCTCCCCTCATGCCTTCTCTGAAGAAAACTTCATTACCCAGATTTTGGAAAAACACAAGCTGGATGGTTCTTCTGGTGGGGATATCAAGGTGTGCTTGGACATCTTGCTCAAGTGCTCAGAGGATCTGAAGAAGTGCACGGACATAATAAAACATTGCATCAAAAGGAAGTCTGCAGACAGTGTGGGTGGGGGGAACAGCAGTGACCCCCTGGCCAGTTCAGAAATGATATACATGAACCTGATGACAAGGTTTTCCTCCTACCTGAAAAAGCTGCCCTTGGAGCTGAAGCCCCCGGGGCAGAGGGAGGCGAGTGACTGGGCAGAGCTGGTGAGCTGCTTCCACGGCCTGCAGCAGAGCCCCTTTGCCCCCGTGTTCGGGGACGAGCAGCCGCCCCGCTACGAGGACATTATCCAGCTGCCATCCCCCAGTGCAGGTCCTCTGGCTCTGCCAGGAGATCAGGGGGAGCCAACAAGCACCTCTCAATCCCTCCAAACAGGTACTGTGGCCTTCACCCCCACCTCCCCTCGCAGTGCCCCCCAGAGCAGCGTGAGAGCTGGGAAAGACGCTCTACCTCAGCCAGCGGCCCCGATCCCCCCCGACGGTGCATCCTGCACCGAGGCGCTGTACATCGAGGAGGAGGCTGATGGGGACAGAGCAGCAGGGAGAGGGCAGAGGGCAGAGCACAGAGGGGGCTGGCAGAGGATGGAGCACAGCTCCCAGCGAGCTGCTGGTGCAGAGGTCCCTGCTGACACTAAAGCAGAGCGTGCCCGGGTGGGAGACGCTGAGCTCTCCCCTGCCCCCGAGGAAGCGACTCCTTTAACACCACTCCTGGATTCTGTGCTGCACGGGGCCCAGGCTGGCGTCCCCAGAGGAGCCCAGACGTGCAGTGGGGTGGACAAGGAGGAGATAGACAAACTGCTGCTGGACTTGGAGTGCTTCTCCCAGAAAATGGAGAGCGCTTTGAGGGAACCCCCTCGGAAGCAGGGCGAGCTGCAGGGGAGGCAGGTTCTACCTCTGGCTCTGGAGGCCAAAAGTAAACCTGCTGACACCCCTTCTTCTCTGTCAAAAATCATGGAAACCAATGGTCACAAAATGGAAGAGGATGACAAAGCCTTTTTGCTGCGGATCCTGGAAAGCATTGAGGACTTTGCCCAGGAGCTGGTGGAATTCCAGACAGGCAAGGGAAGCTTGTCCAAGGAGAGGGAAGTGATGCAGATTCTTCAGGAAACTTTAGCAACTCCTTCACAGCCCCTCCTTGCGGGGAAAAAAAGCCATGCTGGGGCTGCCTGCAGAGACTCTGTCCCAGCTTCAGTTCAGCAGGCCCCAGAGGTGATTAAGGTAAGAGAACCAAGTCCCTGAGGGGACAGTGAGTAAAACAAATGGGGGGGAAGTGTGGAAAAAAAAATACATCTGCTAAGTGATTCATTGTGCTTTGGCTGCTGCAGTGTGGAATAATGTGTTCAACCTGGCAGAAATGTAGCATTTACAGAAATGCAAACAAAAAAAAGGAAACTGAAGCCCCATAGCAAACAAAATAGATCTTGATGGGTAGTTTCACCTTTAAGCTTGAGCCTTTCCTGCTGGTGTTCCTGCAGGTTTAAATGGGTCCTATATGGTAGAGGGTAGTAATAATTACTTTAATAAGTACTTCTGAAGATCAGGTATGGATTGGGCTGCCTCTCACCAGTTCAAGGAGAACTGAATGTTCCATCTCTCCCTTTCCCATCTTGGAGCAGACTTGTTGTCCTCATTACTGGTTCCTAAAGAGAGAGATCGTCCATGGCACAAAGGGCAAATCTAGGAAGGTTTAATTTTCTTTTCCCTGTCCCCAGTGCATGGAGTCATGGTGGGGTCTGCATGGCTTGTATCTCTCGAATGAGGAGTAGGTTTTCCCAGGAAAAAGGGTCTTTAGAGGGACGCCAAGGCTGGCTGTCCATCACTCAATGTTTTCATTTGGTAACAACTGCCAGATTTCAAGACAGCTTGTTGCCTTTATTCCAAGTATTCATTAAGTGTGGAGAGGACTGTCCAAAGTTTCCAAAATGCACCGTCCACACAGGCACTGAAACAGTGCCCAGGTTATCAGTGAACTGTCACAGCTTCTTCCAGGTGGAGCACCATGTGCATGTTTTCAAAACTGTTCACTTGCCCCAAAATACAGGGATTTGGTACATTCTGAAGGGGGACAGGTAGGATGTGTCTGACCCCAAATGACAGTGCTGAGATCTTTTTAGATGAGGCTAAACAAGTGTTTCTGTTGTTGCTCTGGGCAACTTTGCTCACAGGAGATGGTGGGCATAACCTTGGCTGATATTTCCAGCAAGGGAAAGAGTGTTGGGTTTTTTTTCTCAGAGAGTGTAGAATTAAACAGCTCCAAAAGCTCTGGAGTGATCTCTTGAAATAGCTATTCTTGCCTTGTACATTAATTTACAAAATTTTCTAACTTGTGAACCTCAAACAAAAATGTGTTTGGTAAACTGTGCCTGACTTTGTGGCAGATTTTATGTAACACTTGAGAACTGGGGGCACTTAGACTGTCAGTGGCTCAGCAGCCTGGTCCCTGGGCAGGTTCTGTTCCCTGCTCCCACCTGGCTGTGTGTGTTTGCTGTCTTTTCTAGCACAGATGTGGCCACAAGGCCCTCTGTAGGTGTAGCACCTGGGGAATGCATCCATGCTCCTGGATAAGCCTGGCTGTGGCTGGAGCTCAGTGTGGAGTCTCATTCAGTGTTGCACACGCGTGCCTGGATGAATAACATGCAAAGTATTGGTTGTATTTTCTTAAGGCCCATAAAACTGTTATCAAATAGTTGTGCATACGCAAGAAAAGCCTCACAGCTCTAATACCATGAACACACAGCACAGCTTTGCTTTAGGGAGGTTGTGACAGGTTTAATATCCCTCAGATCCTAAGCCATGACAGGGGAGCCGGAGAGCCCCTTTGGAGAGGGCTGTGCTCCGGCTCAGCTGGCCTGGCTGTGTTAAGTCTGGCCTGACTTGCCCTTTATCATAAAATCAATTATGATTCTCCACAGAGGACAATAGGATTCGTTGCCTCTTCATCTTCAAACCCCAAATATTTAGAAAGCAGGACATGGATGCTGCAGCAGCCCATAATGAGGGCACGGTGCTGCCTCGGGGCAGCCAGAAAGCATTGCCTGTGCTGAGAGAGGCTGGCATCTCCCACCCTGAGATCTACTTTTCCCTTGCTTATCTCCAGACCTCCCAACTGTTTGGTTTGAAGTTTCCTGTGCCGTGTGCCTACCTGAAGCTGATTTTTGCATGTGTTGGTTTAGAAATACACAGTTCAGTGAGGACAGTGCAGTTGTGTGTTAGAGGCCAGCAAACCCCCAGGTGTCCACCTGTATTTTTGCCGGTGGCCAAGAGGGCAGTAGGAATCCTGGGTGCACAGGGAGGTGTGAGGGAAACGGGGCAAACTGCAGGCAGTGAGTAGTGAAGGAGGGGGGGATGGGGGTGCTCTGAGCTGATCTGCACAAATGCTGAGTGTTGGGGGGTTTGGAAGGTGGAGGGTGCTGCCTTTGGACTAAAATGTCCTACCTAAGTCCTTGGAGAAGTCAGTGGTGGCTGTTTCTGACTTTCCCCTCTCTGTGCCCTTGGTCTGCCACCGGTCCAGGATGACAAAGGGAATTCAGGCAATGCTTGCAGAATGCTTGGTGAAAGTACCCTGGAAAAGTCTGAGGAAAAGTAACCCTTCTGTGTTCGGAATCGAGTCTGAGCAGGGCAGGGCTCTGCTCCAAGTTCTGCTCTTGTGTTTTATTTTAAGAGCTGTTGGATAAAGCTGATGAATAATTTGGGGAGCAGAGATCAGGACCAGGGTTGGATACAAAGGGACCTCTTGTCTTTTGTCCCTCCTCTGTTGGGTGTCCCTGCTCAAAAGGATTACTCGGTGTTATTAAGAATCAGAAAGAGCAGTCCTGCTTCCCATTTCTCTCTCCTCCAGGTCTCTACTTCCTGCTGCATGGTTCCAATTCTTCCTTTGGACTGCCTGTGGTGCTTGTATACAAGATATAAATTGTTAGGTTTGTTTTCTGCCATACTGATGAGTAGAATTGCTCAGGCTGAGGTCAAATGTGTGATCCAGCCTCCGGATCTGGGAGCAGAGGGTTTGCAGGGTTGAGGAGAGAGTTTGGACCACCCTGGTATGTCTGGGATGGTGGAGCCTTGAGTCAGACTATTCCCTGACTCCATGTTTCCACTCATCCTGAGTGACTGGTGGGGGATGTTGGGACTCTCAGAAGAGTTCCTGCCCCCCTGAAACATCGTCCTGCATGGTTTTGTATCAACATGCCTGTTGTGTGCTTAAAGCAGGGGCCCCGAGGTGGCTCTGAGTGGAACCAACTGTTTCATAACCATGTGAGGTTTAGTTTGACCTGACAGCTTTGTGGTTCTGCCCTCTCTTAATTCTGTGTGCTTTTGTGTTTTGCAAATTTAGGGATATGCTTATGAAGGGTCTTGTGTGGGGCGATTAATTGTGAGAAATGGCTTCTATAATGTCCTAGTAACTTTAACTTTGTCCTGAAATATACATTTATTCTCAAAATTCATCCAAAACATAATAAGAAACTCCTCCAGCTTTCATCTTACATATGTTACAAATATGTTTTGATTAGATATTGATGATATCTGTCATTTAAACTATATACACAATCTGCACTCTTCTCAAACATTAATTATTCATTACTTCTAGACACAAATAGTGAAAAACAATGGGTTTGTTTTCCCCTGTTTGGTAATAATTATTGAAATAAATGCCAATATTAAGTGAATCTTAAAGTGTCTCAGAATGAAAGATGACAAAGGAATAGAAAATGACATCAGATTAAATTAAAGAGTAAAAAACCTGTGACCAAACACTTAGGGACACGTTCATATGTGAGCACCTTCTGCAATCAGGGCAGATCCAGCCTCTGCTTGTGTGAAGTTGATTTATGTTGAAGTAACATCTCAAGGTGGGTGAAACAGAGCCTGGTGGTACATACTGAGTTTTTCAGCCTCACTGACTCTGAACCCCAGCCAAAGTCAGGCAGTTGCTGCAGAAGTTCTGTGTGTTTTGGAAGCAGCTGGTGCTCTGCTCGGCTGTGCAGGGACACTGGATTGTTGGAGCCAGGCCTGGGGTGATTTAGTCACCCAGATCTCTTAGGACTAACACCATCTTTAGGCACAGGTGGGGTTCTCTCTGTGCTCTTGTGACCTGTGAGGGGGATCTGCCACCTCTCACCTTCATCTTTAAACTGGGTCGCAGCAAGGAGCAGTTTGAGTTTGTGGTTCAGTTGGTCTGGCTTGGTCTGGCTGTTGAGACTGGTCAGACTTTCCTGCTGGGGGTTGACTTTGAAGCTGTTGACACAAGATTCTCTTGCTGTCCATTTCTCAGAGTACTGTATATTTATGTCTCACCTTGTGTGCTGTGAGGATAGGAAGTCCCATCCTGGAAACCTGCTATTCTAAGCCATTGGAATTCAGGCAGAGCCAGCCTTGCCTCTGCATTACTTGTGTTTTTCCAGGTTATCAGTGCAAAATCCCCCAAGCTTCCAGGCTCCTTTGTGACTGGTTAATTTGTGAATGAAAAGTAATACATCTGTCAAAGGCCACTGGAGCTGGTTGGATGCAGCTGGAGGTGAGAGGTTCTTTGGGCTTCATTCCCTCTGCAGGCTGTGAGCAGGGTGAGAGTTCAATTGGAGATGAAGAATTTCATCACTTGCTGCAGATGATTTATGATAAATCACCTCCTGATATGCTGCTGTGTGAGATGTGCAGCACTCCCAGCACATGGAGCCTCCTGGGCTCTTTAGACATTGCCTTGATGTTTAGAAAAGAGTTATCCGAGTAAGAAACCCCAAATTTGTTCCAAATGTGTTGCACATGGATCTGTCTATCCTTCACTCAGTCGCAGTTCCAGTTAAAACATTCCTGCCTGCCTTTTGTTTTTTGGAGCTCCTTTTTCACTCCCATCCTCATCCTCCTACTCTTTTAGACTTTGTACTCATTTGGGCTTCACGTTAACCTTGGGCTTTCTGCAGGAACCCGGGAAAAGGACACCAGAGGCACATGTCCAAGAAAAGGTTTGTGAGGCTCAGTGAAACCTTTTCATTTCAAGTGCAGTATCTTGAGAAGAGCAAGCCCTCCCAGCTACAAATCAGATGTTGTTCTGGGCTGTTGAACTTGGCTGCTTTGCCACGTTGCTTTCTAAGGTTTTAAAGTCGAGTAGGGAAAGCAGGCCACGGGACTGCCTTCATTTGGTGTGGTAAGAGTTGGATTCAGGCCTTTGTCCAGCACCATTCTCAGGATAGGAGAGGGAGAACACGCTTCTAGCAAGCCTGGACAAAGTCTGAGGAAGGGTTTGAAGGCTGTGCAGCTCCAGGCTGTGCAGAAGAAGAGCAGCCCCTTGTGCCCTGAGAACTGCTTTGCCTTTGCCTCCTGAGAGTTACAGGGAGAGGGAATAAAACAGTGATGCATTTTGTGTCTGTAAGAAAACGTTTACTGAGGAACCACTTTGGAATGCCTGAACTTATTATCCAAGATCATCCATAATTGTGTGCTTGCTTGGCATTTAGGAACTAGATGAGTTGCTTTTTTCCAAGTAAGAAGGAAAAATTGATGTCTTTTTTTTGAAAATTGCAGCTTTTGGTCAGGAGTGGGGACTGGTGCTGATCCTCTGCCTCATCAGCCCGTCGGCAGGACCTCAAACCACGGCCGTGCTGCACACGGGGGCCTTGGCTGAGCTCGGCTGAACTGCAGCTGGGTCTGCCCTGTCCAGGGGAGCCCCTCGGGGCTCAGCACTGGGACACAGGGTCGGGGCTGTTGGGGGAGATGGTATATTTAGCCACTCCTGCAGTGCAGCTAATTTTAGTGCTCCTGATGGTGGTGGTGGGAGCTTCCTTTCCTGTGTTACCCCTGGCCTATTACAAGCCAAGGACGGATTGTCTGTCATGTAGCCAGCAGGGAAATAGATTCGGTTGTAGATCATGTTTCTCAATTAAAGTATTACAAGAAGGCAGAAGATCCTGGTGGTACTGAAAGACACTTTGAATATTGGTTAAAATAGGGAACTTTGGCTTCGGGAGTGAGATAAAATCTCTAGATGTTGTCCTTGTGAAGAGAGAGAAGACACAGTATGTCGAAGCCATTTGCCAGTTTTTGCCTGTAAAAAAAATCCAAACCAAGAAAGCAACGTGCTGGTCTTGCCGTGGTCTCCTCCTGGAAAGGGCAACATCTGCCTGGGAGCTGCCCAGAATGATGATCAAGGAGAGTTCTCTGCGGAGGGACCCAGACTTGGGAGGGGAACTGGCTTTCCTTGCCAAGGGCTGTGACTTTGTTCTTCCATCTCGGTTCAAGAGGCGGCTGAAGTCCTTCCAGCAGGCCCAGGTTTGAGCGCTTGGCATTTCTTTTTCCTTTTCTTTGTATTTTTTTATTGGAGCAGAGGATCAATCTGTGTCCCCTCTAGGCGTGTCTATTCACAGAAAGTTATTTGCAGCTAGATACCAGCAGGTTTAAAAATAAACCTTCCAGGCTTAGATTGCAGAGTTAAAATGTCTTTGTAAACAAGAGGGAAAATTAACAGCAAGGGCAGTGATTTAATAATGGGGAGAGGTGGTGTAAGACTTTGTTATTTCCTGTGGGTTTTGTTTGTTTTTTTTTTAATACCTCTATGTATGTGATTGCTCTGTCTGTTGTTGCATGTGGAAGAACCTCGATGTTCTGGTGTCTGTAGTGGGTTGTGCTCTCAGCTGTGCAAGTCTGTGCTCAGACCATCCCACCTGGCTTTGGCTTTTGTAATTTTACCATCTGAAGGTGCTTCTTTGTGCTGTCCCCTGCCCTCTCTGGGAGTTGGCAGAAGGAGATCACAGAATCATTTAGGCTGGAAAAGACCCCTAAGATCATGGCGGTGTAGCCAAAGGAATGGAAGCGGTGCCATGGCTGTATGTTTTTGGTAAATCCCAACTGCTGTACTTAATTCCTGGGACAACAGACTGGAGTAATTCGTGCCAGGACACCAAATGGACGTGCAGTCACTGCAGATTTACAGGGGGTCACAGCGTGCTGAAATCAGCCCATCTTGAGCTCCATCTCCATTTAAATAAGTGGTGACCCAGCAAGGAAGTTAAACAGTCGAGATGAGGAGCGGTGCAGCTGTTTCCTAAGAAGGAGCCATTAAAATTGCTGCAGAGCACACTGTGGGCCATGTTTTCATGCTTTCTGGTGACAGGTTACAGGATGTCTGGAGGTTAATCTCTGGAACGTGTGTTTTTCCCTCCCTGGGGGAGGATTGCATGAGGTAATGATGTGCAGAGATGGCTCGGGCGGGCCGGGGAGCCGTTCAGAGCAGCCTGACAGGAGCTGCGCAGCTGAATCCACTCTGCAGAGCGGGGCTGACTCCAAGGACATCCCCGGGGCAGGGTTTGCAGGGACAGAGGTGAGACCTCCCACTAGGCCAGCTGAAAAACTGGTAGGCCTTTGGTCCTGGAGCCCTGGGCCTGGTCTGAAGCAGGAGCAGCACTGGAATGCATCGGGAATAAGTGCCCTGTGGCTGCAGACCCAAGGCAAATGAACGGCTGCAGCTGGAAAAATGGGCTTCCTCTTCTTTCCTTCAGTGCCTGTTCCTCACTCTGTGTCCCCCTGCCTTGCCCTGGCTTCCACAGGCCTTTCTGTGACCTGGCTTAACTCATAACACAGTAGAATATCATCCAGCAGCAATGCCAGGTCTATTTTCTGCCTTTCCCTGCGGGTTAAGTGGGTTCCCAGAGGGGTCTGGCGAGCTCCGGAGCTGGCACTTGGGGCATGGAATCAGTGTTCACCTGGGAGTGCAGGACAGGGATGGGGGTTGTCCCACCTGCAGCAGTGAGATGTTGACTCTTGTGCCTTGTGGGGCTGTACCTGGTGGCTCGAGCTGACCTGAGAGCAGAGGGAACTGGGCTCACTAAGAACACAAAGCTGCTCACAGGTGGAAAGGTGCCAGGGTGGTGAGAGGGAGCAGAGCTGAGTGAGGGGTGACAGTGGCCAGGAAGGAAGGGAGGAGCAGGGTTCTGGTAACCCCCATCTCAAGAGCTATTCAGTTCTCTTGTTTATCGTTTGCAGGACTATTTATGGCAGGATCAGAGGGCCCCCCACAGTGGTGCTGGGAGGAAGGGGGATCTGTAATCCAACATATCACTTGGAAGAAGAGTAATTCTAACACTGGGTCACATCAGCACTGGCTTTCTCCAAGTCTTGGAAACTCCCCAAGGATAGGCTTCCTGTGACCTCCTGCAGGCTGGTCTACCCTGTGTCCTTCAGCCTGACCCTCCTGAGCTGCAGTTTATGGCCATTGCCCCTTTTATACCAGGTACCACTCCAGAGTTTGGTTCCATCACTGCTGTAACTTCCAAGAGCTGCAGGCTGTGCTTGGCCCATCCCTTGGCTTCCCCTCTGCCTGGCCAGAGAGCCACAGCAGCCCCTCAGTCCCTCCCCTGCCTGTTGGATTTCCCTCCTGCACATCTCTGGCTGGTCTCTCCCAGTCGTTTTTTTTGAAGTGAAGGTCCCAGACTGGTCACAGTAATGCAGAAGCAGCCCCAGAGGAGATAAGTGCCCGTGTTCTCCTGGCCCTGCTCCTGGTGCAGAGCAGGACATGGTTTGCTGTATTTGTAACCAGCCCCCCTGCAGGCTCAGGCTCAGCCCGGGGCACACCATCCCCTCCACAGCCTTCTCTGCAGGGCTGCTGCTCAGCCAGTGGGGTCCCAGCCTGAACTGGTGCCTGGGATCACTGTACACAGGTGGAGAACTGGGAACCTTCCCTGCTGGAAGTATTTGAACAGTTTGTCAGGGGCTCTGCCCTGAGGCCCTGCCTGTCACCGTGCCAGCCTCCCCCCTGGGCAGGCGTCATCTGCACCTCAGGTGAGAATTGCAGGGAGGTTGTACCCATCTGTGTCCCTCTGTCTGGGGGAGTTTGGATGCACCCTACCTGTTTTCCCCAAGGAGTTTTCAGGGAAGCATTTGAAGTGTGGGCTGAAGTCCCTCAGTCTTGGGAAGCCCGTGTGCAAGATCCATAGGCACACTTGTCACTGGAGGCATGTGAGGCTTGGGATTGCAAAATTCCACTGGATAAGGACATGAGGAGCTTGATCCAACCTTAGAATTAGCTCTTCCCACCTCAATCCTTTTGTGCTTCTCCGTTGCTTCGGTCGAGTTTGTTTTCATTTTTGTTTTGCTGGGATTGACTTGGTTTCTGTGGGTGACTTTATGTTTCCTTGTAGAAAAGGTGCTCTCCAGAAATCATTTTCTCATAGCTCTGTGCTGTTTGGAGCCATGTGCAGATGAGGCTTTGTTGTTCTTACTGTCCTTAGAAATGAGTAAGAAAGAGGCATCAGGAAGGAGGTGGGAAAGGGCTTCAGGGAGGAAAAGGAGGAGGAGGTCCCAGGCCATGGACACAAAGCAGCTCTGGAGAAGTGATGAGCGCTGGGGATGGCCTGTGTCCAGTTACCATCACACTGCAGCAAGGCAGGAACTGTGAAAAATGAAAGGAGACATGAAGTCAGCTCTGTGGACTGCGGGAGCCCGGGCTGAGTCACTGTACCCTAGAAAAGAGGATTACAGAATCCCTTTGGAAAAACAGCAAGAAACTGGTAAATGTATTATCTGGGACTCTGGTGGCCATCGGGGCCAGGAGGAAGGAGCAGAAAGGATTTGAGCACTTGATGTGGTACTGCTTCCTTCCATGGAGTTCTCTGCTGGGATTGGCACATCTCTGGGAGACAGGCTGGGCTGGCAGAGGTTTGGCCTGTGCTTTGTTTTGTAGCTACAATGAGGCTGTAGTTCTGTCTGGTTTATTTATAACACACGTCACTATTTTGGTCTGTCCATAAATAAATTGTGTGACTGGCAAAAGATGATTTAGTGGATGGACAGATTTTAGTTAAGGTAAATCACACAGAGCTATAGAGCAGTGTTTAAAAATGGCTTTTGATCTCACCTTCTTCTTGAGCAAAAAAAGAAAAAACCAGTCTGTTAGCTGTTGGTAACAAAGTTAAAAGATTTATTAAAGTATTTGTAGGTTCCTTTTTTAGTTGTCCTTTCCAAAAACTCACATCCCTGTTGAAGAAGTGTGTTCCACTCAGCAAAGAACATTTAAGGCTTTTTTTCATTTTTCTTCTTTTTTGCCATAAGAAGCTGTTTATTTCCAAGGAATTCCCACAGAATTTGCCTTCATACCACTTCCTTAATTTTTTTTTCCCACAAAAAGTTGTAATTAACTTCCAGTTGTCCCCACAGTGGTTCACATCTGGTTATGCCCATGTGTCCTAGTTAGAACAGCTGGGACCAATTCATCACTGGATGGGTGTAACCCAAACCTGTGTATTCTATAGCC
>JAWWES010000011.1:19737700-19781467 GCA_035583135.1 Lophotriccus pileatus | reverse complement strand
GTTATTCTGACTTATAATCTCTCTTTTGAGTTGAGCTCATTTCCCCTGCTGGGTAACTTTTAAACCAGCACACCATGCCAGAGTGTTGACCTGTGGGATTGTTCTGGGGAACAGGATCCTCAAGGGCCGGTTGCTGTTTTCTCTTTGTGTCATAGACAAGCTCATTTCTTATGTAAGAAGGAAGAGGACCAGGTTCAAAAACTGTGGTTCTGTTCCTGAGGTAGAATCTGAAGAGAAGCCATCCCTGAGCAGAGGCTCACCTGGTTTGGCTGGGCCTGAGCAGGATTGGTGAGTCTCACTGGGAAGGGCAGCTGCAAACCTCTTCCCCTGAGGCTTGGCAGGATTCCCTGTGTTGCTCCCAGAGATCTCTAACCTTCTGGATCGTGTGGTGGTTGTGGGTCAGCAAATTAATGGAGCTTCTGGAGCTGTGGCTTGTGTGAGCTGGTACTAGCTGGCTTCTGGCTTTGGGAGTCCCTGGGGCAGGAGGAATTGCTTTGGGTTTTGGGAGGTGGAGAAGTGGGCAGAGCGGTGGGTGGTGTTACAGGATGATCAGCTCTTGTGCCATGTTGGGGTGTGTGTGGTGTGCAGAAGAGGAGGAGAATGGCACAGTGCCTTTGTGGTCTGCTTGGGGGATGTCTCTGACCCTTCCAAGAGAGGAAAAATTCCATTTTGTCATTCCCTTGTACTGCAAGGGGAGGGGATCTATTGCTGAAGTGAAGAGTCAGTGTCCTTTGAAGGAGCATCCTGGTTTGTGGAAGTTTTTGTTCACGTTGGGTCATTGCTCCTGGTTCCTCAGGGTGCTGCTGGCAGCCCAGAGAGCCTGTGGGACACAGAGATCAGGGAGCAAGAAACCTGTTTGTGAGAAGGGCCTTTGGGCAAACTGCTGTCAAGTCCTATTATAGAAGTCAAGTGGCTGCAGTGGCACCTCGGCGGCTGTTCCAGCCCTGCATTGTTTGGTGCTGTGAGGGACAGGCAGAGATTTCCCTCTGCTGGCATCCAAAAGGGAAAACTGCTGTGGGAGTTGGTCCTGGCTGGGCAGGGCAGCACAGTGGGAGGGGGTTGGTGAAGGCAGAAGTGGTGCTGGGGGAGAGTTCTCCAGGTCAGATCCCCCTCCCCAGACTGGCTGGGCTTTGCTTCTGTTACTCCGAGGAAAGAGCAGAAGGCAGCCAGGAGAGGGGTGTGTTCCATGATCCCAGTGAGCTGTGCTCCCAAAGGGAGCATCCAGCTCAACCCCTGCCACCCCCTCAGCTCACCTGCATTGTCCTGCTGTGGGACAGTCACCAGGGCTGGTGCTTCCCCCTCCCTACAGCCCTGCTGAGCCCTGGGAACACTTTGGGACTCAGAGCTGGCCCACTTTGGGCTCCAGCACCACTCAGGATCAGACCCACAGGGGTGCAGTGTGTGAGAGAGCAGGAAAAATGAAGGAAGATGGGAGGTAGAACAGATGGAGGTGATCAGGCCTGTTCTCCAAGGGTTGAGAGCTCCTCTGAGGACTGTTCAGACTCTGAGCACGGGCATTGACAGAAATGTTGAAGGCTGAAAGTGAGCCTCTGCTTTTCCTGTGATTTAAGACACAGGAGAGGAAGACTTGGAGTCCCAAACTGCAGGTTAATGTGTTCTGTACAGAGCTGATACAGAACAAAACTGTACTCTGGCTGGCATGTATGCCAGTGTCTCTGCTCCTGAATGGGCCAGCTTTTGGGAAACAAGAGGTGCTCCTGGTTTAAAGGAAGAGCAGTGAAGCAGGGCAGTGACAAGGAGGAAAAGCCTTCCTCGTGGTCGCTGAGGACTGGCTTACAAAGTGTTATAAACTGCAGGTAAAATCAGGGCTTAAGGAAGGTTTTACACTTCTCACTTCCTCACCTTCCTGAGAGCAAACCTGTGCTAGGCTGGGGGATCCAGTGGGTGTGAAGGAAAAAGCTCCAAGGTTATGGAAAATAATAATGCAAAGAGTTTAGTCCGTTCATCATATACGTTCTTCTGCATTCAGTGATCTCAGACTTGGCTGCTTTATCCTCAAACCATTTTGTTTGGAAACACTCAGAATAAACAAACTGGAAGTCGCAGCTGTATTTACTTGACTGTTGCCTTCTGAGCCTTATCACATATGTTGTTACATTAATAATAACTCTTGCAGTGCAACCATTGTGCAATGGGAAAGCCTATTGCCTGTTTCCAAGGAAGAGTGTCTTGGTGGGGGAGCAGGGAATTCGTCATGCCTTGGCATTCCAGCAGCTGAATTCTGCTTATACTGTAACTGCTTGTCAAAGTTGACAAAATATTCCCTCCTATGTCAGAAGAATTCTCTGCTTTAGGATCTCATTATATACTGAAATACACATTCTGCCTGTGATGAAAGCATCGAGGTAGGGCTGGAACTGGAGATCCACTGGAGAGGTCATCCAGGGGGATCACCACATCAGCCCTGTGTTTATTACAGACAGGGGAGGAGTGATGGGAAAAGACATCCTGTGGTTGCCTAATGGCACTGTGTTGGCTGCTCCTAATTCTGATGGGAAAATTGGTTTCCCAGTGCTTGGAACAAAATCAGGTCTGTTGGAGTTGGGCACAGAATAAAGGGCTTCCTGAAACTAAGGCAAATCTTTTCCTAATTTGTCCGTGAGCTTTTCTTAATTTGTCAAAGCTAATTGTATTCCCAAAGGATAGAAAATGTCCTTGTTATGAAGGTAAGTTGGGTCATACTTGAGGCAAGATGTTTCTGTGTGTGGGTGCTCTATTTCTAAGGGGAAACACTAAAGAGCAGGTTTTGATACTTTGCTGTTTATGGGGCAAAGTGACAACACAGACCAGCATGAGAAGAACAACATTGTCCTTGTGTGTGGTGCTGCAGAGTGTGTGATCAGTCATAATCCACAGCTACACATGTCAAATGCACAGGAACAGCATCAAAAGCAGGTGTGACATTCCCTAAACTTGCAGTGTTTCATGAAGTGGGAGTTTTTAATTGACTATTTAAGACACGGATTTCTATTCCTGTTGCTGGCAGGTTTAATTTTCTCTAATCCCTGGGAGCACGAGCAGTGTTTTCCTGGTCCATGTGCCGTGCTGTTAAAAGGTGTTTGTTATTCCTTACCTTCTCAGGTTCAAAGTAAACAAGAGAAGAAGCCTGGAGCTCCCTCCCTAGCCCCCCTGAAGCCTTCAGCTGGCCCTTGCACTCTCCTGCCTGTGAACAAAGCCACCAGCAGTGCCCCCTCGTCCATAAACATTCCACGTTTCTACTTCCCTAAAGGACTTCCCAATGTCTGCACTAACCATGAGGAAATCATTGCCAGGGTTGAAGGGGCCTTTTCAGAGTTTGAAGATAAGAAGGCAAACGTCTGTGAAATGGGGAAAATTGCTAAGGTAAGCACTGATGGGCTTGGGGGTCTTTTCCAGCCTGGGTGGCTCTGTGGTTCTGTCCCCTAGGATTTTAATTTTGGGGAGAGAGAGAATGAAATGAAAGCAAATCATCTTGCAGAAAAAAAAAAGAACTACTATCCTTCTGTGCTGAAGTTTTTTGTTTAGATTAAGATAACAGTAAACAAAACTGAGCTCAGTTTGCTGGTTGTCACATCAGATGTGTGTGTGTTCCTCCTTGCTTTGATTTACAAAATGGTTTTCTCAGATTTTTCAGCAAATACAAATGGCACTTTGTTCTTCCATCCCTTCATAGTTCTGCCCAGAAGATGGCAGAAACTTTTTGTGCCTCCGTGGCTTCAGGTGGTGCCAGCTGCCTTTTTTGGGGCTTTCTGTAGCTGTCCCTCTGAGCTGGGCCTGAGCTGGGGGTGCTGGTGCAGTGCTGTGGGAGAAAGAGCTTCCCAACCTCCACCTTCCTGCACATGGGAGAGGGAGAAGCTCAGTGAGCCCTCAGCCCCTGAGATGGATGTTCAGTGTCCATGACACAGGAGAGTCCCAGGCTGCTGAGGAGCTCTGGCTCCAGGGAACAGCCCCAGTGCAGATGGTCCCTCCCATCTCCCCCTCTCCAAGCACGGTTTTCAGTGCTGCTGATCTAAAAGCAGCAGTTGTCAGACACATCTCGTCTGCTCAGCTTGCCCTGAGTGCATCTCTGGCACCGTAAGTTGAGCAGTGGTGTTCTTCCCAAGAGCAGCACTTGTTTTCCAAGGAGGGTGTTCCTGAAAGGAGGGACTAGGTTGGTTTTGTTTGTTTTTGAGGAATCCAGGCACATTATTTGTAAACCTGCTCTGAAAATATAGGTAGAAAACCTTCTTTGCTTGACCAAAAAAGATTTGAAACTGGTTTAATGGCAAGACAGGCAACTGTGTGGGGCCTGTCATATTCAAAGCAGGAGGTTGGTGTAGAAGAGACCCCTTTCCTGGTCTCCACCCAGATGTAATTCCTGCCATTTAGCTGTTGTCAGGCTGCTTCTGTTCCCTGGCATTATTGACAGTGGTACAGCTTTGGGGCTCTGAAATAAATGCTTCAGAAGCAGGTACACACAGGACACAGCAAAAAGTAAGTGTCCCAGTTCTCTCAGAGGAGCTAAATGCCTTTGGAAGTACAGTTACCTGACACAGGGATGGCTAAATCCAAAAGCAGCTCCTAGGCTGATTGAGGTTCCCCCAGAAACGTGCAGGCCTGGACAAGAAGCTGAGAATGGGCTTGCAGGATAGTCCTGCTTAATAGAAGAGGTGAAAGAGGCATTGGGGGAAAGGCAGAAATGATGCCTCAGCTGCTGCTCCAAAATACTCTTCCTTCCATTGGCTGTGATGTCCTCCTTCCCTGTGCCTGGCCTGAACCACTTGCACTCCCTGCAAGGACAGCTTTGTGGAAGTTCTGATGCCTGTCTGGAATCAGGACAGTGGCTGGGAAGGTCTCTGTGGTGAAGAGGAGATGCCTGATGGTGTGAGCAGCTGTTTGCCACCATTCTCAAGCCTGCTTTGCTGAGGCCCTGGAGAGTCCAGAATGCCCGAGCTCCCAGTGATGGCCATTCTGAGAGCAACAGCCTCTGCAGAGCCTGGGTCAGAAGTGCTGTTCAGGGAGTCCTTTTGCTGGAACCAGCCTCTTTCCATTTGTCCATTCCCATTTGTGTCACCCTGCTGAGATCCAGCAGTGTTGGGAAAAGGGGCTGGGCTGGGCTGGGTGGCAGGCACTGCACTGAAAACCATGGGATGGGAATTACTTCCCCTCCAGGCATTTAACCACTGATTGTCCCTAATTAGAGCTGAGGCTCCCTGGCTGCCAGTGGGAAGGGAGCCCATAAGGGAGCGGCTCAGGTAGGTCTGGGAGGGAGCTGGCATGAGTAAGACCTCAACAGTCACTGATCCTTTCCCCAGCCACTTAAAAAGGCACAAAGTAGAAAGTTACTGGTGAATTCTCAGCCTTGGCACACAGGTCAGTCAGAAAGCCATTGCCACCTTATTTCCCTCATATCAAGCCTAGATGGGGAGTTTGATGTGTAAACAGGCGGGCTCCTCTTGGGACTGCTCTGGTATTCCTCTTTTTCATGGTGTTTCTTTGCAGGTCTGTGGCTGCCCACTCTACTGGAAAGCACCTCTGTTCAGTGCATCAGGAGGAGAGAGGACAGGAGGGGTATCTGTGCACTCCTTTGTGTCCATGTGGAGAAAGTGAGTACAGCAATGCCAAATTCTCCTCCTGGAAAAAGGGAGCAGCCTGCCACAGAAGTCTTTTTATTTTTTTCCTCTTACTTATTTTCTACCAGACTTTTCAAGTCATTTTCTCTTCTTTAAATGGCTGAAAATGTCCATCAGCTTCAGTTTTCTTCCCTGAAACTCTCTGAACTCTTGTTTCCATGTGACATCGACAGACTTGTAAGCAATAGCATAGATGATAAGTTGTTTTGGTCCAGCTGGCATATAAAATATCCTAACACACTCCCCAGGAGTATGCCAGCTATTCTGAGATGGCTGATAGGTGTCAGTGGATTTTGGATGTATTTATCATGGGCCTTCTTGCTGCCACACTGGAGCACCAAGGGAGGGCCATTTGGGAACTGGGAGAGGAGGTGGGTGGTGGTGTTACAGGACAGGAAGAAGGAAGGTAAAATAAAGCATTATCGTACAAGTGGATACTCTGGGAGCTTTAATAGTTCCCAGCTTCCTCAGGCAAAAAAACCCATGGGGTTTGACAGTCCCAGCCCATTGTCGGGGCTGCCCTGGGACATGAGAGCTCTGGATGTGCTGGGAGTGGAGGTGTGACATGGAACACCCTTTTCTTTCCCTCCAGGGCAATTCAGGCTTTAGTCTGCTTTATGAAACACCTGAACACCATCTCCATCTCCTCTCCAGAGAGAGTTCTAATTTTTTACTCAATGGTTCCTCTTCAGATTCTTGAAGTAGCCTTTAACCCTGAATCCCCGAAGTATTTCCTGTGATGATGTTGTCAAAACAGCTTCTAGTTACCCTGGCAAAGCTGCAAAAATGCGAGGGGGGACTGTGATCACTACGTTTGTCTTGACACAGACAATATATTTCCTTCCTTAGGTTCCTCCAATTACTCCTAATTAATCCCTCATGTATGATAGCACATATTTTCACTCCTCTGATTTTCATGTCCTTCAGATATTTGCAGACTGTGGTCACATCCCTCTCCTGTATCCTTTTAGCCACCTCTTTTCCAAGCCAAGCTTTCTGTGCTTTTCTCACTTTAATTGCTTATTTTAGGAAAACCCTTTTTCCCCCTCCTCTTCCCTTTGACAGTTACAAAACCTTTGTTGGAAGCATGCAAGGCAGAAGAAATGTAATGTTGCTGGTACAGCTGGACTGAGCTCTGTGAGCACAGGTGTAGCTCTACAACAGGTATCTTGCCTGGCTGGAGCCTGTTTTCAAGCACCTTAGTAGGTGACTTGCCTTTCAAAACACTCCATGCTCACAGATCTCATCAAGTCTGTAGTAACTGCTGAATAGAAAATACTCCTGAGTGTCAGATCGTTTCGTTTGTGGCTGAAACGTGGCCTTGGGATTCTTCTTTGTGTGCCAGATTTTTTTGAGCTAAAACATCAGCACGTTTTCCTGTGGCTGATTTAGAATGGATCTGTCAGTTGACAGTTACCATGATATGATATGCAGCCAAAGGATTGCTAAATCTAATCTTTTCTTGCTTATTTTAAAAAAGCCTATCTTTTTTTTTTCTGTGAAGACTGCTTTTCATAGAGTGAGGAGGCCAGAACTAGCAGAAACAACCAGAGAGATATCTGCAGTTCAGTGCTGTGTTCGTACACTTTCAGGAGAGGAAGGTGGTGACTAATCACTCACAGTAAATAACTCACAGTGCTTTTGTATTTTCACAGTTATTAAATAAAACAGGGCAATTTTCTGAGTAATTTATTGTTTCCCTTATACGATGTGAACAACCTAGTGTTTGATATATCCACTGTTTGGTAAATGTCAGGGAGTTGCTCTTTCCATGAGTTCTTCTGTTTGGAGTGAGTTCAGTAACTGTGATACCTTTAGCCGGCAGTATTTGGCATTAGAAGAAAGCAGGGCCACGAATTGGTGTGTCAGATGCAAACTGTCAACCTAAGGAATGAGTTCACAGGCTTCTCTAAATCCTGAGTGCTGCTGATGCCTCCCTTGGGCTGCCCTCCCTGCCTGCAGAGCACAGCAGCCACATGGGCCAAGCTAATGAGGGACGTTCTTTGGAGAAGCGATTTTTCTGGGTGAATATTCAGTCACTACCTTGGCAATGCCCTCAAATACTGAGCTCTAGGAAAGGGAGGGGGTGGTGTGAGGTGAGCTCTTGCCTAGCTCAGAGTGTGAGTATCACCTGAGGCACCTCCTGCCCCATCTGAGGCCGTGCTGAGGTGCAGCTGCTTGGGGTGACTCCTGCCCTCTCCCACAGAGTCCTGCGGAACTGCCACGATGATGCTTCCAGGTTCACATCCCTCCTGGCCAAGCCTGGCTGTGACTACCTACAGCAGGAGGACTTCATCCCACTGCTCCAGGTACGGGGACACAGCTCCAGGGATAGGCACGCAGCCACCTTCATTTTTATTTTCATGCCTTTAAATGTTTACCAAGGTTTACCTTTGGTTTGGACAGCACCTGGGTGGGGTTTGGTTTGGAGTGAAAAAGAAAGAAGCATTTCAAGGGGGCTGTTTTTGCTTAGATGCCACCCAGCTATAAATCTTGCTGAAGGATTGTCAAAGCTTTGTGTGGTTTCTTGTGCCTTGTCAGGATTCATATTTACCAGTGCCTGGTAACCGGGCTGAAATCTGCCCCACTTCTCCACGTGGTGCTGTTGATGCTCAAGCACAATGTAAAAAGCATATTAGAAGCGTTGGCAAGACAGTTATAATCTAATTTGTCTAGCAAGACTACCAGATACAGTATAATGTAGAAATCTTGGCAAAATTCCTGCACTTCAAGTGTTCTGTATATGCCTCTCAACTTGCTGGTGCACAAAGTCTCACTGCTTATTTTTTCTCTGATATTCAGGCTAAATCTGTGCATCCTGATTTAATTTCTTTCTTTTCTTTTTCTTCACGTGACATTTTTAACAGTGTCATTTTTTAATTATTTATGGCCATTTAGGCAGGCTCTGGGTAGCTTTAGGGCTTCTTTATAGTTTCTCTATGAATCAGGTCCATCTGCTGCTCTGATCATGTGGTGCTGCTTTTTCTGGACATTTCCCATATCCCTACATTTCTCCTACTATGTTGCCCTCGAGGAAAACCTCTGGAGATGCTGCTCTGGGGAAAGGTTTTGTGTCTGCACTGGATGTTTGTGTCTCTCAGACAAAATTGGGGGTGTGGTGGGTAAATTTTGTCACATTCCTCTTCATCTTTGCCCCACTGGGCACACACAGCCTTTCCTGGCTGACTGCAGCTCTGCCTTTCAGCTCCTGGTGCAATCCAAGGCATGTCCAGTCCTGTTTGTCAGTCGGAGTCAGGCACAGTTACACCATCTTACACCATCACATCATGGTGTTACACTGCCCAAAATCTGGGCACATCACACCCCTGAGGGCAGCATGGCAGGGAACAGGCAGAGCAAAACCTTAGGGGGTAGAAGAGTCAGACACGTGGGAATTACACAGCCATTGGTTCATCCAGCACCTGAACTGATCCATTCCTGATCTCAGCAGTTTCTCCAGTATCTGGTCGTGCAGATTTGGCACTGTGGGCCAGTTTTTCACTTACCTTGAGAAAGAGGCATCTCCATGGGTACTTTAGGTAAATTTTGGAAAAGCACTACTATTCTGTGAGCATTCTGAGGCTCACAGAGCTTTCATTGTGGTGAAGGGCAGAAAATGTGATTTTCTCAAGGATTGTGCACTTCTGAGACTTAGCTCTAACCGAGGTTAGTATCTTCAATGAATGGAGATAAAAAAGAGGTCCTGGAGAGGAGATAGCTGCATGGTCGACTAGCTGATTTTTGTCTCATCAATGAAAATGAGTTTTCATCTACTCACTAACTCTCTTCCTTTGTTTTTCTGTCCTTAAGTAAATCAAAACGGCCCAACAGGTGCGTATTGCCCAGAAAATGTATTGTACTTGTAATTCTAGAGGGTTCGCTTATAGATTAAAAAATGTCATTTCACTTGTATTGGTAATGCTGCAAAAGTATTGGTTTGTAAAACCCAGTAACTTTTCAACATTATCAGGAGAAGAAAATCTATTTCATTTGGCTTCCTTCTATCTTGCAGGATGTGGTGGAAACTCACCCTGGCCTGACGTTCCTGAAGGATGCCCCGGAGTTCCACTCGCGGTACATCACCACGGTAGGCTGCCTGCTTGGATCCCCTGGCATCGCTGTGCCAACCCTCCCTTTGGGACCTCTCACTGTTCCTATCAGCAAACCCTTCGGTTCTTTAAAAAAATAGGTGTTTTTAATACATCTGGCAACGAGGTGTTTTGAGAAGTGCTTCCAGAGGAAGAACCAATCTCTCTGTGCGTACAAGCGGTTACTGAAAAGGTTAATAATGATCCTTTCTGGTCTTAAGCAAATCTATAAAAACGTCTTTTTTGTCCTGATGAGTAGAAAAGAGGTTCTTTGATCTCTGAGAGTTGCTAAGTCACGCTGAGTTGTGCTGGGCTGCTGAGACATGGAAGGCTGCCTGTAGGAAGGTTTCTGTCACTTGGACATGGAGAACCTGGGATTGTTCGTGCTACAAAGCATCCATTGCACACTGGAATCCACCATCCAACTCTCCTCTTGCCAGAAGGCCTGCCTAGGTTTTCTGTGCCTCCCAGCTCCTGTGCCTGGGGTTTGTTCCTGGAGTTTGTTGGTTAGCTTTGTTCCAAGGCTGCAGTCAGCACTTGGGCTGAGTAAGTTTGGACTTTTTTTTTGAGCTTGTCTCGTGTCGGGCATGAATCTGGAGGAAAGGTATAAATGTGAGGATGTTTTCTGTGTGCAGCAGTAACAAATTCAGAGAATGACAGACCTGGTGAGAGCTGCAGCCCAGCAGGGCTCAGGACTCAAGGTTCCTCCTGTTTGTTTGCCAGGGCCTGCTTTGGACCAGCTGCACCACACAGGCAGTGGGAGGTCACTGGCACACACAGGCTTGGGCCTTCCCTGTCAGGAGCAGATGGCAGAAAGACACTTTCCCTGGGCAAACCCTGAATTGTCACACTAATGTTTTATGGAAATGTATAAAGGGGACCAATTCTAAATGTTTTAGATGCTCTGGAACATGAAGATGAACACCAGTGCATGATGAACATGCTCCCCGTGGAGCAGGGTATGTAAAGCACAGTGACTGTCCAGAACAGGCAGAGCAGTGGCCAGGGGGTTATGGAGGCATGGGAGTGGGTGAGTGTGCAAAGTGCCTGTGGCACCTGCACTCTGGTATTTGGTGTTCAGGGTGCACAGAGGGGTGAGAGCTGGAAGGTTTGAGGTCACACTGGTGGTGGTTTCTGACTGCAGTGTCAACAGCTCGGGATGCCACATGTGATTGTCCTGGGGCTGCCTGCTGGGCGCTGGCAAAGGCAGCTCTGTGCTCTGCCTTCACGGGTTCCTCTTAAGTCACATTCTGTTCCTGGATCTTTCAGGCAAGAAACAAATGTCTTTGTACGGTAACCCCCCACATGATCACCCTCACTGCACTTTTTGGACCTCATGGCTGAGAGACCAGCTGCCTGAAGCTGAGGTTCCACTTCAAGAAAACTAAAGTGCAGGCTCCTACTAAAGGGCAGCACCTTTTTCCTCCTCTATCCTTCTCCACAACTTCTCTGGTGCCTGGGTACCACCTCTGTCCCCACCATAATGCAGTTACAGAACCAGACCCCCATGGAGCTCCTCTGTGCTCCCCACAGTGCTCTCCTGCTGCAGTCAGAGCCTTTAGCATCCATATTTGCACTCCTGGGACAGAAGTGCAGCCAGAGCAGGTGCTGCTGGTGGCTGTGCAGCAGCAGACCTGACCAAGGTGAGCTGTCCTTCAGCCTCCTCGTGCTCTGTGGGTGTCTGTGCCAACAGCCAGGCCCTCCCTGGCTGGAGCAGGGTCAGGAGAGGCAGGGCAGGCTGGCAGGGCGGGCTGTGCCCTCCTGCAGTGGCAGCACTTGACCCTCTGCAGCAGTAGGAGTTCATATTTCTCACCTATCCTTTCACAGACAGTTTGACATTTCTCTTTTTAATGGTACAAAATCCAGTGTTTCCACCAGGAGGTAATGAAGGAGACAGCTTTGCCCTTGGATTTTGAGACTACTTGGATCATTTTGATTGCTTCAAGGTAGAGTGCCTTATACTTACTTACAGTGACAGAATGCTGTGTTTGCTGCCAGTGCAAGGATGACAGTTTATTTTTGTTCCAGGTGAGACCTGTAAGGAGACATGGCTTTGTGTTCCATGCTGGATACAGCATCACTTGCTTGAAATCACCTGGAGAGTGAGCTCCCAGCCAGAATGGGTAAGATGTGTATGCACCTTTCAGTTCTCACTGCCACCTTTTAAAGGTGCCTTTTGGACACCCCAGGCTGCAGTTTTAGCTGTATCATATCTGTGAGCCACTGTGTTACTAAACTGGTTGTGTTTGTTTCCACAGAGAGTGACTCCTGAGGCTGGTGAAGATGGTGCAGGAAAACGTGGCATTTGTTGTAAAGCTTTAAAGTGTGACTTCTACCCAGGCTCAGGGTTAGCACTGCATGTTGGAAAACTGTCAGCTTAAACCAGCCTGAAACAGTGCTTGTGGAAAAGGGCTTCAGCTTGTGCAGTGGGACCAATGGGAATGTGTAAGGGGAGGATGGAGGGGGTAATAAAGCTTTGTGGAATTTTCCAGGAGTGGTACTGCTTGTGTTCTTCTGTGGGAAGACTGGGGAAAGGGCTGGAACTCATCCATCAGTGGTTTGGGTCCTGGAGGTCGATTACATGAGGATAATGGGCAAATAGGAAGGGGCTCCTCCTTGCAAAGGCTTATCAGGAGTTGGACTTGATGGTCCTGGTGGTCCCTCCCCACTCAGGATATTCCAGGAGTCTGTGATTATGTACTGAATTCAGAATAAACAATCTGCCATGTTGGGAAAAGCGAAGCCAGTTATGGCTTTCAGTAAGACACAAGGGACAAGTGTGTCTTTAATGCTGCAAATCGTGTCAGGCTGGGTGCTTATGGATATTGAGATATTTATGCTGATATATATACTGTGTACTACTGTCCACTGCAACTGGACTGTTACTTGAATAATGAAGCCTGCACTGAGTGACTGGACATGGTAAAAGAGATGAAAATGGATCCCATTTTACCTCTTGGAACCTTATTTTTGCAGCTCGGTGAGGAGGGAGCTGATGGAACATCTTTATCAATGTGGTCTGATAGAGGAACAGTTTCTCAAATGGGGCTAGTTTGTTACCCTTTATTACCCTGGAGGCAGAGCAGAATTCCTGGTATGGGGTCCTTCCTCTGATTCTTGGGGTTGCTGGTTGTGAGTGCCTGGAATGGTGTGAACAGCCTGTATCTCTGAGTTGTCAGGTGTGATAATGGGTTATGGATGAGGTGAGGCCCACTCCAGTCTCTGAGCCCTTGTGCAATTGGGAAGGAAAAGCCAAACAAAGTCCAAAAATAGACTCCAGAATGGCAGTGGCTGCCAGAGGCATTAAAAGAACAAACACAGAGCCTTTTCATAGCGCTTAAGACCAGAAAGGATCATTGTGATTACCTAGTCTGACCTCTAACACAGGCCAGAGAACAGTGCTCAGTGATTGCTGCAGTTGGGATAGATCTGTTCTGTGTTTGGTTTTAACTGATCTGACACCCAGCTTTAGAAGGACATCCACCTGTGAGGCCCGGGGTGCTGAAGAGCCTGCAGTGTTACCAATAGCTGTCACGTTCAGCTAAGTTGAGTCTATTCATTCTTTCTCTTCAGGATACCTCTTCAATCCTCAAGTCATTCTTGTTGCTCTCAAAATTGTGTGCCATCAGCATTTACTGCCTCACTGATCTGTGTATCCCAAAGCAGGCTGTGGAGAGCAATGTCAGACTTGGTTCCAGGTCTGTTCTGGACTAGGAAGCAGCACTTGTGTGACTGAGGCCAGGCATGGCCCTTCAGTGGTGGCTGCCCACTTGAAACTAGTTCTGACTAAGAGACAAACCGACCCCATTTCATTTGTTGGCTGGATTAATCCCTGTAATGGCATCAGCTGTGCCTTTCATTTACACTCCTGCTTCCTCTGCAGGAATCCGAAGAATCAGAAGTCCTGGCATTTTCTTCTCCTGGTACCTGAACCTAGAACACTGTTTCATTTGAGATCTTTGCAAACTGCAGCCCCTAAAACCTGCTAAGCTCAGTTTGAAAGTGATCCATCAGCACTCTGAACATGTTCCTGCCATCAATAATTCATCTGCGTGCCCAAAGAGGTGAATTAAGAGCAGTGAAAGTGTTTGCAGAGTGGAAATGGGCAATACAGTTTCAAAAGCAAACGTTACTTTTAGGCTGTGTGGTGAATTACGATCAGCAGCACCGACAAATGTCACCAAACTGCTTTCAAAGAGAGGTGTCCTTAGGCTGAGTGAATAAACAAAGTTAGTGTTTAAATTCCCAGGCTGGGGTGTTTCAGGGGCTGATTTCAAGAGCACTGTTGGTGTGTTGCAGGTTATACAGAGAATATTCTACACCGTGAACCGCTCCTGGTCTGGGAGGATCACTCTGACAGAGCTGAGGAAAAGCAACTTCTTGCAGGTAGGTTGGTTTCTGTGTGAAGGAGCTCCAGAATGCACTGTCCCTGTTCTGGCTGTGGGGAGGGAGCTGGGCCTGGAGCAGGACAGGCCAAGTGCTCCATGCCAGGAGAGCGTTCGGGCTGGCGGAGGAGCCGTGTCAGAGCTGAGCTGAGAGGAGCAGGGGTTGCAGTGGCCCAGGGGGCACTGGGAGAAGGTCAGGTCTGATGCTCCACGGAGCAGCCTTTGTGATCTGCCCTCTGACAGCTGGTCATCACCCCAGGAGCTGATCCCCCAGGAGAACAAATGGAGCTGAGGTCTCGTTCCAGCCCTGCTGTGCCCTTATGGCAGCATTTGGATCCCTGTCCTCTGCGTGTTTAATCCAAAAGAGGACCAGCTTAAAACTGCCTAAGGCTGCTCATGTCCAGCCTGGCCTAAAGAGCCAGAAAGTCTTCAGGCTGAAGGATGAAGGGCTTGGCTAAACCAGTGAGAATCTCATGGGCAGAAGGGCTGTGTCTGAGGTTGGCTCTCAGAGCTGTGTTCACCCAGATTCCTCCACTGCAGCACTTCAGCTGCAGAGCTGCCTCTTCTCTGGCCTTAACTTCCCACTTGCTTTGTACTCTTTCAGACCCTTGCTCTCTTGGAAGAAGAGGATGACATAAATCAGATCACAGACTATTTCTCCTATGAGCACTTCTATGTGATTTACTGTAAATTCTGGGAGCTGGACACTGACCATGACCTTTACATCAGCCAGAAGGACCTGGCTCGGTACAGTGACCAAGGTATGGTGCCTGCAGGCTGTGCTGGGACCAGGGGCACCGCTGCAAATACAGTGCTCTCACCCAACAGTAAAGCCTGCCCTTGATTTGGTCAATTTGATGCCTCAAAAAAAGTTTAAATGGAGCCATCCAGCTCTGAAGTAAATGCTGATTTAGAGAGTAAGCTGCAGGGCTCAGACACAGAGAACTGCAGGACACACTCTTTTGTGCATGAGTAGCTTCAGATGGAGCTGCTGTTCACGTGTGGGCCACTGCCAGAAGGACAAGCTAAAAGACTGCCCTGAAATGTGCTTATTATTTGCTGGGGGTTTTGCAGGAATTTGGAAGTAGGGACAAAAAGCCCATGTGAACTCCCAAGATTGCTGAAGTGCAATGAGATAAATTCCAGAGTGCAGTGAAGCTTGGGGAATTTCAGGAGAACATCTCTTGAGTTCAGCGTGGAACCTGCTTTGCACAAGCTGAGCAGGTGCTGTGGGTTTTCAAGGACCTTGGTTTGGGTTCCTAATGGAACCCAAAGGGCTAAGGAGCCCCCGTGTTCCCGGGGCAGGTGCTTGTGGAAGGCCATGGGGGCTCTGGGTGGTGTGGCAGTCCCAGGGTCAGCAGTGGTGATCGTAGGGCTGGGTGGGATGAGGATGGAGAGGTGACAGGGGAGACCTGGTCCCTGCTGGGAGGCTGGAGTGTGTTGGGGGGAGAATTTGCTGCACAGGAGGTTTGGGGGTTGCCACAGCCTGTGCTCTGCTGAGAAGTGTTTTGTAGGATTTGGTGTGGTTTTGGCTTGGTAACTGAACTTGTGCTGCAGTGCACACTGAAATAGTCTCCTGCTACCAGTAGGGATTGCTTATCTGACAAATCCTTCTGCAGCAGAGCAGAAGTAACACTGCCCACGTCCAAGGACCCAGATAACATCTTTGTGGGACAGAGTGGTGTTTGGGAGGATACAGAGACAGACCCACTGGGAGAATCATCCTTGGCTTTCATAAAATGCTGCTAAACAGAGAGAGGTCAGCAGGCAGTACAGGCAGAGCATTCTGTCAGTAATGGGAAATGGCTTTGTGTAGATTCAGCATAAACAACTGATTGCAGTTATTCCTGTGACCCGTGGCTTCATTTTCTCCGTGTTTTTTTTGTTTCCAGCTTTATCCAACAGGATAATTGAGCGAATATTCAGTGGTGCTGTGGTGAGGTGAGGATTCTACACTGCTTGGGGAAGGGAATTCCTGTCAGGCTGCTTAGGAATGCAAGTTACTCTCAGGAACCCCCACTGATCAGAATGGTTTCCAGTAGGGTGCTCCAGCTGGAGCTGCCTGAAAATGCAGAGGGACTTCTGGGTATCTTAAGAAAACAAATTACAAAATCCCCTGGGATGGGACAGGTGGACATGGCTGGGCATGTGGCACAGGGATAGCTGGAGAGCACTGCTGGAAGGTCTCTGGAAGGTGAAAGAGCCCAGGCCTTGCAGTGGGAGGGGATGTGGTAGGTGAGCCTCAGCTCTGCAGTGACAGCAAACTCTGTGCCTGGTGCTGGAGGTGCAGGGGGTACAGGCTGAGTGGGTGGTGATGCCCCATTTTCCCTCACTGATGATTTGGGACTTGTGAAAAATGTGTTTGCTGACACTGTGGGTATTTAGGAGCCTGGTGGGTTCTAACTTTGTTTTCCTGCTGTGTGTTCTAGAGGCACTGAGGTTCAGAAGGAAGGCAGGATGAGTTATGCTGACTTTGTGTGGCTCCTGATTTCGGAGGAGGACAAAAGGAGCGCTACAAGGTCTGACTGATCTCTGTGTCTGGTGAAAGTACTGAGATGAGCACAGAAGACACAGAAACTTCTGTGACCTACCACTCTGTCCAAGAGAAGGCAGCTTGGGTTCCATTAGGAGGAAAGCACCTTATGGTCAATTTTTGATCAAATCATGTGCCTTTCAATTGTGTAGAAGCAGAGTTTCCTTGTAATGTTAAATGCCTTGGTTGTCATCAGTGCCTTTGGTTTCCCTGTGCCATGAAGCTCTGGCTCTGGGGTTGAACCCCTGAGGAGCTGGCAGAGGTGAGGCACGTCCCCTTCACACGTGTAGCGAGCGTGCAGGAAGGGTTTGTGGGGAACTTCACTGTGTCCCTTTGTAAAACCTGCCATGGCCTGGTTTGTAGAGCCAGGGGGCACTGCTGTCCAGAGCTCATCCAGATCTGTGTGTGATTACTAGGACAAGGAATCTCCTGCGTAAGAATGAGAAGAATTCATGAATGTGGGTTGGAGCATCCAGAGGTGTGGGGATGCAGGGCGAGGTGCCTGGGAGCACTGCCCTCTGTCTAAAGGGGCAGAGCAAAGGAGAGCACACCATGCCTGCCTTGTCCCTCACCAGGGTCCCTCGGTGTCCTGGGCTCAGACTTGCCTGGATTTGGCCAAGTCTTGCTGCTGGGCTGGACAGGGACACCCTCGGGCTCAGCACAGTGGACACTGTCACAGCTGCCAGGTGAAACAGGTCATGAACAGGGCTGTGCTGCTCACAAACCACCTGGGAGACCAACAGGAGGTGCTTTGGGTGTTGGCCTGTGCCTTGGCCCTTCCCAAAGCATATTTCCATCCCCGGGTTTGTGCCAGCCTTTGGGCAGAGGAGCCTTAGGGGATGGGAGGGGGCAGTGTGCACTGCTGCAGTCTGTGTGGGTTTGTGGTGCAGTGCTGAGCCCCTGTCCCTGTTCTCTGGCAGCATTGAGTACTGGTTCAGGTGCATGGACCTGGATGGAGACGGAGTGCTGTCCATGTACGAGCTGGAGTACTTCTACGAGGAGCAGTGTGAGCGCATGGAGGTGATGGGCATAGAGCCCCTGCCCTTCCAGGACCTGCTGTGCCAGATGCTGGACCTCGTTAAGCCCGAGAGGGAAGGTAAGTCCTGCTGGGTCAGAGTTTTCCTGCTCTGTGATCAGTGGGAATTGGGCAGGCAGTGTCCCTATGTGGAGTCCCAGGGCTGCAGTCACTGCACAGTCACTGAACAGGAGGCTTGAAATACTAAAACAGGAGACCTTGTGAATTAACACCCTGGAACTGGAGCAACATGTCTTGTGTATTCCAGCTGTGGGATGTGCTGACAGTCTAAATTATGGAACTGGACCGTCCCTATTCACATGAATGTCAGAGACCTCCGTAGGGATGTGAGATTTCAGTCTAATAAACACACCCATTTATTGAATAATGTTAAAATCCTTGACTGAGTTGGGAAGAAATTTTGTAACACTGGAACCTGCTGATGTTAAAATTAAAACTGAGACTGACCAGGTCCAGTCTCCCACTGAGTAAGAACTCAGAAGCACAATCACGTGCGTTCTTTTTCTGTAGGAAGAGTAACCCTGCGAGACCTGAAGAGGTGCAGAATGGCTCATGTGTTCTTCAACACTTTCTTCAATTTAGAGAAATACCTGGACAATGAACAGAGGGATCCCTTTGCAGTGCAAAAGGTATAAGTCACCTTTATTCCTAAATACAAGCTTTCTCAAACCCGTCCTTGGAGTGCTCCTGGGTGTAGGGGAAATCCAACTGAAGAGAAGAACAGTTTTTTCACAAGTAGATCAGTCAAACACTGCAACAGGTTGCCCAGAGAGGTGGTGCAGCTTCTGTTCTTGGAGGTTTTCAAGACGTGATGGACAAAGCCTTGAGCCCCCTGCTCTGTCCTCACAGCAGATCCTGGTTTGAGCAGAGCTGGGACTGGAGCCCTCCCGGGTCCCTTCCCACACGAGTCCTGCTGCTATTCCATGGAGTGGCTGCCATGCCTGCTGAGCTGCCCTGAGTCAGAGGCTGAGAGAGGGGGCTCAGCCCAGGTGGAAGCTTTGGATGTTGCACATTTTGCCTGGTTCTCAGCCTGACTGCTCTGTCCTTCATCATCCTCTCTTCCCAAGGAAAGAAAATACAGGAGGAGAGTGTAGCTTTGGGATTTGGCAGTTGCTGCTCCCCACAAACTGTGGGATGTTCAAAGGCTTGAGTTTTGTCAGCTGTTGGTGTGAAGGCCCTCACTTGTGGCTCCCCTTGCACAGCCAGGGAAGCCAGATGTGACTGCAGCTTATTGATATCTCCCAGAAGCCTCTTATCTGCTCAAAGTACAGTAAAGTGGAGGGGATGCCAAAACCAACTCTGCTTCCCTCACAGCTGTTCCCACATCGCCTCCAACAGAAACTTTTTGGCTCCATGATTCAAGGCTTAAATATATCCCAAGCCAGAACCACCCTGTTTGTTTGTGTGTTTGTTTAGACTGGATCATCCTAAGAGCAGCCAAGTAGGGCTGGGGGATACCTTATTATCCCCATCTTAGAGTAATTGGCAGAGGGCCAAATGTTTATAGGGATGTTATCCTGTCACCTTCTCTCAAACCTGCCTGAACTTAGCAAACAGTGAAGAGTCCCTGTAAAGTTCAGTTCCAATTAACATTTAATGACAAGATTTTACCCCCCAGGTTCTTCAGCCACTTGCAAAGTGCACAGGCACAGGGCGTGCTGAGCCAGAGCGGAGCAAGTGTGTGGTTACTGCCCTTCTGAGATGAAGCAGATGCAGTCTGTTGGCAGCTCAGGTCACATACTGAACTTTATAGACTGCAAGCTGTACTTTTTCATAGTCCTTTGTGTGCTGATGTTAAAATGCTCTGAAGTGATGGTGGGTCTCTCAGTTTAGGGCTGTTTTACTCAAAGTTGCTTCCTGTTCCCAGAATTGCTGTTGTGCATGTCTGTAAGAGCTGCAGGCAGGTGTGGGCAGTCCCTGACTGTGTGATCTCTGCAGGATGTGGACAGTGACGGCCCCGAGCCCTCGGACTGGGACAGGTACGCGGCCGAGGAGTACGAGATCCTGGTGGCCGAGGAGTCCGGGAATGAGCCGCTGCAGGAGGGGTGAGCGCTGCCCAGGGGCACTGCTGGGAGGAGCATGTGGGTGCCACTTTCACAGAGGGGATGAGTTAGTGGACTAAGCAGTGGATTTGAGTCAGCTCCCCATGCCTGTGAAGAGAGCTGGGAGAACGGACAAGGCCTTTTTCTTTTGGCAGCCACACAAATAATAAGTCTATCCAATAATTTTTGCTGGCTGACTATGTCACAGTGTCACAGATGAGAAGCTGTAGCTCTGTTACATTTATTACACCTCCCAGAGACTTTCTTTAGTCAAATAACTTTACTTTCTGCCAAACTTTATGCCTGTTAGTCCGTGCTCTCCGTAAGCTGTAATTTCAACATTTTCATTCATTTACTAGGTTTGTTCAGAGTTTTTCTTTAACACATTTGGTTTCTGCAGTACCTACACTCGGTTTTCTGCCTTCTGTAAAGTTCTGGACAGACACACCAGGTATCTTGAGTCAGTGAATTTAGGCAGAGCAGTTGCTCCAGAATCATTCTGTGTGCAAGGGCTTCCTGCAGATATGTGGAGACTAAGTATAGTCACCTTTTCGATTTGTGTCTTGAGAATATTTCTCTGGAAGTCTCCAGATTTATATAACAAACATGCAAGGAATGCTTCCCCCCTCTTGCACAATTCAGGATTGCATCCCTTGAGCAGCACTTGTAGAGCCATGAGAGCACTGAGAAGATGGCATCATTTTCAAAACTTCCCACCCTGGGAATTGCTTGGGATAACAGTAGCACCTACTAATTAGCCACAGAGATTTGCAGAGCTATTGAGAGCTGTTTCCCTCCCTGCCTGTAATGTGCATCCAAACAGCAGCGGGCTGTTCCCTCGTTCCCTCATCCCTCCCAGCTGCCTCCCTGTGGCCTGCACAGTGGCAGATGAGGTAAGGCAGGATGGACATGGAATTGCTGTATTCCCTGCAGCTGCTCTGCCACACCTGTGTCCTCAGCACAGAGGAGGAACAGGAGGCTGCCAGGAAAGCTGTGCAGGGCCATGACTCCCCAGAGCCCGAGGAAAAGCGGCAGGTGATGTCAGACGTGCAGAGTTTGTCTGAGGCAGCTCCGTGTCCTCCTGTAAAGAGCAGGGCAGAACCTCGCTGCTTGCCTTTAAGAGCCCCTGAAAAGCTCTGTAGTCATGGCAGCAGGATTAGATCTCGTTTGTGGAGCATAGCAACAGACCACGCAGGGAAAAGGGAAGGGGAAAGGAAAAACAAAGAGCTGGATGCCCAGACAAATTTGCCAGAAAGAGCCATTGAGTTTTCACACATCCATTATTGGTGCTGTCCTTTGAGGGTGACAGAAGCAGGGAGCAGGGACAAAACCAAGACAATTCATGAGCTCTCTGAGAGACTGGAAGATTTTTGACCAAGTTTGCTGGCAGAACATGAAATCTGCTCTTGGTCTTATTAATACATTTGAAAACAACCATCTTTCAGCAACTGCAGCTGATTCAGTGATTGTGCCCCACATGGTGGGATCCCACGTGTGATTAGCCAGGTCGGGGCAGCAGCAGTCACACAAACCAGCCTCAGCCAGCTGATGGGCATGGAAACCACAGCTGCCCTCATGGAGAGACATCCTTCTCCACAGGGTGGGAAATACCGGCTGCTGACAGGAAAACATCCCCTTCCTCTGGGCAGCAAGGGGCCAGGGCAAACTGCAGAGCATCCCAGAGGTGGAGAGGGGGACGGAGGCACAGGATCAGATGGTGCTGGTTTAGGCAGCCCAGCTCATCCTCCTTGTCTCTCTCAAGTTACCTGATGGCTCAGCTGCTCATTTGCCTGAACCCAGCAGAGTTAAGGAGGGGAAAGGGGCATGAAGGACATCCCTGAACCGGCCAGAGGCAAAATGTGTGTTTGCCAGAAGGGAAGGACAAGGAATTCCCTGGGGTAATTCCTCTGAACAAGCTAGAGCTGAGGAATTCTTGAGGAGTGGGTGTTTAACATCCACGAGCCCACATTTGTTTTTATGGCACTGTGAAGTTCTGAAACTGGCCTGGAAGGACAGGAGGTGATTGTCTTTAGCACTGACCTTGTGGAAAAGCATCCCAGGATGCTTCTTAGCCATGAAGGTGGAAGGCAATTTATTCCAAGATGGGAAAGGCAGGCACTGTTGAGCCTTAAGGAGCAAAACACTGCCATGGAAAAGGAACTCAGCTGGGAAAGAGCAGTGAACCAGACATGAGAAGGTTTAGTCCAGGAGCAAAAACCACACGGAAAACAATTACAAGGGAGCTCCAAGTGCTGGTGAATGTGGAAGAGGTCACATTCCACGGGCAGGAGGAGGAACAAAGCTAACAGAGGTCGGTAAAGCTGAAGGAAAAGGAGATGCAAAAGGAACAACAGCATTCACATGGAAGTACAAAGTTTTCCTCAGTGATTAGAGGAGCTGAGGCACCTCCAAACATTCCCATCCATTCCTGGGCTGGGCCTGCCCACAGGGACCAGGACCAATAGACCACAGGACTATTTTTGGCAACCTGGCTTGCATGGTTGGAACAGTTACTGGTGTAGAACCCAGGGGATTGTTTCCCTTCTCCCACTTACAGGACAGTCCAGAAGGTGGCAGAATTACTGAGCAGGTGCTTCCCTTTGGGGAAGAGTGGATGAAATGTTGTCCAGGAAGGTCTTTACTGTGTCCCCTCACCACACAGGGATCATCCCCCTCCAGCACAGCGTCCTCCCCCAGCAGGACACACTGACAGGCTCCAGGCTTGGGTTAGTGAAGGCAGAAACACCCCAGGAAGTGCTAGAAAATTCCTTCTTGGCACATGCATGCTGGGGTATTAAAGGAGTTCATCTTTTGCAGCCCAGAGCTGCTCTGGAGCTATCCCTGTGCTGGCCACTGAACTCCTGCTCCAGCTGTTCCCTCATGGGCAGAGTTGCTTTCAGAACAGAAGGAAGAATTTTGTTTTCTGGGGAGTGCTGAGGAACTAACCTGGACTGTGCTGAGACTGAAACACCTAAAAACCTCCTTTCTCAGGGATGGGCATGGGCAGAGAGCCCCAGAGAGCCCGGAGTGCTGGCCTGTGTGCAGGGCACAGGACCCAACAGCCTGAGCGGGGAATTCACAGCAAATCTCCCAGGCCAGGAATGCAAGTCCTGGATATCAAACCTCAGCCTGATGGGAGAGGGACACCCAGCATGGCCACAGTTGTGCCGTGCTGTCAGAACACAGCTGAGCCAGAAGATGCTCTGCACACTGGGTGTTTGTGGGCAAACCAGGCCTCCTCTGGGGCCTGACTTTATTGCTGCACTGAACTCTTAAGGCTCTGGGAGCTACTGACAACTGTTACTGAAACTGGATTCAAATTTTCTCCCGCTGAACCCCAGTGAAAATTGGTTCTGGAAGTTCCAAAGGAGGATGGATGGGAGCACAGAGCCCTGGCAGCTCTCAGAGGACTGACCACACTGTTCTCAGTGCCTTAGGAAGACCCTCCTCGAGCTTCACCTCTTGCATGCTCCTGTCTGTTAGCCACTGACATAACTTACCCAAAATCCAAAATGCAGCTTTTAAAGACACACCTTTTGTCTTTGCAGATCATGTGAAGAAGACTATGATACAGATGAAGTCTTATCTCCCCCTGAAACTGGAGACAAGTCAGACAAACTAGTTCTCTCAGATCTCTCAGCATAGAGAAGTGGAAGACACTTAACCAATCTCTTTCAAACTGGAGAGCATTCAGTCCCAAGGCACTTGGGGGTTTTCTTAAGTCCAGCATTGGAACAATGTGCTTTATTTGTACACTGTAACTTGAGAACCCTTTTTCTCTCCCTGTGTAATTGCAATAAGGTGATTTCTATAAAAAGGCTTTTTACAACGTGCTCTCGTGCACACTCATTGCCAGGGGTGATGGCACCTTGTCTCGTTCCTAGATGAATTCTGGTATGTCCCCAGATGTGCAATAAATGCCAGCATGTAATGATTGCCTGTGCCAGCTGCATGCACTGACAGTCAGTGCAGCCCTGGCCACCCTGGCCCCTTGACTGCACACCAGGAGTGACAAAAGAGCTGCCAAATGAACTCCAGTTTGCGTCTTTTAAAACACAAGCAAGTTCTTTTTGTTCTTCATGTCCTGGAAGTGAAGGCAACATGAAGGGGCAGTGAGGTCCCTCTGTGCTTTGAGCCACGAGCTCCTCCCCGTGGTACTGGACATATTTCCCCTGTGGAACCTGTGGACAGTTAAAGCGCTCCCTGAGGTCACGTTGCTCTGAGAGTCTGAGACACAGTTAATGTTTCTGCTGTGCAAAAGATGCTCTGCCTCTGCCCAGCATCCTGTCTTTGTAGAATTCTGCTTTGGACAGCTGGGGTTTAGTGTATTTACAAAAGAAAAGGACGTCTGCTGTTGGGCTGGTGTGTTAAACTGCTGTGCCTGGGGTGCCCCAGTCCCGTCCATTCCCTGTTCTCCTCCTCCCTGGAGCCTCAGCTGAGATACTGAGGAGGAACCAACTCAGCATTTTAACCAGTAAAGGAATTAGTCTCTGTCATTGCCAAAAATGTATTTTGTCCCCATGAATTAAGCCTGAGTCTCAGAGAGGAAATGCTGCAACTAATGAGTTCTTGCTTTAAGTGCAAAATTAAACTGACTGCCCCCCAGAACCCCAGCTGGTGTCTCTGCTGACAGCACCCACTGCTGGGGCTGGGCCTCCCAGCCAGCTACTGCCTGTCTGTGGCTCCCAGGGGATTAGAACATCCTCTTACCAGTTCCAGGGATGTACAAACAGATCTGGGCCTCACCTTCCCAGCTGTCAGATTTTATTGTAGCTGTCAAAGTTGGGCCCCAGTGCTTGGTTGGGGTGTGTGCACTGTGTGTCCTGTTATCCCCCTGGAAGAGCAGCTGTGCCTCCTGTGTGCATCCCTGCCAGGATTCCCAGGATCCCAGCTCCCAGCAGGCCCCTCCAGGCAGCAGAGCCCTTGTGTGTACCCACAGACACTGGCACAAGGGAACACTGATCCCTGGGATACCTCCAGGAGTTAATCACCAAATCAGTCATGGGCTGATCACTCCTTTTTCCTGAGCAAAGCTGCTGTTTTATCCAGAGGCACATAGGATCCTGCACTTGGGATGTAGGAATCTTTTGGATGCCCAGGTTGTTGGCAAAGGCCCTGCAGGGTGACCTGCATTCCTGCATTCCATGAGTGCAGGGAGCACTGACCAAAGCAGGAACAGCCTCTGGGAATGCAGCAGACACACAGTGGGTTTGAATCCATCTCCATCGCTGGAACCTCCAGGGGAAAACCCTCCCTGGGGCTCATTCCACAAAGGCCCAAATGCAGCAGAAGCCGGGGAATGACCACAGGATGGAAGTTCCCCAACTGTTGGTTGTACCCAGCTCCATCCACCTTTTACTGGGAAGAACCTGGAGCAGGAATTCAGCCCTGCCCTGACTGCCAGGGCCCAGAGGGGCCCTTCAGTTGGATAACCTTTTGGATCTCTCCAAGGACAAAGATTCCTCAAAGCACAGGAAGAACCAGACCCTGTTCTAGGCTGAAGTGGAACCCTTTGAGCTCCAGCAGCACTGGAGTGTTTCAGCCTCAGTCACCCTCCACTTCAGGCTCTTCCTCCCGTTGCTGGGGCTTAAACTCCAGCCACCTCCCACCACACCAGCCTGGGCTGGTGCCTTTCTTTGGAGAACTCAGTGCCTGGGGCCTGCTAAAACACCCTAGCTGTCTTTCCAAGCCTTGGCTTCAGTGAGTGGAGCCAGGAGCTTGTAGCTGCTCTGCTGAGCCCTTTGGCCCCCAACTCAGGCCCTCTCTTCTACAGACAGAGCTTCACTGCTGCTTCAGCAAAGCAGAGCGAGTCCAAACCCAATTCCTGCTCCCTGGTAGGTCAACACAAGCTAATCCAGGAAAGAAAACAATTTGCAGCAAATGTTTTGCATTAGGTACTAGGACAGGTTAAGAAGTCACTCTTTTTGTGGTGGCAGTGCAAAACCTGCAGGAATTTTTTACTCCAGGAGCAGGAATCCATTCCCTGTCAGCAATGTACTTGAAAATACAACTCAGCAGGCACAGGTGCCGTAGGAAAGGAGGTCTCCTGCACCTGTTTGGGACTCAGCCCTCTCCACAGATGCTCTGCATGGAGCATTAAACTCTGCAGGATTTAGGTGAGGTAAATTTGGGAACTCCCATCCTACTTCTGAGCTTTTCTTTCTGGGATAATCAGGACAAGGATGTTTGTGCCCACAGCAGCCTCAGGGCTCAGCCAGCTCCTGCAGCCAAGCACCCAAGGAATCCCTGCCCCAAGGGCTCGGAGGAGCCCCCTTGGCTCTGACTCTGCCTCCTGTCAGAGCCACTTGAGATGCTGCAGCCCCTTCAAGGCCAGATCCTGCCTTTTCCCTTGCAAACCCGGCTCACACTGAGCTCTGTTTTGAGCTGGCCCCCTTTTTCCTTAGGAGCAGCCAGAAAAGTGAGTAAATTCCGTTTTGCTGGATAAAAATACCTTTGTGCTCGTTGGTTCTCTCTGGTCTGCTGCTGTCCAGCAAAATTCCGTCCTCTGGCCTTGCAACCCCGCTGCCTTTGACAGTCTGTCACCCGTGGTGTGTCGGATCCAAAGCCTTCCCGCGCTCCTGGAGGAAGGGTTTAAGAGAGTTCCCTCGAGATGCTACAACGAGGTACTGGGCTGAAGTTTCTGAAACAAAATAAGCCCAAAAGGGCTCATGGAAGTGTGGATTTAATGGTCTGGATTTGAGGTTTCTAGATCAGGGCTATGCAAAAAAACCCTGAACCTCAGTGACCAGCATGAGCTACTGTGAGAAAAACATGAACAGAGCTTCCCCTTTTTGTGCTCCTCTTCTGGCTGTCACTGGGGGAGGGGGCTGGAAACTGAGTATTTAATAATAATAATGGTTCTCATACTTTGTAAAAGCAGTTTTGGAGGCATTTTGTGCTGGCGTGGTTTGATCTTTGTATTTTTACCTAATAATTTCTTTTTTTTTGGCAAATAAAAGACTTTTGAATTTTAAAAGGAGAACCTGTTCATAGTGGTGGGGCCGAGTGTGACTGTTCACTCCATCTCCAGCTGCTGTCCCAAAACCACCTTCCCTGCTCTGGTGAGTTCACCTCAGCACAGCTGCCAAAGCCAGAATTCCAGGCTTTCTTCTCCCAACCACCAGGACAAGGCAGAGTGACCACTTACCTGCCTCACATCCTCCTCCTCAGCACGAGCACTGTCCCTGGGATGACTTACCAAGACACCACACTCCCTCGTTTGAACCTGGCCTGAAAAACAGGAGACATCCTCTGGATCTTCTGCAAGTGGAATGAAAGAAAACAAAACAAAGAGGAAAAGGAAAAGGTGAAAAGAGAAAACAGGAGAAGCAGTGAAGCCTTTCCTAATTTTTATCATATGCAACTGTTGCTTCACCAAGGGGTGCCCGAGTGTGTCTGATCAGTCACCTCTTGGTGGGTTTTTTTAGAATATCAGAAGCACTTCAGTTGGAAAGATGAACTTGTTGAGCCCAAAGCCGTGCCTGTGATGTTCCCAGTACCACCAGGGAGAGCATTACCTGCCTTCCAGAGCGGATTTCCTCAGCTGTGCTGCACGCTGGGAGTGATTCTGCTTGTTTAGATCGTTTCACCTCTCCAAGCCAGTTGGCAATCAAAAGTTGTTTTATAGCTGTGATTTGCATAGAATTTAAATCCGTAAGAAATGCAGGGGGGGAAGTGGCGCTTCTTGCCTGCAGTAAAAAGGTGCTGCTGTGCTGGATCAGGCCAGAATCTGCTCCATTGCTGGGCCACATCTGTGTGAGCTGTTCCTTGAAAGTCTCGGGGTTTCCCTGGAGGAGCAGCTCCTTGCAGTGCCAGAAGTACCTGCCTGGGAAAACAGGCTGTTCCGGCTGTATTTCCGTGTCACTCAGGTTTTTCTGAGCAGGAGTGCTGTGTTGGCAGGGCAGGCTCTGCCCAGGAAGCTGCTGTTCCTCACACCAGGAACATCTGGGGAGAGGCTGCCGGACCGTGCCAGGCTCTGCCCTGGGGGTCACACGAGCCACAGGGGAACGGCCCCTGCTGGGAGAGCAGCCCAGGGGCCACTTGGCTTCCCTGTCCCTCCTTCTGCCAGGATTTAATCCCACCCCACTGAGTTATCTTGGACTCACCAAGGTTGGAAAAGACCTCCAGGATCCCCAAGTCCAGCCTTTGCTAGAGCACCACCACGCCCATGGAACAGCATCACAAAGTGCAACATCCACTCCTTCCTTGGACATTTTGGAACACGGACCGTGTGTGATACGTGAGAAGAGCCTCTCCACTCCCAGGGGAAGGGGAGAACTTCATTTCCCTGGAGGACCATGGTCAGACCTCGCTGGTCACAGCACTGGTTTTGTACCACTGCCCATGACCCTGAACTGCTGCTTTTTCTTTCTGGCACAGCTCTACAAATTACGGGGTTTTTAATAAACTTTGGAAGTTAATCCCTATCTCCAAAAGGACTGGGAAGAAAGCGGGAATATCACACACTTCCCTCTATGAAAAGCGATCCCTGAGCAGCTTCCTCTGTGCTAATGCTGAGAACAGTTCCCCAGATCCACAGTCACTCAGGAGGAACACTGGGAATTCCAGCTGGAGCTCCACTGATCCCTGAACTGCCACCAGTGGCTCCTGGTGCTTCCCAGGCCGGGATGGGCAGGGGCAGGGCCCTGCTCGGGGGGTGTGGGGCCGAGGTGTCCCTCTGCTCTTGGACCACGGGGAGGAAGGGCCCCGACTGGGGCACTTTCCACCTGGAACCGCTGCAGTTACTGCCAGCACCGAGCTGAGCCTCCCCACTGCTCAGCTCCTCAGGAACAACTAGCCAGGAGGGCAGCGAAACCAAAGCGAGCCAAGCCTAATTTAAACAATTACAGAGTTAGTCATCACTGGACTAAGTAGTATTTAGAGTAGTACTTAATAAGTTCAACATATGCCACACTGATGCCCTCAGCAGTTGCAAAATAGAATTAGAAAACTAACATTTATTAAATCAATTTGAAATTTTAATATACATTTCAAGAATGTGGCAGCATAAAAGGAAATGTTTTTAGAAACAACCTGAATCTACCATTTGCAGTTTTACATGAACCATCAGGGCTCTCCTGTCGACAGCTCCGAAACACGCTCGACCTAAATTCTCCAACTTTTGGTACCACATCGGATGCAGCAGTGAGATAGTAAAGATTCCAAATACTCCCAACATTTCTGGAGCAAAGGTACTTTGTATTTAATTTAATGAAAGTCCTAAAAAATGTACCATCAACAATCTCAGCAAAACTTAACAGCTCTGCAAAAGCATTCCCAAACAACCCATGCTGTGCAGTTCACTCCCAGCTCCGGGGGCTGCTTCGCTTACACGTAGTGGACTAATAAACAGATTTACATTAGTAGGTCACGATCAAACCACCAAATTAGGAACTGGTAGGATCCTTCTGGGTCAACACAAAAATCACATACAAGTTTAACTAAATACATTTTAATAGGACATCGTTAAATCTCAGGAGGGCTAAAAAACACAGATCTTAGGTACTCGGGTTGGCAAATAAAGACAAGAATACTAAGAAGCATTTTCCACCATTTACTCATTATCAAAAATATTTTTCAACTCTTCTTGCAAAACAAAAACAAAAAAGTACAGACTGGACACGTACATCACATTTTTCTTCCTATGGCTTTAACCCCCCACCCTGCCCACCCCACAGAAAAGACGGGGGGAGAAACAAACCAAAACCAACAAAAAGCTCTGACCACATTCACAGAAAATGACACCATGGTACACTACAAAACAAAAGGAGGTGCCATTTGTGTCCAAAGGGGTTTGCTCAGAGGGCGGTGAGAACCACCCCTGTCGGTGCTTTGTGCCAGTCAAAGCCCCGGCACCGCCCGCGGGGAGGGAAGGTGGGAGCAGGGCAGGACCTCGGACAACCCCCAGACTGCTGAACACGCTCTTCAACAGGAACTGCCTCTGAGAGCAGACAGAAACGCTTGTGTCCTAGTCAGCCCACCTTCAGGTTGTGCTGTAGCACTGCAAGAGGAGAGATTTCTGCCTTCCCAAAGCAATCTGACTTTTGTAACTGCACGGCTGAACTCTTGGGCCTCCTACTTCGGGACTGTGCTGGAATCAACCATTTTCGTGTAAAACTGAGCTCCTGACAGGAATTTTTTCACTGTAACACTTTTCCAGATAAGCTCTTGACAACTTTGTGTTATGTTTCCATTTTCGAGCCGTTTGGCCCAGGCTGGTTGAAAAGCACTGACCTTCAAAAGCTACTTTTAGCATTTTAGCAGAAAATGAGATAGATTTGGGGTGGAGTGAGCTATACATAGCTTATTGTGTTTAGCAAACACCCAGAATATTTGACCTTGGACAGCCATTGATCCTCTGCCCTGGCTGAGAGGTGCCTGTCAGTGGAGAACTCCCCTCAGAGGGAGGGGCTGTTATGGTATAAAGTGGATCAAACTCCCCCCAGTGCTGTGGAATCTCTGTATCCCAGCACTGAGGGGGGAGGTGGAAACCAGCGAAGGGGTGTCTCTGTAACCCACAAACCCCCTTCTCTTCTCTAGAAGCAACAGCAGTAAAACCAGCAGGAACTCAAGAAATAAAAGGGGGAGCAGGACAGGGAGAGGATGGTGCAACCAAAAGCAGAGCCTTGGCTGGGTCCAGGCGCTGTTCTGGCCCTGCCAAACCCAGCAGTAACATCAGCCCAGGGCAGCTGGCACAGAGGGGTGACTGAGCAGGGACATGGCCCTGGAGCTGCCAGGGGGATGTTGTTCCCAGGACGGTGTATCCGAGCACTCTGACCCTGTATGTGCCCTGCCCTCCTGCCCCTGGGTGCAGCCTGAGCTGCCTTCTGGCCTGTCAGCTTTGTCATGGCTTTGCTAATCCTGTCTTTATTGTGAGCTGTTCCCTAGAGCAGATACCCAGATCCCACAGGCAGCCAGTACCTACCCTTGCCGGACTGTGTCCTCCTGCTTCCTCTCCCACAGGAGTCATTCCCTGGTCATGGGGACTGTAACCCACCCACAGTCAGTCTGCCACACCACAGTCTGGCACCGCTGAGGTGCACTGACTGGATGCCACTTCTCTACCCTGGAGCCGAAGCTTTGACTGAGCACAAAGCACGAGCAAGTACAATGAGGTCAATATATTCCTGTCAAAGATCTTGTGATAAAATCATTTACATCAGCAATCGATCTCAAACTATGAGGTGCTGTAAGAACTAAAAACAGTTTTAGGGTAACTCCTCCATTATCTGCAACTATTTCCCAGACACTAATACACAGAACATAGCAATGAAAAACACTTGATACAAGTGATCTAAACGCAGGAGCTCCAGCAAGTTAAACAGAACCATAGCTGCCTTAAACCTGTAGCAGTTCCCCTACAGAGGGCAGGGAAAAGAAAGACAGACTCAGCAGTCATATCTCATGTCTATAGCTTCATCCAAACTTTTCTCGTCGTGCGTACTGGCAGCTAAAAACGTCGTTACTGGTGACCCTGTCACATTGATTACACTGGTGCTCGTGCTGGCATTGCGCACCGCAATGCTCGTCACATTAATGCCCAAAGTCAGCCGGGTCTGCTCCAAGGCCTTTTCTGGCACTGCAAACGCCTCCAGCTTCTTCTCCCCGTTGGCCATGTAGGAGTTTTGGCAGCCACGGCATATGCAGTCAAGGCAGGCTTTGCGGTTCGAGTAGCAAGGGCAGCGTTGGCCACGGCAGGTAAGAACACTTGGATTTTGGGTGGCACGACCACATTTACACCCTTTCTTTTCTTGTGGCTTTTTATACACAGTTTTTGTCGGGCTTCCTGGCATAACGTTACTGCTGGGAACTTTCTCCTTCGCCTTGTCTTTCGTTTTCAGCACCCCTGGTTTGGCTTTCGGGTGGGATTTCTTAGGGGCGTGTTCTAGGTTCTTTTTCATGCTTTTGTTAGACAGGAGCACAGTTTTACTGATTTTGGGGGTGGTGCCTCCATTGGGTACAGTCGCAATGGGCTGCAGAGACATTTTGTTCTCCTGTTTCACCGTCACGGGAGCCGACGCTCCCAGGGTCGGGCCGCAGATGATGCTGGAGATGGGCAGAGGTTGGACCTTCTCGCTGTCGCTTTCGGAGCGAGACCGTTTCCTGTTCAGCTTCACCACCTTGGGCGTGGCCGCCGTGCAGGAGATGCCGTGAGGAGAGGCCTCGGCGGACATGAAAATATTATGGCTGAGGGGAGGGGGGGAGAGCTGCAGGAAGGGCCCGTTGGCCATGTTGGCCTCCAGGCCGGGCTGCAGGCCCGAGTCGCAGACCTCGGTGCCGGACACGGTCTCCAGGCTGCGCAGCACCTCCTCCACGCTGAGCAGCAGCGACCCGCCCGGCTTCATGTCCTCGCTGAAGCCGCAGATGTCGATGCCCGCGGGGCACAGGTCTCCGCCCGGCACGGGGTCGCACACGGGCTGCAGGCTGCCCGCCAGCTCCTCCGTCTTGATGTAGCTGCCGGCGCCGCAGACGTCGATGGCGCTGGCGTGCTCCGGGGACGGCAGGCCCACGCCCAGCTTCTCCGCCGGCAGCCCGTTACAGCTGGGCAGCCCGTTGACGGCGGAGCCCCGGCCGTCCGCGTTGTGCGTGCCCTCGGGGCCGGAGGGGAACCCCGCCGGGGGGTCGCTGGGCAGCTCCGAGGTGGAGGGGACCGGGGAGTGCGTCAGACACAGGGGCAGGCCCATGTCGGAAGGCTTCTCAGTGTCCTCGTGCAGGGGGGACCCATCCTTGAGCAGGGCCAGCAGGTCTGCCGAGCAATCCACGGCCTGGATGATGTCCCGAGCCAGGGGGGTCTGTGTGATGTACTCGCACAGCTTCTTGTAGCAGTTCACCAGGATGCTCAGCTGCTTGTTCTCCTCAAACTGCTCATAGTCCTTGCACCAGCTACACGATGGTTTCATCATCATCTTCTTGCCTTTACAGGTTTTGCAGACATAGTGCTGGCATGTGGAGTTGGTGGGAGCGATAGGGTCTTGTAGCAAATTTCCTAAGGGAAAAAGAAAGAGGAAGATTACAATGGACTCAAGGCAGTTTCCTGGACAGCAGGGGATTAATTTTCTGGACTGTCAACAAAAATTGCCTCCGAAAATTCAGCTGCCCACCAGAAAACATCCCATCCCAAACCTCACAGCTGCCCATCTGCTTTCAAAAGGCTCAATAAGGAACCCATCCCACCATCACTGGTTGTGTGCTGCAGCCTTTACAAACACCCTCAGCTCCAACACCACCAACTCCCTTGTCCCCTTCAGTTCTGTCCACGGAAGCTTAGGGAGCACACCAGATTTCCAGGACTTTGCCAAAAGTGCGACTGCAAACTCCCATGAAAAGTTACTGCAGAGATTTTAATGGAATTAGGAAAAACAAATTGCAGTGGAGCAGAGGGAGACTCTAAATGGGATGTGAAAATGATGGAAATCCACCCTGAAGGGGAAGAAGACACTGCAGACTCTGTGTTACTTTTCATTTAGTGATTAGTGAAGCCATCAGAATGAAAGGATTTTCTCTGAGATCTTACTGTTAAGAATAAAAAACTACTAAAAGTCAGTGGCTAAAGGAATCCACACACACCTGACAGCACGGAAAGTCTGGAAGGTTTTGTCTACAGGTCCCCAAAACTGCAAAAACCTGGAAGAGTCATTTTAGTTTTCCTTAAAAACAAATACCACCTAAGGATAAAATGGGAAAGAGCTAAAATTCCATACAGACACAATCCAAGGAGTTCCTATATCCAGCCAGTGACAAGACTGCTCTGCTATTTCCAGCCAGCTCCAGGCCAGGAAGATATTCCATCTCCCAAATTAAACTGCAGAGTATCTCTGCCATCCCCAGCACCAGGACTCCCCTCCTCTCCCAGTAGCACATTCTCAGCTTTGATCAGCCCCTTCTCCCAGAAGGAGCCCCTGCTGGATGAGTTACAGCCATCAGGGAATTCCCACCCAGATTTTCCAAAGTGAAAACATGCTGTTAAGGCAAATGAATAAAATTAAACCATTTGGGAAGAGGAAGCAAAGTGCATATATCAAACTGATAGAAAAAAACAAAACATGACAGACACGAAGATATTTTCTCTCATTGCTCATTTGCCTGGTACCTTTTCCCTGCATTCCCTGATCCCTCTTTGGGAAAAGGATGCTCCAGCCCCCACCTGAGCTGTCTTTTGGGAAGTGTGGCTTGATGTAAACTGGTTTTTGAGCCACAAATCACAAGAGTCAGTGCAGAAGTTGCCCTTAGACAGTTTTGTTTTTTTTTTTTCATAAATTAAGCAAAATCCAACTGTTTAGAAAGCCGGGGGGTGGCACACACAGTGTCACCAATGAGACCTGCAGGACAGGGGGAGCAGACCCACCATGAGAAGCCAGAAGATTCCCCTGGAGATTTAAAGCCAACAGGTGGAACTTGGAGTCCTCAGGGTCCAACCCACAGGGGGAACTCCCATTTTTGTTATCGGTTCCCCTGAACCACAGGATACAAACAGAGGCAGAGGGGCCACCGTGCTCCTCACAGGGGGTTGATTTTCGGAGTCCCTAATTCCCACAGGGAGGACAAAGCCAACGCTTGAAACCCCAGCACAAGTCGTGTCCCTCAGCAGTTCACCAACACTGGTGCAGCCCCCCTGGAGCTGGAGCCTCTTCAGCAGGACAAGCTGGAGGCAAACACCCCAAACACTTCTTCCTTTAATGCTCTGACACTCCAGAGCCAGAGCTTCCAGGGCCAAAAGCCACCAGCATTAACAGCTAATTAATACCCAATTAATTAATGACAAAGCGACTGGATATGCTCCTTGGCCCCCCTTTGCTCCTCATGATGATAAGGCTGAGTTCCGACGCTTTACAGAACTAAAACACTGCAGAGATGGGGCCAAATAAACCAGATACCATTTTAACTCCTAATTAGGTTTTTAAAAAGGCATCGCCAACTGTGCGTTTTATTTCTCCCAAAATACACTTGGCTGGAACTCCTGAGTGAGTAGGAATGCTAAAAGAGGGTACAGCAAAATTTAAATTTCCAGAAGCTCTGAGGGAGAACCAGACGGGCCGACAAGACAAAACACTTCCCCAGCTCTCTGAGCGGAGAACAGGAGTGCTCCTCTCAGTAAATGCCAGGCAACCTACACGGGAGAGACATCGGGAATGCCTGGGCTGGGGGAAGAGTTTCAGTTGGAGCTCAGAGCTCACTGAATATTCATTCTCCAAAGCTTCTGTCGCCTCTGGATTGTGTGGCACTGCCACCCTCCTCAGCTTTAGTATCGGGAAGTTAAAAAAAGGAAAGTCAACCATGAGGTGCCAACTGCCATCAAGTGGGGCTGCATTCCTGTGATCCCCAGGAGTGGTACCCAGTGAGCAGCACAGCCCCACAGACACAGCCTTGAACCTGCAGGTTTCCACTGCAAGGCCAAGACTTCACCTCTGCCTGGTGCCCGTCAGTGCCACACCCTGTATAAACTGAAAAACTTATATAGATCTGTAAGAGAGAAAAATGGTGGGCCCTGAGAATGTGATCATTTTCCACGTTTATAATTCAGCATTTCTCTAAGGTAAATTTAATTTGCTGTTTTCCTGAGCAGCCACTCGCCCCTGTGAGATCCTCCACAGCTACTCTTCGGGCCTCCACTGCCCTGCCCTCCATGGCTCGGTGGTACTAAACCCTGTCCTGTCTATTCCCTCTTTTGCAGGGGCTGTATTGAGACACCCAAAGCAGAATCACATTCTTACCAAGCCTCCAATGAGAGACTTTCCCTGCACACCAGCTCCTCACTACCCAACTTCCAGAAAGGTTGACTAAACATCCATTAACGTGAGCACTTACAATCCATGAGCAGCATGTAGAGAGGGAAGACTTCTAATACCTGATTTGCCAACCCTCCTCTCATCCACTGTGCTCCTCCCAGTGTGGTAGGATGGCACCCACGGCAAAGAGGAGGAGCTGGTAGGAAGGAAGAGCTCACCTGCCCCAGTCAATCCGTGCACATCAAACAGCACAATTACAGTGACCCTGATTTCATTGTTAAACCAAGACTGCAGGGCTAGAAATGCTGAGGAATGGGAAGCTCCATCCACCTGGAGCAACATACACTTCTAAGTGGCAAGGACCCCAAAGTCATATCCAGAAGCTGGACTGCTACACTTTCAGCCTTTTCATTTCTGGATGAAATGGGATCTGATTGTTTCTACTAAAATAATTACCCACAGCCAGTGAGCTCCAGCAAATCGCCTCACTGAGGCTCCAGAGCTCAGCCAAGGACAGGAGCTGCTTCACTCCACAGGGCTTTGTGTCCAGCCATCCCTCCACCTGACGCTGCTCCTGGAAGGAAGAGCCCTGCTCTCCCCTCCATCCCCCACCCAGCACCTCTGCACCTCAGAACGATCCCTGCAGCCCAGGGAAGAACAAGCAGCTCAATGAGGCTTCAAAGCCAAGGATGCAAAAGGAAGCCCCCTCCCAAAGCACAGCATCTCCCGGGCTGGGTAAACCCCAGCACTGTTTGCAGAGCTCCTGCCGACAGACAGGCAGGCATATGATGAGCAGTGAAAAGGTCTGTCAGCCATCTGCAGAGGCAGGAAATAAACGTGGAAGAGCTGGCGGATCCGGGGGGATCTGCATCCTTCCTAGAGGGGAAGGGAGCTACACACACAGCTCACACAGGGCAGAGCAAGGCTGAACTGCCAGGGATGGCACAGCAGGGAAGGTCTCCATGCACAGCCCCCAGCCCTTCCCCGTGGGCTGTACCTGGTGGGGCCGATGGCCTTCACCGACACTGCCCAGCCCGTGCCTGCCCTGCCCTGCCCCACCCTCCAGGCAGGACAATATTTGGCAGCCCCTCCCAGCACACCCGACCTGCCTGGATCCCCTGGCAGAGCTGCCCTGTCACCCAGGATCAGGGATCACCCACTGCAGGGTTCCCAGAACGCCCCAGCGCTTGCAGCGACCACACTCGTGGCTGATGGACACAAACACACACGTTCCCAGCATTCCCAGGGCAAAGCTCCGAACCCACGCCTGAAACACGGGTGGAAGCAAGGGGAGTTCACAATGACAGCACTGCAAATATTATCCCTTCAGGGGATTTGAGACCAGGGTTTGTAGACAGTAGTAGTTTCATTCAGCCAAAAACTCAAAATAAAATAAAAAAATGCCCATGCCTCCCAGCCCTTTTGGAGGAAGAGTGAGAGTTCACCTGGGAACCCAGGGACAGTGTCTCTTCCTGAACACACCACCTTGCCCTCAGATCACAATTCCCACAACAGTGCCACTGGAATCTGACCAAAGACAGTCACAACCACTGACAGATTCCTGTGGGGCGAAATAGAAATGTGGGACATAAAAAAAAACATTAACAACCCCCCCTAACCAACTAAAAAGACTTATTTCAAAATTTCATTAGAGAACACATTCTGCTGGTTGCTGAATATTCCTGAGCATCCTGATCAACAAACAACTAGGAAAAATGAACTACAGAAAGTATTACCCTCATGTAGGGATGGTCGTGACTAATGAATTAATGATTGTGTAACTCTTTGGAGAAATAAAAACTGCACTATTTTTGCCTGAACACCATGGGAACCCAAATTAACCATGATCAGAAGACAGACTATTTTTCTGCATATTTGGAGAATTACAGTCAATCTCTTTAGCTAAACTTCAAGGGAAAAAAAATATGACAACAAAGTGCATTTGAAGTGCAGAAGGGACTGCCTTCTTCTCAGGGTCCACACCCTGCATAAGAAACAACAGAACATATTCACTAAGTCCTATGTCAAAGCTGGATTTCTGTTTGAAAGTCTTTGTGTTTACAAAAATCCCTGACTGGAAGAATTCTAAATCCTATTTTTAACAGACTAGGCGGTTAAGTTCAAATTTTGGGGGGGAAGGTAAATTCATCATTTTCACCATCCAGAGTAAAATTTTCACGTACTGGTGTTTTTCAAAAGTCAAGATTGCTATATTTTCACAGGTTTCAAATAGCAAAGTGAACATCTCTCCTCTGGGTGTAAGATTAATGCAGCAAAAACACTCCTAAGTGTTCAAACCTGCTTTGAAAGTTACAGATTGGGTCGATCACATTCTCTGAACAAACCAAACAGCGATGAAAGCCGTTTCCCCCCCCAAAAAGGAGTGCTTGCACAAGGTTAGCTGGGCACTCCTGGAGTCACCTGTTCTCCCCAAGGCCCCTGAGAAGGAGCCAGCCCTGAGCACACAGAGAATAACAAACTACTGAAGGACTTCAGTCGCTCCTGGCAGGAGCAGGGAAATCTGTGCTGTCCAACAAGCACCGTGCTCGAGGAAGGCTGTGCTGGGCAGCAGCTCTCCACTCAGTTCCTGCACTCACTGAACGTTTTCTGGCCTCACAACCAGCTCCAGTGGAACATCCAGGAATGCTCACTCCGTGTTTAGACAACCTCATCTGCAAAGGGTGAGATGGCAAAGCAAAGAAACCCAGAGGACGGTGTGTTTGAGTGCCCTGTGCCCACAGACCGGGACAATTCAGCCATCCCAGAAAGGTGCCCCTTGGCCACACATTAACTCCTCCTGAACCACTCTGGAAGGCAATGATTTAATCCATCACCTCCAGAGCCTCACCAGGAACACTCATCTCCAATCCCATCAGAGCAAACACTGAGGCCCCCCTGGAAACCACTGCCAAGCAGCCACGGGGGAAACCAGAGCCACTTCTCCTCCTCCTTCTGAGCCAGAGCAGTGTTTGTGGTGTGGAAACCACGGCCAGTTCAAGGGGCAGCAGTTACCAACACTTCTGCAGCGCAATGCACACAGCCCTGACAAGGCACTGCCCCCCAGAGTCACACACGGGAGCTAAAAACAGGAAAGGGAAACAGGGAATCGCAGTGGGGACATTTTGAGAGGAAGAGAAATCATCTCCCACGTTCCTGGCCAAAAACTGGTGTACTCAGAGATGTGAGTGGACTTCTGGTAGACAACTGCTTCTCCAAAAGCAGAAGAAAAAGCACACCTGCAGCAGGAGGGGTTTGAGAGGCACCCAGGCCCCCCTGTCCACGCTCCCCGATGGCTGTTTCAGTGATTCTGGTTATTCTGCACATTCTTCACAAATTCCAAAGCATTTTGGCAACTACTCATGTAATTTTTAAGGGGAAAATAACATAATTTTAAAAACTACCGTAAGGTGATACTTGGACAGTATTTTTTCATCAGTGAAAACGGAGGAGAGAAGAAAATGTCAATTAAAAAATAGCTAAAAAAACACCCAGATCACTTCTCAAGTGTAAAAGGCAACTCTGATCATGAACCAGCCTTCCCTGTCCTTAATCCAGGGAGAAGGGACACGGAAGGAGAGTTCCAGGCTGACTTCTTTCATCACAAAACTTAAATACACTTCTTCACTTTGAGGCTCTGATATCCAGGTTTAACTCAGCCGTGCTCATTTCCCAAACAGAAAATCCAACACCATGCATATAATTAAGTTTTATTACAGTGGGAATTGGTTTCTTCTCCCTCCTTCCACCTCTGTGCCAGGAAATTGAATTTTCTAGGAAGTTTCAGTCTGTTTAGGTGGGTGTGAGGGACACAGCACCTCGAAGAGGGGGGAGGAAGAAGAGGAGGAGCCTTCACACGGCACAAAGACGGAGAATTTTACACGACTACATGGGGGAATTTCAAACCCAGCCAGCAGAATGGGCCTCATAATTCCATTGGTAAGTATAATTGATTATAACAGGTAATTATATTACACATTCCATTCAACCTATATTGGCAGGATAAACCTCTCAAAAACAGCCTGTTACATTTACAGAGAGCAGGAGGGAAATATCCCTACGCTAATCTTTACACAGGAGAACACACAGCAGTTTTCACTGGATTTGTTGGCAATCCATGGCATTCCCATGCTTGGGAGTCGCTTCCACAATGCTCCTGCACCACTGAGCCTCCCACCCCCGACTGGAACCACCAGGAGCTGCCTCACAACCCCCGCAGGAGGCACCAGGCAGGGCTCTCCTGGGCTTTCTTTGTTCCTCCCCACCCCTAATCTCCCTAAAGCCACGTGTTGTCTCACATCCCCTTCCTTGGATTACAGGATGTGTAAGACAAGAACTGTGTTTCGCAGCCGGTTCCTGGCTGGGCAGGGAGTGCTGTCCCACAGTCCTGCCACCCTCCCGGCGCTTTCCCGCCCTGAATCTGCACTAACAATCTTCCACAGCCCTTTTAAATAGATCTGTCAGGGGTTCCAGGGTGAGGCTGTCCGGGGAGAGAACGCTAAGCTGATCTGACTGGCAACAGTGTCTCCTGCAAACGTTTCAACTGAGTTTCAGAGAGGGCTGTTATTGCTGAAAAGCAGCTGAACCTCTGACTGACCTGCAGTGACCTGCCTGGGATTAAAACCTGAGAAAGGCACTGTTACGAGAATTTTATCCCAACAGGCAGGACATTCAAAACACACAAGTTTGCTGCATAAATTCTGCTAAACTATTTTTAAATTAAACGTGGCGTTAATACGCAACTTAATAATGACCACTTTATTCCAGAGAGTGGAACTTGCATTTCACATCTTCCAAACACGCAAGGCACAGCCCCTCCGCCTAATGCACACTCGGGAGCAGTTATTTTGAAGCTGTAAAAGCTCTAGGAAATACTGTCCTATACATCCCTGTAAAAGGATGATGTATCACCTCCAGCACTGTCCAGGAAACTGTCACATGATCACACTTAAGTCCTAGAAATACACACACGGCTGGAGCAGAACTGAACCTTCATCCCCCACGAGGCAGGAGGAGCCATGACCCCCCCAGCAGCCTCGGTGGCTGCAGTGACACACTGTGTTTGCATTTTGGCCTTCTCCTGCCGAACTCCACATGTGCCAATCCCAGCCTGAAGCCAGAGAATCTTATCATCAACGTGGGCCCGAAAGCTCCTGCCACCCCTGCTCTGTGAGCTGCGCAAAACACCACGGGACCACAAGGAAATCCACTGGGAACACGGGGGAAGCCCAGGAACGTCAGCTGGTTTGTAGAGCTGGCACTCACTTCCCCTAAAAACCCTTCCCTAAAATTAAAGGGACAGTGCTGAGCGTGGAATTCGGACTGACAGCCTACCGAAGCACTACGGGATGCACAGAGATCACACGCCCAGGGAATGGCACAAGGAGCACTCATCTGGGGAGTAACTTCCCATGGGAATTCCTGCAACTCCAACACTTGAGACTTTAACCACCACTGATAATTCAGGCAGCGTTTCTCCAACAAAGCACAGCTTTTACACCTTTTACAGTCCAGGCAGCCTCTGCTGAGGTCTGAGCAAGGGAAGTACCAGAACCCCAGAGTCCTGTGCACAGGAACCCAGAGCCAGGCACTCGGATCTCATGGCCCAAACAGACAGAGAGGGTAGAAAAGAGTGGGCATCTGACAACCTTTTATGAATTTAAATTTAAAAAAAAACCAAACCCACAAACAAACAATGCCCCCACACACACATAGACTGTAAAGTTTTGGGTGGTCATAGCACCCACTGTTGTGATCTCTTGATAAAATCTTTACTTCAGTACTTTTAGAACACCCACATTAAAAAGGTTCTGACAGTTGTGGAGTTTCAGTGACTTTAAACGTGCAGAAGCTCTTAGCACTGAAGTACACAGGAGAAAAACAGCATTTTCAAAAAAAACACCCCAGCGAGGTCAGAGGGATCAAGAACGAAGGAGGCACCGACAGAAGCGGGAGGAAAGGAACACAACACGCAAACAAGACAAGGAAGGTGGATTTGGCTTTCCCAGTGTGAGCTGCAGGTTTGTGGGTGCCCAGAGTGGGCAGTGCTGCCTGCAGGGTCCAGAAAGACACCCCAGGAACTGCAGGACACAAACTCTTCTACTGCAGGGCTTCACAAAGAGCCTGGAATTTCCTGAGGCCTCTGGAGGTGCCACCCACAAACAGGAGCCCAGAGGCAGAGATAAGGCTGGGTAATCACTTGGGCTAAACACTGAAATAAACAGCAGCTCCAGTTATCTGAAAGCTGGACACAGCAGGGAAAACATAAACCAAAGGAATAACCTCGACATTCAGTGAAAATAAAGGATGAAGAGAGAAAGGGGGACCATCAAGGACAGTCTGTAAGTAGGAATATCCACAGAGGCACAAGGCAAGAGAAGAAAACAAACTAAAAAGCGTGATTTGCTCTACCAAACCCAGAGTGAGAGAAAAGCCAAGCAAGAAAAAAAGCTGAGGAGGGGAAAAAACACTCAGGAATTTGGGCAGGGACAAATTAGAGATAGACTATTTCAATAGCACAGAGTGTAAAAGCAGCATTGCAAAAGGCCAAGAAGGGAAGAAGTCAAGGCAAGCAGAACAAAGAACACATTTCAGAAGACCAGGCTTAAAGTGGAGAGGCCAGATAGCACAGCAGTTAGAAACACACAGTCCCTGTGTAAACAGCTTATTTAAAACTAATCAGAACAAGATTTGCATATTTTTGGGCAAAAGCACTCTGGTGATTGACCCAAAGCAGGAAGGACTTACGGGGAAAAAGCACAGTCAGGGCTGAATTAACCACCCTAAGGTAATAAGAAATAAAGAGCAGAGGTGCATCAATACTGACATCAGGGTTCCAGGAGGAAAAAACACCTCAAATTACTCCAGGAAGTGACGCTGCAGAGATCCTGGGAACGGGCTCCCTCCTTCCCACTACAAACAGATCCCTATTTTCTAAGACTTTAAGTGGGAGGAGCCAATAGCTGGAGGAGAGGAGGGATAGGAAGGATAGGAAGCATCCAACACTGGCTTAGCAGCCTCGACAGCTGAAACCCTCCTCCTGAAAACAAATACAATATTTCACTTTCTAAACCCCAGTGATTCAACTCGAGCCGAGTGTGAGTGAACACAGCAGCGACAAACACGGGCAAACGCGGGCAGGAAAACACCAACACACACAGGGCCGGGACTCAAAACCACCGCAGGGAAAAAAGGAAAATTAGCAATTTAATCAACCGAGAGGTCCAAGAGCTCCGAGCCTTCTCCCGACACCGACCGAGGCTGCAAAGGGAAGTTCAAGAAGGGCTGACAGCTTATCCCAGAGCTTTCTCCCGAACAGCCACGTGCCCCCACTCCACGGACACAGCAGGACGCGGTTCCTTCCCAGCGCTCCCCAGCCTGGAACACCGAAATTCCCCACGCTGCCCTTGCCCACAGAACGCTCCTTTTTGGGGGGATGGGAGTGGGGAAAGCCCAGCAGACCTTCAGCCCCGTTTGCTTTTTTACGGTGATTATTGTCACAGGGCACACAGGCACATCAAAAAAAATCAATTATTGTTTATGTCCGGCCCAAATTCCTGGCTCTCAATCGGAATGACTTTTTGTTTACATTTCAAGGGGGAGCGGGGGGAAAGTTAGCAGTTCCTCTTTCCCTACCTCCATGGTCTAGGGATTGTTTGGAGAATCTTTTACCACGCTGGCTCTCAGTCGTGGCTTTTTTAAAGCGATTAACTCCACCATGGCAGGGTATTCCAACAGCCACTCCGGCAGGGTGTTCCGACAGCCGCTCGCTCCCGCACCCCGGAGCGCTGCCCGCAGCACAGCGCCGTGTTTTGGGGAGCTCCCACGGCCCCGTGCCCGCCCTGCCCCGCGCCGGGGGCGGGATTATCCCGACACTCTTCCCACTGCACCTTCCCGAGCCGCCCCCCGGCGGGGCCGCGAAACTTTCCCTGGAGCTGCCCCGGGCCGGGGCGAGGCCAGGCCGGCACAGCCCCGGCACGGCCCGGCACGGCCCAGGGCCGTGCGGGAGCCCCGGGCAGCCTCATTGTGCAGGAACAAAAGAAAGATCCTCACCGCACACGCAGCAGGAGAGGGACTGCCTGAAGTAGGGCAGGAGCTTGTTAATCTCGGAAAAGGACTGGGGGTCCCCCGGGTCGTAGTTGAGCACCAGGCGGCTCGCGGACACGTAGAGAGCAGTGGCATTCACGGGGTTCATCGCCGCCGCTCGCTCGCCGCCGGCTCCGCGCTGAGAAGAAGGTCCGCGCGGGCGGCGGGCGCGGGTGGCCCCGGGGCGGGGGCCGCCCGGGTGTCACCTTGGTCCGGGCCGCCCGGGGCCGCGCGGCGGCGGCGGCAGCGCGGAGGGACCGCGCC
>JAWWES010000011.1:19596233-19736284 GCA_035583135.1 Lophotriccus pileatus | reverse complement strand
CCGCCGCGAGACACGGGCTGCGCGCGCCCGCCGCACGGGGGGGGGGGAGCGCGCACGGGGGGGGCGCGCGCGCCGCCTCACACGGCGAGAGCCGCGGGCTGTGGGAGCGGCATCGGCCCGGGAGCGCCTCACGGAGCGCCTCACTCACACACCGCCCCACACACCGCCCCACACACCGGGAGCCACGGGCTGGCGGCCCCAGCCATGGCCTCCCTCACCGCCGGGGGCTCAGGGAGCGCCTCGGCCGCGGGCTCAGACGCTGTCCCCGCGCTCCCCCTGCCGCCGGCCGGGCCGGGCCCGCCCCTGTCATGGCGAGCGCTCCCGGCCGGGGCTGAGGGGCGGCCCCGCCTCTGTCCTCGGGCCGCTCTGGAGCAGCGGCCGGGCCCGGCGGTACGGCGGGCCGCCCTCGCACACGGAGCGGGCCCGGGCGATGTAGTGAGCGCTGGCTCCGTGCGGTGCGGGTGCCCCCTGCTCACCGCCGGCCTCCCACACGCGGCACCGTGGATCTGTCCCGAGTGTTCTCGCCGAGACCCCCACGTACAGCACAGCAGAGCACGCACAGGCTCGGGGCAGGTAGGGGGGTTATGGCGGGAACTACTTGTATGTCCTCTGTAAGCACCAAGGCCGTCCCGCAGATCTCCAGATCCTGTGTTGCCACACTGCCGGCACCGTCCCTGCTTCTCTGTTCGGCCTTCTGGGGAACTGCCTGACACAGCTTCTCCTTTTCCCCACTTGGCCCTCGCAGTGTTCACCCAGAGTTGGCCACTGAACTAATCAAGGTGTTCCTTGTTCTCCTCATGAATCCCCCCAGCTTTCCAGCCCAGCTCAAAATGAGCGTGCGTACAAAATCCAGGAATTTGGATCTTCAGATACCCATGTAGCACTTGTGGTGCCCATCAGGCTATGCAGCTTATTCCCCACCTGACACTGTTCCACACAGCACTTGTGTTGCCTCGGTTCCTCTCCCAGCAGACCTACAACACCCTCACACCCTCCCAGCAAACACTCAGTAGCCATCCCTGGGCCACAACGACTTGCTCCATCCCTAACTTGACTTCACTCCAAGGCACACCTTCATTCTCACCCTACTGTTATATTGCTTGTAAAATGCCCAATTCCTTCTTCAGCTCACTGCCAGAAACACCTCCTGTGCTGAGCCAAGCCAACAGGACTGAAATAACATCCAAGCAAATTCCCACCAAGTCCACATTCTCATATACACCTCCCTGTATCACATCCTCTGCCAAACTCCAAACACAGTGTCCTGAACACTCATCTCAACCTCTCCCAACTCCTATGCAAGGAGCTTACTTGCACCCAAAGAGTGTTACCAGTCCTGTTTAGTTTCTGGGATATGCTCCTCTGGGGTATTGTGCACAAGCAGTTGCCATCAGTAGTGTTCCAGGGCCACCTCCATGTCCCCATCCACAGCATTACCCTGCACTGTTCTGAGGGAGCTCATAAGGAGGTTTGGATTCCACCTAAACACAACTACAATTCTGCCAAGACAGATAACATAAACCCTAGAACTGCAAGTAAATCTTACTCTTGAAAATTATGGTAATAATTGAATATGAAAACAAGGGTAGAATAAGGATGTTACTTCATTTTCCAGTTCCTATCGATGGTCTGCCAGTGGCTGTGTTTGGGAAAGACTAGACACTTAATTTATACTAGGTCAGAACACAGCCTATGAGCTCTGCCAAACACAGATATCTGCACTAATGTCCCGAGTCCTTGATAGTTTTATGGGTTTGGTTCTCCTCTACAGCACTTGAACAGAATAAACATTTAGATCTCAGTGAATGGTTCTTTGTAAAGGTATTATAGAGAACAGGAGGTGTTGAGATCCTTTTGGTGAGGGAGTGGTGCATCCTAAAGTGTCTCATTCCCACAGTGCTGCACCTTTAAGGGAAAATTATCCACTGAGAAGGAAATACAGGTCAGTAGATGCACTGCCTCTGAAAGCTTGGATGTGAAGAAAAGGATGGGTTTTGTTGTTGTTTTGTTACGGGGGTGTTTTCTCCCTCAAACAACTGCCAATGGCAAGCTTGTTTCTAATTGCTTGCTTGTTTGACTTGATGTAGGTTTCCTTCTGTGTCACTGCATTTTGAATAGGATGAAAAGAGAGGGAGCGTAAGAGCAGAGTGACTGTAACGGTTCCAACGACACAGTGTTTGCTGGGCTGATGTTATTAATGAATTAACAAAACAAATCACACACTAATAAATAGGAAATCACAGAAACTACAGGACAAAGGAACAACAAACATCCCCGCAGCTTCCAAGAAAGACCAAGACTGAATGTTGCCAAAAAGCAGTCAGAGGAGCTGAGGAGGGTTAGCATGACTCTGCAAAGCCTGGGGGCCTTTGTTAGGTGATCCCTGGCTATCTGCTCCCCCTTGTTACCATCCCAACAGACACAGCTGCAGGGATCTCTCCTGCAGCACAAGCTGCAGAAATTAACTTGTCTGTGCCTCTTTGATTTTGAATTTGCCCTGCATTTGGTCTCCTGGGATTGTCCTTCTGGTATTGTAACCCCCAGATGTCCAAGGGGGTCTTTGGGATCCTGGTGAAGCAGAGCATGGAGGCACCCCCAGCCCATTGGTGTGGCCTCACATGGCATTCATGAATGAGCATAGGCTTCTCCAGTTTGTTTATCCTCTGTGTTTAAAAGTGTTCTCTTACATTATTCCAGAGTGGCCATGCCTTTTAGAAGGATATTCCAGGGGTTTGCTGATATGTAATCAACATCTCTCTCTGAGAGTTGTTAGTTTTGCTTCGAGAGTTTCATGCCTACAGTGCCAGGGACACCCTATTTTTACAGGCTATAGAAGTGGCTGTGATGGCCCTTTCATTCAGGTTCACATCCACATATGAAGTTCTTGCTTTTTCATTTGGATGTGTTTTTTGCAAGTAGCTTTTTTTAGAGGGGCCAAATAAAGGCATCTGCATTATCAGTCTCAGGACCTGGAGCAGTGCAGTACTACTTTTTTTGTGCCTTTACTGGTGCAGAGGAATTCCTTGTTCTAAGCCAGAGTGTTTCTTATCTGTTGTTGAACACTGGAATACCAAGTGCTGTACAAACATTTTATAACAGTGTCTGTTAGACACACCAGCTCTTTGCAACTGTGTGTGGGGTTTTGTTTGTTTGGGTTGGGTTTTTTTTAACTATCTGCTACTTTTCAAAAACACCCAGCAAACAAACAGGGAACTATTTCTGGTTTGGATTCACAAACACTTGAGAATGAATATTCCCCAACAATTTTAAGGTCCTTGGGATCTCAGAACAAAACCCACCCACTAAGTCACTATTGTTGTGGGATTTGCTTATTGTTCTCCACAAGCCAGTCACCCACAATTCCCTTCCTTCATTTGGGTGATATGTTTGAAGGGAATTTTCATAGCTGAATTTGTAGGACGTGTTCTCCAGCATTCATTATTCAGCACAGCTTTCTCCCTTAGTTCTCCCAGCCTGAGCCAGGCTGGAGGGTGTAGCTGCAGCAGCTTCTCTCTCAGCCCAGGTGAAGCACCACTCTGCTCCTGCTCCAGCTCTTACACGTGTTTGCCAGCTCAGGAGGATGACTCCTTCCAAATTGCATAGCAAGAGCTCGAAATTAATTTGGACAGCTTATTAAATTGTAATGGCTTGGGAGGGGTATGTGAGCAAGTTCTGCATTTGCATAATTGAATTGGCATAATTGAGCTGTCCATTGAATTTTGTTTCCAGGAGCATCGTTTCCTTCCCTCTGGATATCTTGCAACTGTCCACTGGGCTGGGAGGGTGAGAAGTACTACACAGGCTCACACAGGGAGCCTCTCTCCCAAGACCTAGGTTTTTAGTCTGGGGGTTTGTTTTATTATTTATTATTTATTATTTATTATTTATTATTTATTATTTATTAATTTATTATTATTATTATTTATTTTATTATTTATTTTATTATTTAAGCAGGGATATTCTGGCCTTTCTCCTTTGGCTCTTAGCTCTAAGTGGGACAGAAAAACTGCGGGAAAACATTGGCCTTACTTGTTTCCTTGACTGCCTCGTTCTCAATCCAGGCAAATAAGGATTACTGTGACTTCCTAAAGGGGAGCTCTTAGATCCACATGTCCTCTGTGCAGCTTTTCTCAGACCAGAACCTGTCTGGTGCTCTGTAATGAGAAACCTTCTGCCTGATGACAGGGAGATGGTTAATCCCCATGCTGTTTTTCCTTGTCCTGGAGTTGTAAGGCTGCAACTGCCTCTTTCAATAGGGAGTTTGTAGTTACTCCCCTGACAAACCCTTTCTCTTCACTAGGAGGTCTCCTGACAAGCTTTTGTGAGAAACCAGTACAGAGTAATTATTTCACTGTATCAGGCAAAGAATACAAAGTTCTCCCTTTTATTTGTCTTTAAGAGTGCAATCCCAGTATTTGATAGTTGATTGAAATATGTGATTCAGAGAATATCTCACAGGGGCAACCCCATGTGGTACAGCATGTCTGAGGTGATCACAGCAGTCACCTCTGTTTGACTTTGTGTCCTGTCTGAGGATACTGCTCATTTTTCAGTCCCCAGCTCATCCCTGGTGTGGGTTGTGAGTCTGGGCTTCCAGGAGTGCAGGAGAACAGAACTCCCTTTGGTTTGGAGCAGCACAAAGCAAATAGAGATGATCTGGGATTAGCACTAAACAGTCAAGCTGATTCTGAGCCAAACTGTCAATGCAGAAATACTGGTTCAGCTCTGCATGTATTCCAGTTTCATTTGGGTTTTTCTGGGAACGAGAATCTACCTCTTATCCAGCTGAGTTACCCCTGTGACTTAAACAGATCAACTGACATGGATGACCTTGGGCTGTTTCTACAGGAGTACAGATTGATGATGGAACTGGTTTCTATTCGCTACTTCTGTTTACCAAAAATAGACACTAATTACTATTTGACTGAACGTGGGAAAGTTGAATAGCAGGAGACTGTTTTCTCATGGTTGAAAGTCCTCTTGTAACTGGATTTGGCCTCAAAATACTTTCTCCTCTTTCCCTGATTTGCATTGCGGGGGCTTCTTGAGAAACTGCCTGGAGAATTCTCGCTTTCTGCTGCAGCCTCTGACAGCCTTAAACCTCACAATTCCAACAATACCGGGCTGTAAGAGTGACTGTGTCAGAGCTGAGCCCAGTACTGTGCTTCCAAAAGCAGGGAGTGACAAATACTTCGGGAACAGCAATAATACTGTAGCAGATAGTGTGATTTTCCTATCACAGTCTTGCAGCAATTTGTGTCTCGTGGACCTACACAGACAAGCAGCATTTCACATCCTGAGACAGATCCTCCTCCATCGATGTGTCCAGGACCTTTTGATTTTTGGCCGCTGTTGCAAATCGAGCCAATGTTTTTGCAGGGGTATTATGAACTTGTTCCTTTTGCTAACAGACATCCAGGGCTCCAGCATGTGTATTCCTGGGGTTGTAAGTGATGCACTGGGGAAAAATATCTACTTGAATTTTGTCTCTCTGTGAGGTCTGATGCCTCAGAGCTTTTTGATTTTTTTTTTTTAGTTTTTATAGATTTTAGAAGTAGATGTGTGGTGAATGTAGACTTTAACGTAGCTGTAAACCTGTAGCATAATGTTTACACATACCCAACTCTGTTACCCCATTCCATATCAATCCCTCTAAATTCCATTAGCGTGTTTAGTCTTCTTTTCAAGGTAGAATTGTAGAAAACAACACCTTAAGGCCTGGACCAGGAGATATCACACAGACACAGTGACCTTCAAGCCCAGAAGTTTTTTTCCTGCCTGGTAGTTGTCATCATGGGTTGCGTCGAGTCCCGAGAGGAGGAGATCCCAAAATGATCTCCTTTAGCCTTGGTTTTGCGGCACTGGAGGCATTTGACCGGCCCTGAAACATGTTTAAAGAAGCAGGAGTTATGCAGGCTCTGTATAAATATGTGGCCTTTGCACGGGCTGCTCGAGGGGGAGACTTGGCCGAAGTTTGGCTCTTTTCAAATGAATACAGTGCTACAGCTTATGTCGACCTTCATAAGGAGGAGCGATGGAATGAAGTGGAGTATGTCTAATTGTTTGTGGCTTTTTTAAACCGTCTGGAATGGAAGAGAGAGTGTAAGTTAGATAAAGCCCTGGCAGAGGCAGAGCTCTCACAAATGGCTTTAGAAAGAGGAAAGATCGTAATAACCGTGATCCCATCAGTCAAATTGATGTTAAAAAGCCCGGGAGCCGCTCCTGCTGGAGCGGCCGGTGTTGCGGGACCACCAGGGCCTGGGGCTGGCACGGGAGCTGCCCCTCGGCTGCGACGGGCCCGGACACGGCTGCCCACCACACCTCGGCAGCCACGAGCAAAATGCGCGGCGCAGCTGCGGGAGCAGGAGCGCGGGCCATCCCCGTCGCCGCCGTCACCGCCCCAATAGACACCGGTGCTTCTGGCTCCGCCTTTACTGGCGGAGCGGGAGCCGCCTCTTGCTCTTTGGTCCCTCCCGGTGCTCCCCCCGGGTACGCAGCCATCCCAACTGCCCCCCCCCCTTGGTACGCTGGGTTTCCCATTCCGAAAGGCGGGGGCAGCTCCCGGGGACGTTTCCAGGTTCTGCCCCGTATCATCGGGGAACGGGCACGCCAAGGAAGAGCCGGTCATTCTCGGCCTCCGACAGGAGGCAAAGGCGGGGACTTCACCCCTTTGACCCCTCGGGCATGAAATTCAAAACCGGGGATAGCGATCTCACTGACATAGGTACAGAAGTCTCTGATGACGAATCAGACAGTACCTCAGAAGAGGAAAAAGGTTCCGTAGTAAAACAACAAACAAAGGCAAAGGTTTCCACAGCAACTGCCAGCGGAAGGGGGAGAAGGGTGCATGAGTCTCTGACAAATCCAAGCCCGGTGGCTGGGAGAACGAGGACGAGAGAGGAGAAAACTGTCATAGAGTCTCCCTTGAGACAGGCCATGGGTAACCTAGGACCAGTCTTGATAAAAGTTCCTTTTTCTCTGGTTGAGTTACAACAATGGAAGGCCTTAGTGGGGGCATATAGAGATAACCCAGAAAAGACGGCTGATTATGTGGAAAGAGCAATCAAAACACAAGATCTGAACTGTTATGACCTGGAAGTTATGATGGATACGTTACTTGGTAGTACAGAGAAGGAAATGGTTAAGCGAGCTTCCCAGTCTGAGATTCAGCTACTTCTTGCATCTGGAAAACTCACAGGGAAACCTAAGGATATATTCCCCCCAGAGGACACAAAATGGGACCCCAGTTTACCAGAAGATAGGAAAGCACTGAAGTGCTATCAGGATTGGGTGGTGTATGGTTTAAGACATGCTATTCCAAAAGCAGTGAATTGATCAAAAATGTATGAGGCTGAAGCAAGACAAAAATGAATCTCCAACAGACTTCTTGAATAGGCTGAAAGAGGTCATACGAAAGTATACAGATGTGGATGTCCATTCAGACCTTGGGAAAAAACACTTGGTCTGTTTGTTCATAGGTCAGTCTGCGGATGATATAAGGAAAAAGTTGCAAAAGGCAGGTGAGAAGAAAGATATCAGTGAGTTATTTGCTATAGCTTGGGTGGTGTATTGGAATAGGGATCAGAAAGGCAAGGCAGAAGCGCTGAAGGTGGAGGCAGGTGACTGCCACACACCCCACAAATGCAGTAACTGCCAGGACAAACACAGTGCCCACCACAGGCGTTGTAAATGCAACTGCCAGCATGACAAGGGTAACAATAGGTGTTCTTTCTGTAAAAAGAAAGGGCACTGGAGAAGGCATTGTCCAAACTGGAAGAGAAGTGGAAACCCAGTCCCTCAACTGGCTGTGGACCAGGATGGACAGCGTGTCTGAAGGGGACCGGAGGATTCTTCCCCAGCAGAACCTCTGGTTGTAGTTAAGATGGGGTGAGGAGAAGTTGAATTCTGGTTGATACAGGCACAGCATATTCTGTGTTAAATACTTTGGAAGGGAAACTGAGTCATGATACTGTAACAGTGGTTGGTGCTACAGGGGTAAGTGAAACAAGGCCTTTCTTTAAACCTTTGAGATTTAAATTGGGTAAGCACTGGGTAACTCATCAATTCCTCTCCATGCCAAACTGTCCCCAGGCTTTGCTGGGTAGAGATCTATTGGAGAAATTAGAAGCCAAAATTAAATTCTGCAAGGGAAGGGGAATAAAACTCATAATTCCTGACACTAAATATATCCGAGGCAGCTTCCTTTTTCATACAGGAGAACCACGGAGAGATCCCCACAGAGGTTGAGAATGCTGTCATCCCTAGAGTGTGGGCTAGCCATTGTCCTGGGAGGTCCAAGCAAGCAGAACCTGTACACATCACCATCAAACCAGGAGCAGCACCGGTAAGACAAAAACAATACCCCTTGAAGCTAGAAAGCTGTAAAGGATTAGCACCCGTAATTGAAAAGTTCCTTAATTTGGGTTATTGTTAGAATGTGAATCCAAATACAACACCCCCATTCTACTGGTAAAAAAGGCTGATGGTAAGAGCTATCTATTGGTGCAGGATCTAAGGGCAATCACCAAAATAAACAGGATATACACCCAGTAGTGGCCAACCCCTGTACCTTACTGACCACGTTAACAGAGGATTTAGGGTGGTTTACTGTGCTTGATCTCAAGGATGCCTTTTTCTGCATTCCCGTGCATAAGGACAGCCAAGAGCTTTTTGGGGTGACAAAGGCTGGGAACCTTCCTGGAGATTATTGGCAAATAGGTTTTGCTGAGTTACCACCCAGGGAGGGGTACAAGTACACACTGGTACTGCTTGACACCTTCAGGGGATGGCCTGAAGCTGACCCCTGTCGCACTAACACAGCAAGGGAAGTGGTAAAGCTTTGCTCAACCATATAATTCCAAGGTTTGGGGTTCCTCTTGGAATGTCATCAGATACAGGGACACATTTCATTGCAACAGTAGTGAAGGAGGTTTGTCGTGTCCTGGCAATTGTCTGGGACCTCCACACTCCCTGCAGGCTTCAGGCAAGCGGCAAAGTCGAACATATCAATGGTACTCTTAAAATGCAAATTGGTCAAATTTGTCAGGAAACATCCATGTCACGGGTTCAGGCTTTGCCTCTGGCTCTGCTGAGAGTGCACATCCAGCCAAGGCAGAGAGCTAATGTAAGTCCTTATGAAATATTGTGTGGGAGACCGTACCAGGCTCCACATGTTCCAGGGGATAAGTTGATTTACAGAAGTATTTAATTGCTTTGGGCTCTACTTTACAGAAACTCCAGAGATTCATCGAGTTATCCAGACCCATAGGGTTGGACACCCCTGCTCACCAATTCCAGCCTGGAGACAGGATCTGTGTTAAATGCTGGGACAGTGACCCACTGCGAGACATTCCAAGTCCTGCTGACTTCCCTCACTGCAGTCCAAGTTGCTGGCAAAGGACCCTGGTTTCATTACTCCAGAGATCAGAAAGCTTCAGTTCCTGGAACAACCAGAAAATCAGAGCCTGGCACCGGTGGAGAGGAGGTAGCTTAGACTTTCTTCTGTATGTGTTATCTGTGCAGTCAGTAACTATGGATTAGGTTTAGAACCTAATTTACATTTGGCTTTAGTAAAATGCACACAATATTCTTCATGAAAGTGAGTGCTGGATTTGCACTATGGATTCGGCTGAAATTTGGCAAATTCTACATTGAGTAATTCCTGAGGATGTCTCATTAGGTTTACAGAGATATCTTCTATAAACTGACTTCATGGTTACCAAACTGGACCTGGATAAAACAATTGTTTATATTAGTGATATATATAGTGAGTGTTTATATAATAGCTCATTGCATGAGCAGATGATATAGGTATTAGTCATCTTACTGGTATAATGTTAGGTGTAAGTGGTAGAGATTGGACAAGACTCAAGGGAAATCCAAGTAATTCTATGAACAGGATCTCCCTTTTATTTTACACGTTTGACTTCACTAAACAATTGGAAATTATTGGACCCATGCAAACCCACGACCAGCCCCTTGATATGCACGGCAGAAATCCCTGTACGAGATCTCTGTCAACTCCTCCCCAGTGTGTCCAATTTATTTATCTGTTTGTAACTCTGGGGTTTGGTTGGGTATGGCTTTTGTTGGTTGGTAGGTTTTTTTGGCATTTTGCTTTGTAATTCGTATTTGATTCACAGGTTCATAGTTTTCTTAAATCCCTTAATGCCTGCTTTAAAAACTGACATTGCAAGAGCCACCTGCCATGGGAGTTCTTAGCAAGGACTTTATTTGAGTTATCTCTGAAGGATCTTATAACACTGAGGTGAAAACAGTTTGGTCCTGGGGATGTGTTAGTGTTAATGATTTATTCTTGAACTTAATCTTCTACTCTTTGGGGTTAAACACGACCTTCAATGTATCCAAGTAAAAAATGCAAGTAAAACCCAGGGATTTTGGCACAGAAATATTTTCAAGTTCCTTTGCACTGAATTCAGATGAAAAAAACAAACCAAAAATATTGGGTTTTTTCTGCTATATAGTCTGAGTAATCCCTTTGATCTTGGCTTGTCTTATTGCCAGAATCTCTGGCGTGCCTCCTTTTCCTCATGTATTTTAAAAAGAATTTACTAGTTTTCATACTTCCAGCAAGTTGTCCCTAAAAGTATTTCTGGCCCCTTCAGTGTGTTTTTTAACATGTGACCTGCAACTGCTGACAATTCTGTCTGCCCCTCTACTCCTGTATTGGGCAGAACTTCAGCTCCCTCTTGCCCCTGCCGTCTCCCCTTGCCGTGCCAGCCTTCCCTCCCAGGCTTTGGGAAACTTCCCGCTTCCTGGAAACCACTGAGGGACGGTGGAGGCTTTTGCTTCAAACATCCATGGGCCGCTTTCTGCTTGGGCTGTTTTGTGACCAGGAGAAGCCACAGTTCCTGGTTTCTGCCCAAGCCTGCCTGGGGAGGGTGAAGTGCTGTTTAGCTGCTGCAGAGGAGCAGTTATCTCACAGATAGGTCAGGAATGCTACAACATTCTGCAGTTACTCTGGCTGGGGCTGAAACAGCCTCATGCTCTGTAGGGTGTGGGCTGAGGTACTTGGGGCCTTCCTTGTCCTGGCCTTCACTGACAGGACCTCCCTGGGCCTTTGTGCCCACAGGCAGGGCCAAGGAGAGGGCTCCTGGTAGTGACTGAGTCAGCAGTTACTGAGAGAGCTGGACACATGCTCTGAGGGACCAAGTGTGTGGAGAGGGCTGGCAGTTGTCACGGTGAGGCCACTGTCACCTTGGAAAGGTTGTGGAGATCAGGGAGCTCCCTGGTGGCTGGGGAAAGGCTGGGGTTGTGCCCATCCACAAAAAAGTGGTGCTGTAAGGCAGACAGCCTCAGTTTGGTCTCTGGGGAAAAACATGGTCCAGGTCTTCTTGGGTGCCTTTTGTGGGCACATGGAGAAGGTGACTGGGAACAGCCAGCATAGATTAACCAAGGGTAAATGATGTGACCCGCCCCAGTGCTTCCTGGTGATGAGGTGCTGGGTTCTGTGGGTGAGGGAAGGGCAGTGGATGTCCTTTGTGTTAACCTGAACAAGGGTTCTGACAGGATCTCAGCTGTGTCCAGGTTGGGACATTATGGGGAAGAGGGACAGCATGATGGTGAGGGGCTGGAGCATTCACCCAGGAGGGGCTGAGGAACTGTGCTCTGTCTTTGTTAGGCTGGAGATGACTGATTCCAAGGGGATGAGGTTCAACCAGGCCAGGTCCTGCACTTTGGCCACAACAACCTCCTGCAGCCCCATGGGCTGGGGACAGAGTGGCTGGAGAGCAGCCAGGCAGGAAGGGACCTGGGAGTCTGGAGTGACAGGAGCTGAACAGGAGCCAGAGTGTGCCCAGGGGGCCGAGAGGGCCACGGGATCCTGGCCTGGCTCAGGAAGAGTGTGGCAGCAGGAGCAGGGAAGTGATTCTTGCCCTGCACTCAGCGCTGGTGAGGCCACCCCTGGAGTGCTGTGTCCAGCTCTGGGCCCTCAGCTCAGAAAGGACATGGAGGGGCTGGAGCAGGTCCAGAGAAGAGCAACAAGGCTGGAGAAGGGACTGGAGCACAAGTGCTGTGAGAAGAGGCTGAGGGAGCTGGAGTTGTTGAGCCTGGAGGAGAGGAGGCTCAGGGGAGACCTCATCACTCTCTGCAACTCCCTGACAGGAGATTGTAGGCAGGTGGGTGTTGGTCTCTTCTCCCAGGAACCAGCAGTAGGACAAGAGGGCTCAGTCTTAAGCTGTGTCAGGGGAGGTTTAGGTTGGATATTAGGAAGAAATTTTTTAGAGAGAGCGCTCAGCCATTGGAATGGGCTGCCCAGAGACGGGGTGGAGTCACTGTCCCTGGAGGTGTTTAAGGTGAGACTGGATGTGGAAACAGTGCCATGGTTTGGTAACCACGGTGGGGTTGGATCAAGGGTTGGGCTTGATCTCAGAGGTCTTTTGCAACCCAGTCGATTCTGTGACTTGGAGGACACTCCAACAGCTGCTTTCTGGCACTGGAGAGCCCATTTGTGTCCCCTCACTAACCCCTCTGACTGGAGGGTGTAGTCAGAGCACAAGGGCAGCTGTCCCCAGGTAGAATAGGGCAGGCTGGTACTGAGTAGAAGGGGTGGGAGGGCAATCAGTTTCCCTATGGGGCCAGCCAGGCTCTGAAACCAGGACTGGGAAAGGTGTGCCGGCATCTGGCTCTGCAGACTTTTAAACCCAACTGACAAAGCCCTGGAGAACTGGTATGAATTCCGTGCTGTGTGTGTTGTGAGTAGGAGGTTGGACTGGAGCCCGAGAGCCCTTCCAAAATGAGTTACTGTATGGCAGCTTGGATATGCTGCGTAATCCAAGAATTCCCATGCTGGGAGGTTCCTCAGTTCCTGTGGTATCTGCAGGGCCGTGCTCGTGTCCCGCGCTCAGTGCACGGACACGTCGGGCAGCACTCCCCTGGCCGGGCCGTGTGTCGGTGGCCGTGTCCGAGGTGGAACAATGCTGGGAGCCCAGGTGGCTGCTCGCAGGCTGGAGCAGCCCGGAGCGATGACATCAGCTCTGTGGATTGCGGATCACTGCAGGGAGCACTGCGTATTCCCCAGCCCGCGGTCCGCCCCCTGCTCGCGGCTCTGGGCCGGCCTGGGCCCTACCCGGCTGTGCAGGGACAGGAGCCAGAGCGCCTGCTCGTGGGAGGCGGCGGAGGCTCGTAGGGAGTGTCACAGGGACTGTGCTCGTGATCGAGCCTTTCTGGCGCTCGGAAGAGAGGGGAGAGCTAATCTTGCAGGCAAACACCTCTGCTGGCCGTCCCCACTCGCGAAACGCCACAACAGCCTCTCCTCCACACGCACGGGAAAGGGGCGAAAGCTGATGCATTTTCACGTTGTTTTGTTTGCGCGACGACAACAGCGATGAACGGCCTGGCCGAGGAGGGCTGGGCTGGGAACCGGCCTGCCGGCGCTCCCGGGGCCGCGGCCCCCGCACCGGACGGCGGAGCGGGGCCTGGGCTGTGTGTGTGCCCGGGGCCGTGTCCCCGGAGCGGGGCCGGGCCGTGTGTGTACCCGGGGCCGTGTGTGTACCCGGGCCGTGTCCCCGGAGCGGGGCTCGGGCCGTGCCTGTGCCGGCGCTGTCCGTGAGGGGCCGGGCGAGGCGGCCGCGCAGGCGCCGCTCGCTGTGCCCGGCCATGGCGGCGGTGCGGGTGCTGTGCCGGGCGGCGGGGCCGGCCCTGCCCGTGTCCGTGTCCCTGTGCCTGTCCCGGGCCGCCTCGGGGGCCCGCCCGCCCCCCGTGCCCCAGCGCATCGAGGAGAAGCGCCGCGCCGCGCTGCTCGGCGGCGGCCAGGCCCGCATCGACGCCCAGCACAAGCGGGTGAGCCGCGGGCGGTGCGGGAACGGCCCCGGCACCGCAGGGAGCGGTGCTCCCGGGCCGCGGGCAAGCGGGACCGTGTCCCCTCAGTGCCCGGCACGGCAGGGAGCGGAGCTGCCGGGGAGCGGCGTCCCCCCTGTCCCGGGACAGGCAGCAGCGGTGTGTCTCCCCTGTCCCGGGACAGGCAGCAGCGGTGTGTCCCCCCTGTCCCGGGACAGGCAGCAGCCGTGTCCCCGCGGGCCCGGGCGAGTCTTTACGTGCTGGGGACCCTCGGGCAGCTGCAGAGGCCCCTTTTTGGGGAGCTTTGCTCAGGCGGCGTCAGACACTGCAGTGCCTGGAAGCACGGGCAGCAAAAAGAACAATTCCGGTAGCAGTGCCTTTACCTCAGGGTGCTCTGTAATGTGTGTGTGGGAGGGGAGTGGACACAGGAATGGCAGCTTATGCCTGTTGTGGGATGATAAGTTCTGCCCAGGGTTTGAAATCACCATCCAGCACAGTTCCATCTTTACACTGCTCTTACAGATCTAAGCTGATCTTCTGAGGGATGAGAGCAAAGAGTAGAGGAGTGGAAATAAGGTAAAGACAGATGGGAGGGATGACGACAGCTGGGTCTTTAGTCTCCCGCCTCTGTTCAGAATGTGGGCAGTGCTGACAACGGAGGTTTCCTATTTGTGTTCGTTGTTTCTTGCTGGGATACCGTTTGGGTTTGGTGCAAGGCCCGGGTGGTATCATGATGACTTGTAGGCACCAAGGAGGTGGGAATGGCCGTTCCCGTGAAGGATCAGTCAGTGGTCAGTCTGTCAGCAGTTTCCCTCTCACATGTACAACATCATGCTCACTGAGTTACATCCAGGACACTGACACACAATAAACAAGCGTTTCTACCTGTCCAGGGCTCTCTAACAGCTTATGTTTTATATAAATTAGATCTGTGGCTCACCTGAGGCTTTCCTGCCCTTGCTGGTTTTTATAAACTTTTTGGCCCACTGGTCAGACGTTTTGTAGAGAGCCTGAGCTGTGTTTTAATGTCCTGTTGGTGCAGTCACACCATCCCCTAAGGAAGACAATCCAGGTGCCCTCCCTTTGCAGACAGATGCTTTACCCTGGTTGGAAATAACTTTGCTGGAAGGCGAAGATAAAAAGAACTTTGCAGTCATTTATTATTGCGTGGCACTGAGTAAGGGATGTGCATATCTGCCCAATTCATGGAGTTCTTGGCCCTTGCCCTGCTTTTGCCCATAGCAGTGTCCAGCAGCAAACAGCACAAGAGGGTTTTGTCAGGAGATCCCTGCAGGCTGTCATACTTCCCTTTTCCTCTCATTCACTGCAGTCCAGCATGGTGGTGAATTGAGCCCTGAGCTGTTGGGAAGGACTGGTTTAGCTGTGGAAGGGCTCCGTGGTTAAGAATAGAACAAAGGCCTTAATAGCAGCATTTAAATGTGTAGGCAAAAATAGCTGTGATGCTTTTATATCTCGTTGAAAAGTCTCTGAGATTGTTTCCTTTCTCCTGTGGTGGTGCTGCTCCAACAGTCAGCCTTCTTTTCGGAGTCTGGCTTGCATTATGTTTGTTTTTGAGGAGGATAATCACTATATAGGCCATTTCCAGCTTTGGGGGCCTGCAGTTGCTTAATGGGCCCAATGTAGCAAATAAGTGAGGCTCTGTTTGATCAAACTGCATCTGCTGGGGGTCAGCAAACACCAGAACCACCTGATGGCCCTGCTAATTGTTGCTTGCTCTGTTCCAGGGAAAGCTGACAGCGAGGGAACGAATTCTGCTGCTCCTGGACCCCGACAGCTTTGATGAATATGACATGTTTGTGGAACACAGATGTGCAGACTTTGGGATGGACTCTAGTAAGAATAAGGTACTTTTATCTCCTGTAGCTCTTGTTTCAGTGTCCCGTGCTGTGCAGCCAGCCCACTGGTTGAAAGTGGGCTCTTCTGTTCACATGCAGTTTCTTTTATTTCTTTTGTTTTCTTTGTATTTACAAATTTGTTTTCCAAATTTGCTTTAATTACTCTCAGTTTCCATTCAACAGCTTACATAGTTTGCTCCTCTGTTGTTTAAACTTGATACTTTTTTTGCAAGGTCACCCGTTGGGTTCAGATTTGAGTGACTGTAATTGTATTTTTTGACCTTTCCAGGTTTGTTTTTTTATCCTGCATCAAAACCTCAAAGATTTATGTGCTGTGTCCATTCTCTCAAAAACATCAGGTCATAATAAAAGGTCCATTCTGCCTCTAGGGACGTGATTTGCCTTAACTCCAGATGTGATGAAATTTGAAGGGAAGCTGCTAAACTCACGTATCTTTACACCAATACACAACAAATTCGATATTACTTCCAGTTTTCCTTTTCAGGGCTGGGGAAGGTCCCTGTGGAGCCCCCAGTGCAAACATGACAGGCTGGTCCTGTCAGGGAGGCAGTTTTGCTTTGACTGAGGATGAGTTTGTGGGGTGTGCAGTGGACATGGTTGCTGCCTTGCTGTTCCTGCTGACCATTCTGGGTCTGACCATTCTGGGTTGCTCTCTCTGCAGTACCCCGGAGACAGTGTGGTGACGGGCCGGGGACGGATCAATGGCAGGCTGGCCTATGTCTTCAGCCAGGTATGGCTCTGCTGCATTAATAGAAAAATATAGTTTTGATATTAAAATAAAAATATTTTAGAGGAAACATCAGAGGTAGAGACCTATCTTGGTTAGTGTTACCACTGTGAAAGAAAGGCTTTCTTTCAGATTACTGGTAAGTGCTGCTCTGTTCTGGGCCACAAAGTGGCCTTTGTTCTGTTTGCCCTCATGGCCACAGTGGCTGTTGCTGTGTGACCTTGGAGCCAGTCGTGCACCCTGCCTGTTTTGTCTTGGCCGTGTGGTTCTCCCAAGGAGGGACACTGTGGTGTGGGCCTGAACTTCAGACAGGGGCTAACACAAACCTTGGAACACAAGTAGGGGGCAGTTTTTATGTTAAAAGCATTTAAAACTGCCCCTTCCTGATATACCCCTCTCTTTTTAAATTTATATTTAAAGACCTTTTTCCCCTCCAAATCGAGCTGCCACCAGAGATGCTCCTTCCTCTTTGGTTCAGCTGCTACTCATAGTTGAGCTGTTCTCTGCTTTTGGGGCTTCTTTGAGAGTAAGGCTCAGTGGGAATGCATCAGAGAACCTCACCACAGATTGGCTCTGGGCTGTCCTGGTGCCAGGAGGTGTAAATGTCCCATTTTCCTTCTGGATCAGTCCAGCACCTCGTGTTGCTCAGTAGATAGAGATCTTGAAGCTCAGGCCTAGGGTAGCACCAACAGTCAGTGTTGGCTGACACAGCCCCTGGAGCTCCCCTAAAAGAATAATCAACTCTTCACACAAGTCCTGAGTGCAGACTGGTGACACATGGTCAGGTTTTTATTATTTTGTTAAAGGAGGGTTGGATTGCACTGGGTTGGTCTGCAGGCTGCACTGAGGGAGTTGCTTGTTTTGGGGCAGCACACCAAACCCAGAGCACTGCAGGACTGTGGTGTTTACTTGCAGTGTTTGACAGCATTCCACTGAAATGATTCTTTTCCTAATCTGAAAGTTTGCTTTTCCTCCAGGATTTTACTGTGTTTGGAGGCAGCTTATCTGGAGCTCATGCCCAGAAGATCTGCAAGGTAACACTTCACTGGAGAAGATAACCCCCAGAATTGTCAGTGCCCCCTTTTCAGCCTCGTTGTGACAATGAGTTGGGTGACAGTGTTTGTGACTGACTCTGGTGTGTGCCAGGGCAGCCTGAGCATGCCTGTGTCCTCGTGTCAGTTCAGGTGTGAGCACACAGGAAGGCAGGAAAGTACCCTCAGGAAGCTTTTCCAGGGTAAGAGAGCTTTTCCAGGTGCTGAAATAAAGTTGTGCTCCAAAAGAGGAGAGACTTACCAAGTACAAATGTAAATTAACCAGTCGTTACTGGAGGGGTGTGGAATGAGTTGGGAGCAGCTTTTTCCCATAAACAGTGGGAGGTGGAAGCGTACAATATTTATAAAAAGCAAGTGTAACAAGTAAACAGTCTGGAGATAAGCATTTTTACAACTTGGAGGTCACCTTGATCCTCAGAGCTGCTGTTATCAGGGAGTTGTGGCTATTTATTCCTGTTTGGCTGCTTGTCTCCCTGGAAAAGCTGCTGTTGGAATCCCAGGGCTGGGGACACAAGAACTTGTTCATGCCTGAGTGTTGAGTGCTGTGGGCTGGGAAAGCTTCCTGAGTTTTCATGCTGTGGAATCAGAAACAAGGATTTTGGTGCACAAGGCCTTTTCTCCTATGGAAATAACTACTTTTTGGCATAGGCTCCTCAGCATTGAGGGGTGTAAAACTTGGAAAAACAAAGACTTTGGGCTAGATAAAAACAGCTTGGCTTTACCAGGCCTTAATATTGGGAAAGACTTAAATTGTCCTTTCACATGGAAGCTTTGAGGGTCTGCATTGGGAAGGGATGGGAGGGTACAGGAATGGGGTGTGTTCTGCTGTTTTCTTTGATCTCTTATTTCTAAAGCAGCAGGGAGAGTGCTGATCATAGAACTAGAGGAAAGTGTGAGTCCTTGCTGCGTGGTGCTGTTCCTGCTGAGCATCAGTGTCAGTCGTGGCCCCCAGAGTCTGAAGGCTCTGGGTGCAGCAGTTGCTCTAGCTTCAATCTTTGTGTGTTTTAGGACGAACTTCAGTGTCTAGAAAAGCCTTGAAATAAATAAATAATCCATAAATAAGTCCCTGGGAAACAGCAGAAAGTGTCAGTGAACTTGTTTCACTAATCTGCTCTAACAGGACAAGAGGCTCTCTAGGAAGCAGCAATACATGTCAGCTCCAGTGATTTTTAATAAGGCATTGGCTCATCCCCTGTGTAACGTCCCCGTCAGCAAATGAGGGCAGTCTTGGCTCACAGACTGCTTGCAGTCCACATGGATCTGTTGGAAATGTGGGATTGCATTTGAATTGTGAAGCCATTCTGTGGTATTTCAGCTTTTAAGCAGGCATTAGGATACAGAGCAGCAAGAACCCCTGTTTTCCACAGAACCACAGCATGTAGGAACAAACCACTCTAGAACTACACAGAACCGTGTTCAGGCTGGAATTTTGGGCACTAGTGACTTGGGTGGGACTTAGTATGGTTTCGGTGTTTCTAGGCAATATAAAGTTCAAGGTTGATGCTAGGAGTACATTGAAAGACAGGGCTGGAGTTGTAAAACTTTGTTGTAAGTTAAAGGTTGTCTGAAATAGGATACAATTTTGTAGCAGTGGTTGAAAGGGCCAATACTGGGCAGGGAAAAGCAACTTGGAAATGCAAAACCATGTGTGGTTTTACAGAAGGTTATTTAGTAGCTAAAGCAGAGCTTGATGTTAAAACAGATCTTAACATAATGTGCCAGTGATGTAGTGTTATCAAAATGGCAAACATCTTACTGGAATCCAATAATCAGGAATAGCTTATGCAAGGAATGTAAGGAATTCAATCCTCCCACTTAAGCCTCTGTTTGGAGTATTGTTTATGATCTTGAGGCAAGTAACCAGAATGATCAGACCTCGAAAACAGGATGGAGGGAGATCAGTGTGAGTGAGTGGATGGTGCTGGGCCTGCAAATGTGAAGGGGAATATGAAGGCTGAAGACTTGGGGTTTTTGAATGTTCCCAAAGGTGCAGGCCAGGGAGGAGTTAACTGCTCTCCCTCGCTGCTGTGTGTCAAAGAAATGGAATGTTTCTGAATTTCCGGAGCAAAGATTTAGTTTAGTCTTCCCAAAGAACTTGTAAGAGGGATAATCAAGCATTAGAATATAGTGCTTAGGAGATTACACATCCCACTGCAATAAACTTGGAGGATCAGATTAGACATGGATGAGGGGGCATTTAAGGGGCAGTGCAGGCCCCCTGTGAACAGGGATGGATTGGCCCTCTCTGATCCAGCTGCTGTGACCGTGTCAGTCACAGAGCAGTGTCCAGTTGTGCATCATCCAAACCCAGTGCTGAGTGTGGAGGTGCAGGGCTGGCAAGGCAGAGAAATGTTCAAGGTCCTGGGAGGGATTCTCTGCGTGTCTTGTCACCTCCAGTCTGACTGAGGCCAAACATGAACTTCAGGGAGAGCTGGAGACTGAGAGTTACTGTGAATAAAGGAGAAGCTGAGCAGGCACTTCAGATTCTGGCACATATGTTTTTTTTTTCTGGGGGTGTCACATTCTGGGGTTTGTTGCTCTGGGGTCAGTAACGAGGAGCTTGTGTCCATCCCCAGATCATGGATCAGGCTGCCATGGTGGGAGCCCCCGTGATTGGGCTGAACGACTCTGGAGGGGCCCGGATCCAGGAGGGAGTGGAGTCCTTGGCAGGCTATGCAGACATATTTCTGGTGAGTGGGCTGCTGGGTGGCCAGGCAGCTTGGCACCCACGGGGATGGACAGTCTGTCCCTGCTTGAGCCTGTTTGTAAGTAAACTTCAGGTTATCGTTGTTTCAGCCAGTGGCTGAAGCAGCCTGTGAGACCCAGACCTTGGTTCTTCTCTTGGCTTGGGGCAGATCACTGTGCCGCTCAGGTCCATTGTTAAATAGGGCTGATGCTGAGCCCTGCAAAGCTCTGTGGTCCAAGGAAAGGCTTTGTAGGAGCTGTGTCATGAGAAAGAACAGGCAATTTGATTAATTGGAAGAAAATCACAAACAGCTGTTTAACTTTTTGGTGAATTCCTGCAGACCCTGGGCACAGATATAGAGATGCACTTTGCTGGTAGAACTAGATGTCTTTTTTTTCCTGTTGCAGAGAAATGTTCTGTGTTCTGGGGTGGTTCCCCAGATCTCCCTCATCATGGGCCCCTGTGCTGGTGGAGCTGTGTATTCCCCTGCCTTAACTGATTTCACGTTCATGGTCAAGGTAAGGCTGGAGGTGCTGTGCCAGGACCTGCTGCTGGTGGCCTGCTCAGGCACAAACACCCTGCTGGAATGGGTGTTTCTTGAGATGGTCTCCTGCTTTGGATTAAGTTTATTTTGCATGAAAAGGCAAGAAATACTTTTCCCAAATAACTTGAGGATCATTGCATTTTTAGTGGATTTTTAATGTAATGCAGGTCTTTTAAGAAACTTTCCCTCCGTTCTGCTCTTATTCTGGGGAAAGTCTCTAGAGGCTGTGGCTGTTCCCCTAGTGCTCTTGCATTCCCTGTGTGTTTCTGCTTTTCCCCCTGCCCAGGACACATCCTACCTGTTCATCACCGGCCCTGATGTGGTGAAGTCTGTCACCAATGAAGATGTCACCCAGGAGCAGCTCGGGGGTGCTAAGACACACACTGCTGTGTCTGGTGAGAGCTGGGGCTTCCTTAACAGGCTGATTTATTCACAGTAGTGACAGAGGTGTCCTGGCTAAACTGCTGATTGGCTCATGCAGATTAGTCTGAAGTGATAAAGCTCTGCTTAAGTACAAGTTCTTACTCTGTATGTGGCTCTCTTGAGGGTCTGTTTTAGTAATGAGCACTAAACAGGAAAAGTGGGAGTGTGGGAGAGGTCTGGGATTTGGAAGAGAAAGGAGCAAATCCACAGAAGATCCTACAACTGGGAAGACTGTCAAAGGGCATGGCTTAGCAAAGCTGACCCGGGGTGGGGTTTTTTTTTGGTTGTTCTCCAGAAATTTGCATGAGTTGAAGGGTTCTCGACAGTCCCATGTTTGCTCACAGACGTGATTGATTGAACTGCTCAACTCCAAATGTTAACTCCATCTCCAGTGAGAGATGGAGCACTTCTTTTCCTCATTTTGTCCCTCTGGGAAAACTCTGAGTCATGAATCTTCTCAGGGCTCAAATGACTGTGGGATCTCAAATTCTGTGTGAACTGAGCTGCTGATGAACCAAACCCAAACACACGGATGCTGCCCAGATCCACATCGTAAAATAAATTGTGGTGCTCAAGTGCAGCACAGTAACCTGAACAGAACTCCAGAAGGCTGGACCCAGCTAGGCTGTGACAGCTGATAAACCACTTCACATTATTTTAAACATGAGATCAACAGTCCAGACCTGTTACAGAGGAAGTCTGATATAGCCACACATTTTCTAGGTATTTTTAGCCGGACAGATTTGGTGGCTTAAGGCTCCCAATTGTTCATGGCTCAGGTTTAAAGATTTCTGCTGTTGCTTCTTTGTATCATTATCAGTATACATTTGAAAAGGAAGCCTTGCACAGTCATTTCCAAACCTGCTGTACTGTTTCTGTGCAGGAGTTGCCCACAGAGCCTTTGAGAACGACATCGATGCTCTGCTGAACCTGCGGGAGTTCTTCAATTATTTACCCCTGAGCAACCGCGACCCGGCCCCGGTGTGTGAGTGCCACGATCCCAGGTGAGAGCAGCCTGGCCCCAGCCCAGGGCTCCTCTGGCCCCGGGGCTGCAGAGGGGCAAGTGCCGTGTGCCTGGCTGTGCTGGGGAAGCAGCAGGGAGGCAGAAAGCTGTGTGTGTCAGGGACCTGCCTCTGGCTCGTGCTGTAGCTGACATGACACAGGAAAGACCTTCAAGAGGGGAAGAACAGGGACCGTCTGAACTTTTAGCAGGGGATTTTTCCAGGAGCTGGAGGGACATGGGACACTGAGGGGACAGAGACTGGCAGGGGAGGAAAAGCATTTTGACCCCAGGTCCGGGTACACCCTCTGTTCAGCCCTTCCCACAGGGAGCCCTTCGGAGCTGTGCCCCTCTCCTGTGTGGGACTGGCACCTCAGTCTGCCCCCTTCGGTTCCTCACACGTGTGTGATGTGCCTTGTGGCCTTACATGCACGAACTTTTCAGCCTGGGAGTCAGGAAGGTTATTTCTCTTCATGCCTCACAGTGCTTTTCAGCGTCTCTGCAACAGTTTGTTTGGGGAGATGGTTTTGGGTGAGTTTGCAGATCATTGGGCTGGTACCTGAAACACTTTGTTCCCTTTTGGATAAATTCACCAGTTGCTTTTAGAGCATGGTCAGACAGGTCGATTAATTACTGGCCATACATTTTTCTAAGGTGTTGATCTTTAAACTCTAAGACTGTTCTGGTTTGATAGTGACAAACCAGAGAAAATCTCTTGTATTATTTGGTAAGTCTGGGGGGTTATGTGAGGTTATTGTGGTCTTTCTAAGCATTCCACAAGCTGTACTTGGATAATCACTCTCTGTAGGCTTGATTATGGTATTTTATTTCATTATAGAAACAACAGTCCATTTTTTAAATCAAGGGACTGTATAACAGGCAGTTTATTTTCTTGTGAGGAACTGCCACTTATGTTATAGCTACCAAGGTATAAGAGATTAGCTCATTATTTCTTAAGGGAGACAGCTGGATACACTGGGAGAGGATCACAGAATAATAAATGCCATTTGTACTAAGAACTTCAATTTAGTAGCCTTTATAGGTGTGAAAACAAATCTAATTGTTAAATTTCCTGGTTTTACAGCAGCGTCTCCAGTATTGCTCCCATTTGTGGTCCTAATGCATAGATTGGTGTTATTTCATCTGGACATACTGACATCTTAATAGACTCCTTATGCTTGGGATTGATGTGTTTGATCCTTGAGCTGCTCCAGCCCCAGCCCATTTCTCTAGAGGAATTGCTTTCTTATTGCATCATTTTCACACCACAAAAACTTGCCACAAATTATGCAAATCAAATGTAACCTACCTTTGTCTTCAGTGTGAAGTCCTAAGGCTGGTGGGGCTGTTTGGTGTGTTTGTTTGTCCCTCTGGGTAGGCAAGTTCTTTTTGGTGTTGAAAAATGTCGCTCTTGGCTGCTGAAGCTTGTGTTGGTGGCGTTTTCGTTGTCAGTGGCCTGGGTTCTAAAGGGGTGGCAGTTCCTTCCAGAGGCAGGTTGTGTGGTGGTGAATGTCCCCTCCCTTTGGAGGGCTCTGGTTCAGTGCATTTGGTGTGTTCCATGGTGTGATTTTTACCTGCACATGTAAAAATCTGAATTTCTGGAGGAGGTTATTGCCAGCTCATGGTAACCAAGAGCACTGAAGGAACCCAGTATGCCTGTGGGTGAGGCTCTGGCAGGCTTTGATGAGGAGCAGCAGTTCCTCCCTGCTCTGGGATGTGTAAGAGGCCCAGTTTTTGACCCCAGTGACTCCAGCAGTGAGCTCCTGGTGTCCTCTGCCCGTGGTGGTTGGAAGGAGATTTTCAAACATGGTATTCTGGATAATGTCTTCATTTTGATGATGGTTACTTATTTTAATGCTGTTAGAATTTCCCTCAGCACTCAGCAGCACTGTGAATTTATGGGAGCACTGATTTAGTTTTCCCACTTTGCTTATCCCGTGGGGTGCCACAGGTCTCAGGCAGAATTTGAGGAACATCCCTATCTACTTTATGGACAAGGAAGTTTTAGAATTTTTTGTTCATTGGGGTTTAGTCTGTTAAAGTCAGTTTAATTTCATCAGATTAAGGTTTTTTTATATGCACTTGAAGTGTTGTTGTCCCCTTTTATTCCATAAATAGCTGGATCTCTTCCCCTCCCAGCGAGGGCTGTGCTTCTCACCCCGTGGGTGTGAGCAGCACAGACACAGCCAGGGGGCTGCAGTAAGAGTTTTCGGCTGATTTTGACCAACTGCAGATCCCTTCCCTCAGTTTTAAATTGGCTGTCCAGAGCCTTGTGCTGTCCTGTTTTAAAGGCACTGAATCATGGCATTGTTACAAGTTATTCAGCAGCAACTCCACAAAAACACCATTTGTAACAAACTCAGATCAGTGTTTTTATGGAATAGCACAAATCTGCTGATCCCTGAAGCCTCAGTGGTGGCCCCTAAAAACTGACCCCCCACTGGGACTGTGAGTGAATGCAAAGCCCAGTGGCTGCCAGTGCTGAAGGTACTGGGAGCAAGGGAGGAGGGAAGTGATGCTGTGACAGGGAGCTGCAGGTGAAGTGTGTCACTGCTGAGGGCAGGAACAGCCCAGATGTTTAAAAGCAGCCATGACATGGAATAAACTGCATGTGGATGTGTGTTCCCATCCAGGAATGCCGGGACTGAGCACAGGGAGGTGTCCTTGGCTCAGGGCGCTCGGAGGTGCCAGCAGGGCAGGCAGGGTTGGTGTGCACTCCTGGGAAGGAGGCCTGGGGCTGCCCCTCAGCTCCAGCAGGCCCTGCCCTCCTGCCCTGACACTGGTGCTGCCACCCCCTGTGCCGTGGCTGTGTCCCACGGGCCACCAGTGCCCCCTGCAGCCCCACAGCCCCCCTGGGCCGGGCCCTGGTGTCCCAGGACAGCCCTTCCCAAGCACAGGGGAGCTCTCCTGCAGGGAAAGGGCCAGGCTGCCCCAGATGAGAGACCTGGTCCTTTTCCCCATATCTGAGGAGGTTCCCATGAAGTGTCTGAGAGTGGGATTATTCAGCCAAGGTTTTGGTCCTGTGTCCCTCTGCTCTGGGATAACGTGGCTCCCTCCCTCCCCTCCACAGTGACCGCCTGGTTCCCGAGCTGGACACCGTGGTCCCCAGTGAATCCACCAAAGCCTACGACATGCTGGACATTATCCACTCTGTGAGTCTGCAGGGCTGGGGGCAGCGTGCAGGGGCTGTATTCTGGGGCTGAATGGCTGCATTTAGACTCATTTTAGTGCAGAAACCAAGCTCAGGGTGTTTTTAATATCTGGATTCTTCCATTCTGAATTTCAGCAATACGTGTACTGCAAGGTAAAAGGTGGCATGTAAAAAAGTCCTGAAGTGACTTAGGAAAAAAACCCCAAACCTTCCCAGACATTTTGAGAAGTATTAAGGAAAAACCCACATTTTCCACAGCTGTTCTGAGGCTGAGGCAGAGGAACTGAGTGAGTGGCAGACTGCAGCGTGTGGGCACGGCTGGGATGGGGAATGCCGACGGGAGCAGCCGTGTGTAGGTGTCGCTGCTGCTCCGCGCACGGAGCTCTCTGTGGGTGTGCTCTGAGCGCCGGGGATGGCGCTGGGCAGGGCACACACCCAGCTCCAGCACCCAGGGAAGTGCAGCCACCGCAGGTGTGCACAGGGGGATTGCACGGGCCGGGGCACGGGCAGTTTCTGAGCTCCACGAGGTGCTGTTTCGTCACTGGGAATTGTTCTTTACGTCTGCCACTAACTGAGATCTGAGAAGGAAGTTCTTAGCATCGGATTTGAAGTTTTAGTTTGCTGTTGTAGGAAAAAGGCTCACCACAGTCATAAAGATGTTCTCTCAGGGAAGTGCAGGACTAGTTAATTCTTGGCACACAGGCTGCAAAGACTAAAAGGTTTCCTTCCTTCCCTCCCTTTCTTTCTTTCTTTCAAAACTGTGCAAGTTCTGAAATGGTTTAAGAGTTCCCATCTAAGGTGGCAGAGTTTGTGTTTGCCTGTGTATTTATACACATCTGTCTGCCCTCATAAGGCTCTGCCTGACTCTCACCCTGCAGATTGTGGATGAGAGGGAATTCTTCGAGATCATGCCATCCTACGCCAGGAACATCGTGGTTGGATTTGCCAGGATGAACGGACGGACTGTTGGGATCGTGGGCAACCAACCCAAGGTGGCATCAGGTCAGAGTGCAGTGTGAGACTGCCTGCAGTGCCTGTGCCTCTGTCTGTCTGTCTGTCCTGTGCTCTGGAAGGGATCTGGCTCTGGGCTTTGTTTGGGTTGTGTGCTGTTCCACTCCTTCTCAGGGCTTTGCCACCACTTTGTCTTGAATCTCCTGAGCTGTGAGAGCAAGGGGATCTCACTCCCAGGGAATCAGAGTGCTGCATCCAGCACACAGGGGGTGGAAGAGCAGCCTGCATGTCACTGGATTAACCATAACTGCCCCCTTCCTTCCACAGCACCAAAATCCCTACAGCTCCTCCGTGGGCTGAGAGGAGTTCTTTTGTTTCTTCCCTGGAGCCAGAACAGTGCAAAGCCTTCAGACACCCAGGTGTGGGGCTCCTGACCCCAGATGGTATAGCTGTGAAGGTACAATGTGCAGCTCTAAAGGTCACCCTTTTACACTGTCCAGGGCCTTTGCTTGCTCTCTTTAACCCAGTAATTCCTGGAGTGACCTTCTCCAGTCAGAACTTTATGGTTCTCTCTTTGGTTTTAATTCCTGTACCTTCGTGTTTGGGAAAATCAGATGACCCAGTATGATGTTTCATTCCTTTGTTATCCTTACAAGATATCCCTCTCAAGAAACAAGACAGAAGGTTTTAATATTAACTTAATCTTCACTTGATAATCTCAATTTTAACAACTATGTTTCACATAGATGCTTTTATACAAGATGGTTTTTTGGTTTAATATAATTGTGCATAATATAAATGGCACTGACACAGAACAGAAACACTTTGCAGCATGTTTAGCTGAAGTGCTGGCCTTTCTCAAAATAGTATTGGACTGTTTAATGTTTTGGGTTTTTTAATGGGGAACTCTGTAACCTTTCAATATGACTGATCTAAAGAAGACCAAGGAAGAGAAAATTACAGAAAAAATATTTTAAATTACAAGACTGTAACTAAACTGCTCTGTTTTGGGACAGAAAGTCTTTGTGCACAGGGGTTAGAAAAATGAAATCAGCCTTGAACGGAGCTTGTTTTATAATCTTAGTTCTAAACCAGGAAAACTTCAGGCACATTATCTCCACATTACCTCCAGATAAACCTTTCCTTTTTTTTAAGAAGACAATACAGCTAAAATAGTGTGATTTTTGAGTTGCCTCGAATTCCTGCAGGTCACTGGTAACACCTTTCTGTGTGCTCTGAACTTCAGGGTGCTTAGACATAAATTCTTCTGTGAAGGGGGCCCGCTTTGTTCGGTTCTGCGACGCCTTCAACATCCCCCTGCTCACGTTTGTGGATGTTCCTGGATTCCTGCCAGGTAAGCCCTGCCCTGCAGGGCACTCTGGGGCTAAAAACATTTGAAGAACTGGGAGAAAACCTCGACTGGTGAGAGATTTATATAAGCAGGTTTTCAAATCCCACTCTGGGACAGGAACTCTGTATTCTAAATACAGGAATCATCACAAGAGGATGGTGAAAAATGTGCCAGAAATTGCAGGAAAATGAAATGGTGCCCAACTGTCCTGCCACTGCCACCGTGTTCTGGGATCATAGCACGGAGTGACCTCAGCAGAGGGACAGGTCACACAGTGAACTGATGGGGACACTGGGATGATCAGTTTGCCAGTGAGGGGATATCCTGCTCTGGAAAGCTCTGTCCTGCTGTCAGAGCTGGGACTGGGGCCTGTCCAAGGAGAACAACTGCACTGCCTGGCATAAGTGGTATGGAGGTTACCCTGATTCCTGCCCCCTGAGCAGACTCCAGGCCCCTCTGAGTGCTCAGCTGTGTGTGCAGATGCCGTGAGTCCCAGAGCTCCGTGCTGGACACTGGGGCAGCAGAAAGCCCAGCACAGGCTGTGGCTGCCCCAGTGCCAGCAGGGAAGGCAGCCCTGCACCCTGTCCTGAGCCCTGGGGCAGGATGAGCTGGCACTGCTGGCCCAGGGCAGGGAGCAGGGGCACTGTGGCACCATTCCCACATCTGCTCAGCACTGCAGTTACTCAGCTGACACTGGCACATGTTGCTGTCCAGGCCTTGCTGCAGCAGGAGAAACTGCCCCAGGTGCTGCCCAGAGGTGTGACAGGATGGAGTTGTGGGGGAGCAGGATGTTCTTGTTGCCACTGATTGTTACCCACAGCCCCCCTGGGCATCTCTGAGAGGTTCTCTCATGCTCCAAGGCCCTTCTCAGCTACAAATGCCCGTGGTTTAGAGGCTGCAGGTGCCTCAGGAAGGACAGGGCTGCACTGAGCCTGCTTTCAGCACAGGCTCTGGGAGCAGGAACTGTTAACATGACCCCTCAGAAAACAGGCTGTGAGAGGAACAGGCACGTTACAGGGTGCAATGTTGTGCTGTTGTACAAACCATGGTTTACCTCGAGGCTCTCCAGCCATCACAGCATTGAAATGTCCCTGGCCAGCATTCCAGTTCCTGCTTTAACATGTTGGAATTGGCACGTTTTAACCGTGAGGCAATACCAGAGGAGCTCCTGAAGGCTCCCCTTCCTCCTCTGACCTGGGCCAGGCACCACCTTGGTTCACTTCAGGGGATGCCACAGCAATCCACATTTGGAACCCAGGCACAAATTACTTCCATAGAGCTGATTAAAAGTAGTGACTTAATACTGCATAACAGTAGATTGGTTTGAAAGTAGATAAACAGGACAAAAATGAAACGGAGAAAGCTAAAGGGAGGAGACCTTAGGCTTGACTGTGATCCTAAATTGTTGCATTTTAAGGAGTTTGGCAAGATTGTTCCGTTATTAGCATTAGAAATCTCAAATTAAGTAACAAATTCTGAGGGTGGCATCCTCCCATCTCCCTGTTCAGTACAGAAGAAGAAAGGATCTGTCACACTGGCTCGTGGTGGTGCACTGAACATCTCAGTGTCAGTGACCCAACACCTGAATAGCCCCCAGTTTCATAGGTGTGCACAGAGATGACATTTAAGGTGTCTATAACCTGTGGCTGAATAAAAACATATTTAGAACAAGTTTGGGACTGAATCTGTGGCTGGAAAAGAGTTTATGTTAACTAGTCATGAGTGCCAGAGTAACTAATTCATATAACTGAATGATCTTGAAGCAGTTGGAGTGTTTGAGGCTGTTCTAGATGTGAATTTGAACCCGGGGTCTGCAAGTGCTCCCCAGCCCCCGAGTGTCCCAGCTGTGCCCAGGCAGGTCCCACTGGCTGCAGGGAAAGGCAGGAAACAACAGGGAAGTGTAGGCAGAAATTATCAGACCCTGAAATCACTCTTGGGGGGAAGCAATAAAGTTAAGCCACCAAGCAGACAACCAGGTAAGTTACTGAATCTCACCAAAGAACTTCCACTTAAAATTCTTATATTAACCCCCCCCCCACCTATTAGATGATCCCAGGTACTCTTAGGAGGTTTCTCATGTGCTGAAAGCAAAAGCCCATAGGTAGATTAAACTGCTGGAGATTGATTGTAGAGTTACACCCAGTGGTCTGAAATTCAGAAATCCTAGAAATAAGTTCCAGAGGATTGCTGATTCCAGTGCAGTCAGGCAGCCTGTGTTTGGGACACATGGATGACTTACAGTCCTGTTTGCTGCCCATGATCCTTCTCCAGAAGCACCTGCTGTGAGAATCCCTGCAGGGAATCCCTCTGTCCTTAAGGACCATCAACTGGGGCTGGCCTGAAGGATGACCAGCAGTGAACCTAGGCTGTGTTTCCCACTGCTGGTCACACGCGGAGCCTGGAAAACGCTGTATTTTGTTCCTAGGGAGGCACATCTGGTGAGCGTTGCTTTGTGACCTGACACACCAACAGGTGCTGCTCGTGGTCAGAGACGTATCAGAGTTGCTCAGTATCTTACAGAGGACACTGCCTGCTCTTACCTCCTCCAGGATGTCCACGAGGCTGTGGTGGGGCCAGGTGTGCTGCTGGTGATGGATGATGAGTTTTGTGAACTCCCTGGAGTGAAATAAATATTTGTCCTTCGTAGGCACAGCGCAAGAATACGGTGGGATCATCCGGCACGGTGCCAAACTGCTGTTTGCCTTTGCAGAAGCAACTGTGCCTAAAATCACTGTCATCACCAGGAAGGTAAGCTGGGATAGTTCCTTGGAGTTCTTCCAGAGTTCCTGTTTCTACCAGTGGCAGTTTTAGGTACATGGAGCTTTTTGTGTCCCACTGTCCATCTCCATCTGCCCCACCTGGGAACACCTCTTTGTGCCAGAGTACAAGAGCCCATTTCTTCTGTTCTCAGACCTCAGTTCCTTCCTTCCTCTTATGTCTGTACCCCTCTGAAACCTCCTGTTTCTGCCCTGCTTTCTCCCTGGAATGCCTTCACTCAGGACTGCCTCATGTCACCAGGCCTGTCTCGCTGAGGACACACCATCTGCCCACAGCAAATCTGCTTTCTCTCCTCCTGCCCCTTCAGCCTCCCCCTCCAACCCCAGCACTGACCGCATCTGTCCTCTGCTGTCTCTGCAGTTTAACCCTCATGTGGTGCCTCTTTCTCCACATCCTCCTGCCACACTCTCCCTCCTTTCTTCCTTTCTGTCTGTAAGGTACCTGACACCCGCTCCATAAGCTCTGGGTCCTTACGGGATTAGTCTTTTCCTTGCTCATTTTTCTCCTCCTGCTCATTTTTCTGAGAGGCTTTTGGCTTATCATGGCCAAAAGAGCGAGCTTTCCTTTTTTCTCTGCCTTCCCTGGTTGTTCCCAGTGTTCCCACGCCGTGCCTGTCAGCCCTGCCGTGCCAGGGACTGCACTGCAGGTTGCTCTGCAGTGTGTTCATCACTGCTCCCTGGAGCACTTCCAGTTGCAGAGCGGAGCACTGCAGAGCCCGAGTGCTGCATCCCCTGCCAGGGAATTCCAGTCAGCTTGGTGTGAGTGCGTGTGCAGGTCGAGGCTTGCGGGTCAGGTACACACTGACCCCTCTGTGCCTGCCCTGGACAACGGTCCTGGTGACAGCAGCTCCCTCGGGGCTCTGCGGGCAGAGCTGTCCGGTCCCAGGAGGCTGCTGCAGCACAGTGGGACGCTCACGCTCTCTGGCAGGTCGAGTTCAGCCCCAGTTCTTGCCTCTGGCCTGGCAGAAGCTGCAGGAGGAGTGTAGGCTGTTGGTGCTGTGAGATCTCGTGCCAGGAGTGAACCCCTGGTTTCGTTCCAGGCCTATGGCGGTGCCTACGACGTGATGAGCTCCAAGCACCTGAGAGGAGACGCCAACTACGCCTGGCCCACGGCCGAGGTGGCCGTGATGGGAGCCAAGGTGAGCCCAGCCACCCTCACAGCAGGGGCAGCCACCAGTGCCCTCCCAGCACCACGGGGACAGAGGACAGGGGATGGGGGGACCTGCTCTGCAGCAGCCCGGCGTGGTGGGGGCTGGGGAGGGCCGAGGCTCTCCGTGCTGCGGCGGGGCATGGCCTGACCTGCCCGTGCTGTTCCAGGGCGCTGTGCAGATCATCTTCAGAGGAAAGGAGGCCGGTGCAGAGCAGGAGTACGTGGATAAGTTTGCAAACCCCTTTCCTGCTGCCACGAGAGGTATGGATATCTCCCCCACTGTGTCCCCTGCTTGGGTCTCCCACTGCACACAGCTCTTAAGGAAACCGTTTGCTAAACAACAAGCAAGACCTGAGTCAGAAAGGTGATGCTTAACCACAGCTTGTGCATGTGAAGGACAGACAAACACATCTAGTCACAACACACATCTTCAGCTGGAAAGAGCCTGGTCAAAGGTGGGGAATGCTCTGAAAAGTGCATTTTCAATTTTGTGGATGGTAGAAAGCATCTCACAACTTTTCCTCTGCAGCGCAGGTGCTTTTCCAACAGCCCTGGAGTGCAGAGCAGCAGCCTGAAGTCAGGGACAGGGTCCAGTTCAGTTACGTTCTCCAGGACTCTCTGGAGCAAATTTTTCCACTGTTTTGACCTCTAGCTTTGCACTAGTAACTGAAAATTTAAATTTAAAATTTAAAAATTATTGACCCAGGAATAGTTCCTTTCCAGGCAATTTTAAGTTAATTTGTAACCTGTGAATTTATTTATTCCAAATATTGTTTTGATTTTGCTAATTTCTGTTACAGCCTAGGTCAGAAGGCTGAGAGGCAAACCCCTTCCTGGTTGCTCAGGTTGGTTTCTCCTTGTTTCCATTTTTCCAGGGTTTGTTGATGACATCATCCAGCCCTCCACCACCCGCAGGCGCATCTGCCACGACCTGGACGTGCTGGCCAGTAAATCCCAGGCCAGTCCCTGGAAGAAACATGCCAATATCCCGCTGTGAGGGTGAGGAGGGGCTGGCCCTGCTGGGAGACTTGGCACTCTCTCGTTAATGGAGGTCTGCTTGGCAAGGGAATCTTTGGGTTTGATTTGGCTGATAACCATCAATAAATCATAGTATATATTTCATTTAATTCTGAGGTCTGACCAGTTCACCTCTCTAAACCCTTTTGGTGGTTAATAATCAACAGCCTGCTGCAGATGAGCTGTTACTAATTGCTCAAGGTCAAACATTCCCTTGGCTCCCCTCTGTAGCCCCTGAGGTGGCTCAGGCAGAGCTGAGTGACAAGTTGGGCCCCTGTGCATTCAAGGGTAGCTCCACGTCCATCTTTGGAGCCTGGCTCTACCTGCCTGCACCACAGACTCAGAGGGGAATCCCGAGCCTGGCTTGCAGGATCCAGACTAACCTGTTGTGTTCCTCTACCAGACTGTCCCTGGCGCAGATTTCCAGGCCAGCTCTCAGGTGGGTCTCAGAGGTGCAGGCTGGGACACAGGTGAGAGGTACAGAGAAGGTACAGCCAGCCCCGTCCTGAAGGGCAAGCAACAACAGAGGGCAGTTCTGGTGGGGCATGAAAATGCTTCTCCCTCAGCACAGGCTGGAACAGAAGCCTCCAGAGGCCTCATTCTTCTGTGCTTACCTGCCAGCCTTGCAGTGGGGCTCGCTCTGCTCAGCAGAAGCTGCATTTGACCCCCAGCCCCCAAGGCAGTGAGGAGCAGCCACTGTCAGCCTTAGCCCTGCTGCTCCAGCTGCAGGCACAGGAGGGGCTGGAGTGACCTCAGGGACGCACTGGGAGACACAGCACTGTCCTACCTGCACACGGAGCTGCTGCTCGTCACTCCCAGCACGGGCCTGAAGGACAGAGAGGCAGGATGGCCACTTCCAGGGAGCATCCCTTCCCAGGGAGTACAGAGAGTACAGCTGGGGAGCTTGGAGCCTGCATCTGGGGGGGGGGAAAAGGCAACAACTGAAAACCATCTCAAAACACAGTTCCAAAGGAGCATTTCAGCTCCACAGGTTTTTGGATGCCCTGGAGGCAGCACTCAGGTTCCAGACACATTGTCTGTGCTGGCTGCAGCACATTTAAGGAGCTGCATGAAGGTACCTGGCTGTACCTGAGCACACAGGCTCTGCCCCAGGGAACAGAGGGAAGGCCAGCTGAACTGCTCCTGTCCTGGGGCCATTGCCATGGTAGGAGGGCTCAGATAACTGAGTGCTGTCAGTTTTTCTATGGGTCTGTAAGGCCCAAGATGATGTTTTAGAGGCAAAGCTGAGAGAGGCTGGTGGCTGTGCCAGGTTCAGAGGCAGCAGCTGTGGGAAGGGAAGATACACACACAGCTCCTCCGGCCTGCCCAGCATCAGGAGGTGACACTCAGTGAGAAACCCAAGTGTTCCTGCACAGAGAGAAAGGTACAGCTTGGTTAGTTGTTTCCTGACCTCACTGGCACCACAGCCTCCGTCCTCTCCAGTCCCTTGCCAGCACAGTGGTTTGGATTTTATCTCTTCATTTCCAGGCAGTTGTTCTCCCAGCACACCAGGCTGGAAGGCTGCTCTGGCCATGCTACTGCAGATCTTGAATTGCAGTCACCTACAAAAACAAGAGGCACAACATAAAACCCTTGCAGCAGTGAGCAGCCCTTGAACTGGGCAGCAAGGCAGGTGACTTACTGTGTTCTCCAGGGCAGCAGGAGCTGAGCATAACTTACAGGCATTTGGGCTGTGCCTCGAGAGCGGGTCAGACCTTGAATCTTATCCCTGTTCCTCACCTGCTGCATCTTGTTCCCTTTCCTGTCTCGGGTGACTTTCCTGAGGTAGTGGGCCGGGTGATAAATCAGTTTGCCGTGATGCTACAGAGCTGAAACCATTCCTGGGTGGGACAGAAATAGCACCTTGCTCTCAGACACGGGAGTAAGGAAGACATTTCTTTTCAGGAATCTGTAGAACTCCATTGGGCCCAGCTGGTTGTTGCACCTTCCAAGCCTTTGCCACTGCAGCTTCTTCCCACGAGGTCCAGGTCCCTTCAGACATGCAGGGCAGGAGAGGCAAATTCTTCTCAAAATCCGTGACAGTTCAAGCAATTGTAAGTTTTAACAGTGCAGCTTTCCCAGAGGTGGGGCCTTCCCAGATGTACAGAATCTCACAGTAACCCCCCAGATCAACCAAAACCACACCACAATGGAGGTGTGGAAAAGAAGCCCAGGGAGGGTCTTCCATCACTCTGAGGTTGAGTGGGTAAGATGGTGGTACAGGACCAGGTTGTGAAGCCTGGACTACATGAAAACTACCTGTCAGCACTTCCTTGACTAATTCCTTGAATTCCTACTAGTCAACGGGATGACAGGATGTGATGGTCCAAACGGGCATTTAAAAAAAGTTATAGTGAAGAGGGTGCTCATCATACTCATGATTTTGAATAGTTTATTAAATGAAAGGTGAAGCATCAGTTTTAAATTGTACAAAAGGAAAAAAAAAAACCTCATATTGTAAATGTACAATTTACAGAATTACTAGCAAAACCAATCAAGGAGACACTCATAATACAAAAACCTATAGACTGCAAACTGAACTGGAGACCCATTGCAGGTACCGTGATCATCAATGTTCGTTATACAGTATTCTACAATGTTAAATTAGGAATCAGTTTTCCACACAGAGGACTGTGAAGCACAAGGTTTGTCCGAGAATGACTCAAACCAGGCAGCATCTGCTCTGCCCCGATGCTCACGGGGCGCTGCTGAGCCAGGGCTGCAGCCGCGGGAGCCCCGGGCACGGGGGGTGCCTGGAGGGGGGCACAGCTCGGGGCTGCAGTGCCAGGGCTGCAGTGCCGGGGCTGCAGTGCCAGCTCCTGCAGTGCCAGCTCCTGCAGTGCCAGCTCCTGCAGTGCCAGGGCTGCAGTGCCAGCTGCTGCTTGGCCTGATACATCCCCACCCCCGGGGGGGAACGGCTGCAGGGCCTGGGCAAACATTTTTGGCAACTGTGTCTGAGAAGTGCCCACATCAGGAGAGACGCCCCTGCCCTGGGCACTGAGGGGTTGGGTTGGTTCCCAATAAGCTCCAAACAGAAAAAAGCTCTGTGATTATTCTGCAGGTGCTAAAAAATACGAGCACCTCTGAAACTGCTGTGCTCCGAGTGGGCCAGTCTGGTTTGTATCTCAGCTGCTAATGGTGGAGTGCAGGAAGGAAGAGGAACGTTCTGGGGCCGGTTCTGGAGATCCTGGAGTTGTGGAAGGCCAGCTCTGCTGGTGTCAGGCCAGTCTAACTAAGGAGCAGCTACAAGGCAGAGTCATCAAATCGATGCATAATGAAATTCCAAATTATTGAAGACATTGAAAAGAATCTCTTATTACAATGAATTAGCTGAGAATGCTTTGGGGTCTTTTTGATTTATTTTTTTTTTATCCTTTTTAGCTTTTTTGAAAAATCGTATTTTTTTTCCAAAGAATTACTCTCAATATGCACAGTTAACACTGAATATGTAGCTGTAGTCCATTGTAAGCTTAAGAACTTCACCATCTAAGCACAAATTTCTATGCAGCACATACAGTACTTCTAACTGGCAAAATTAATTTACAAAAATAGCGGAAAAGGGTATTTACGGCATGGAAAGTAGACTTTGTTTTATGGTACAGGAAAATTACTTTTCATATGCTAAAGTGATCCTTTCCCCCACCCTTGGACTATTTTTTTTTTTAATAGGAAAGTTGCTGTTTATGTACCTTGGGTTGGCAGGCTTGAAGTAGGTAGTAAAAACAGCAAAGTGATTACTTGAGAACCATTTGTGTGTTTTACTGAGAATACTTTATTTGCTGGTATAAGTTGCTAAAAATGCACAGAGCAAGTACCAATAGAAAATTTACTGTTTTGTGTCCCCATGTGCTATATAAAATGAATGTTACACAGCATCTGTTGGAAAAGTGGCTTCATGGACATCTCTTACTTTATGTCCCATTATAAATAAAAATAAATCTTCTCAAGAGTATAAAATCTGGGTTTATCATATCAGAATCTGAAATTTTTTGGCAGAGATGCACGTCATTAGGATTCTACCCTCTTCTCTGAGAGTGCTCTTCTCCATGCCTGGGAGAGGACAGGAGCGTACCATAATGTGAATCAGATCCAGTGTGTTCAAAAACACTTCTCTGTAGCCAGAACGACCTGCTTACAGCATCCTTGCTAGTCAGTGGCTGATAGGCATAGGTTTAATAAAAATGGCTAGCTTTGAAAACATAAAAAGGCAAATGTTAAAACTGTTTTAAATTGTACAGCAGAAAAATAAAGTTAAAAAGTTCTGTTTTCACTCAATGTTGTTTTCAGAAAACATATGTAGAACAGTGTTTATTTCGACAGCTGTCTTAACAATTTAAAACTTCCTCCTCATCCAGAAAAAAAAAATCTGTATTAGGACAGTCAAGAACAGGGATACAAATGATTCTCTAGGTCAGCCCTTCTGAGGTGACCAGAGTGGCCGAGATTCCCGGGTGTCACTGAGGAGCTCCTCTTCTCTCCGTCACCACAAAAAGGGGTTGACCTCAATCATTTGGTTAAAAATCAAACCGTATCACATCAAAAGTGTGGTTTCCATACAAGCTATCACAGTATATAGGCCTCTAGCTCTAAACAATAGAGTTCCAAGTTTGTAAAACGTCTTCCCAGGCTTCAGAACATGGGCATGCCAAATCCCTGCGGAGGGAGGGAAAAGACAGCGTTACCTGGGGCGGGGCCGGGGCGGGGCTGGGGGGGCACAGCACACACAGGCCTTACTGAGTCGTCCTCGATGATGGCGGCGGAGTCGAAGAAGTCCGGCCGCAGCTCCGCGCGCTCCCGCCGGTTCCGCGACGGCGGCTGCAAAAGGAGGGAGATCTGCCAGGGCCCCTCCCTGCCAGGGAGCTCCACACCCGGGGCCCTGCCTGGGAGCACGTGCTCCGAGGCTGTTCCCAGGATAACCCTGTGCCCGTGGTCGAGCACCTGCCTAAGGCTTTTGCTGACTTAAGGACGTTCCTGTGTTGGCTGCACTGAAATTCTCTTTACTGTCCTGATGCTTTTCAGTTTATGGTGGAACCTGAGCTCTGACATGGTCAAGAAAGGATTTAGAACAAAAAAGGTCCTGACGATAAGGTACTGCAATATTTGTGAGGATCAAACCCTTGGTGGTGTCCTTCCCCAGGAGCACAAGAGTAAACGTGAGCTTGCTCAGTTCCTTCCCTTCCTTGCCTTGGCCGTTCCTTGGCAATCCCAGGAATGCTGGCAGTAACCTCAGTGTTCAGCAGCTGCAACTGAATCAGTACCTAAATTCTCTCTCCGAGGCATTACAGCCCAGTCCTACCTAAAGTAACCTCTGCCTTGCTGTGCCGGCACCGAAGGAGAAACAGGAGGGCTTAAAAGCGGTGAAGTGTGGGATGCAAACTGCTCCCTTCTCCCATTTCCCAAGGAAGCCCTCATTCCAGAGGGGAGGTCAGGAGGGTTCCAAGTGCTGCAAAGGAACTCCTGCCTGGAGCCACTGCAGCACCTGAAAGGACCTGAGGCTGCCAGTGATGACAGGACCTGTTTGGGAGCAGTTCCAGTGTAAGGAACCCTTGGGAGCATTGGGAGCACCGCAGCTCTTTAACACCCAGGCAACTGAAATCAGGCTCAAAACTTTGGAAATTTTTGTTGGCACATCTGAAATTCCTTTTAAATTATCCTTCAACCTTTTAAAACTTGCCATTAGTGAGATTTACTGACCAGATCAATGACCATCGTGTCCTCGAACTCCTCGTTCATGTCCTCTAGCTGACCTCGTGAGGACATCATGACATCTTCAAAGATGGGCTCAGCGTCGTCCTCCATTAGACCTCGTCTGAGCAAACAAAGACAAAGTCATTTCCAGGCATTTAAATTGCCCAGACATCATCTTTGTCATTAAAAGTCTATCCTTTAATGCCTTCCCCCAAACCCTTATTCTGAGTAAAGCCACACTCTCTAATAGCAGCGGGAGGAAACCTGTAAAACCCACCCCAGCACTGGCAGAGGCTGAAGCAGCAAGTCCCATGGAACTGCACTATAAACAGGAATCAAATTTGCCCTCGACAAGGACAGGGCAATAACCTCTCTGTGTTTGCCTGCCCTTTTCCAAGGAGTGACACTGGATCTCAGTCAATCCCCAGGAATCTAGCAGTGAATCCAGGCCCAGTTCCTAAGACTGTAATGATTCCCGAGGGACTGGGCGGGATCGTGGTGCTCCAGTGTTCACCACGTGTGTTCCTCGCCCCTGCTCGGGGGGACAGCTCGGCTGGAGACGCCGTGCAGGACACAGAGCAGCTCAGGGGAAGCAGGAATGGCTGCCAGTGACAGGCAGGGGCCCATTTCAGCCCTGCTGTCCTGTCCAGGCTCTGCCAGAGGGACACTGGGAGCACTTACACTGCGTGCCTTACTCCAGTCCTGCCTTTCATGTAGTTCATTCCTGTCCTGTCCTTCCGATTGAGATCCTCCAGCTTCTGCTGGCCCAGCCACGAGATCTGCATCTGGGGACTGACATGGGACAGCGTCAGGACAGTGACACTTCTGAGCTGGCTATTCACAGACAGCACCTATCTCCAACTTCTGTGCCTGGCCATGCTCCAGATCAGGGTAATTAAATCACATTCATCACTGTACATGTCTTCTGGATTCCCATCCACAACTTGGCTCCTCTCACTGTTCATGCACAAAAAAAATCCATTAATAAAAGCAGGTCTGGGAAACACTGACATTGCTCCTTCATTTGGAACAGGCACCTGGAGTGGGAGCACTTCTACAGTTTATTATTAAATCCTTCACTGTCTCAGATCAGGCAAAATATGAGCAAGACTAGAGCCAAATGAGTAACAGATACATGCTTTAAAACGTCCCACAGCACAAACACCAGATTGTTTTTATACACAGACCCTGATCAGCATCACCTTGAGGGCCAGTCCCTCACCCACGTGTAAATACCTGCCAGGCTGCACCAACAATGCCCACAGCAGAGCCAGCAGTGCCTCTGGGGGCATTTGTGCCCAGCACAAGGGAACAGCAGCAAGGCCAGTGCAGCCCTTCCAGTCTTGCTGAGCTATAGCCAGGGCATGTCCAGGTGCTTTTGCAAAGAAAACTGCCCCCACGGGGCCACAGGCTAAGACTGTTGTGAAAGTCATCAGCCACTCCTTTGCCTGGCTCCCTGTATTCACTCCTGCAATTCCAGCACTTACTTGTGTAAAAAGTCCTGTTCAGATCCCTGCTCCGACTCGTGCTCCTGGATCTGCTCCCCCATTTGCCTGGTGTTCTCCCTCAGGACGGTGGAGGTGAGCTGTGGCGCCTGCAGTGCCCCTGGAGTGTGGATGGTCTCGTTCCTGCTCAGCCAGGAGCCTTCCAGGCTCTCATCTGGAGACAACATTGGAATCACGGCTGCACTTCTGGCAACTGCAGGGCAGCATTAGACAGGTGTGCACTGAGGGATCAGCTGGGGAAACGCTTGGAATGGGAAGGTTTTCAGCTCTAATTTTATATTCTGTTCTTCTGAGTATTACTACCAGCTATTCCCAGCAATCATAGCAGTTTAAAATAGACATACTGAACAAACACAGAAGTTACTGCAAACAAGACCTCCACTGCTGGGCATCCTGCACACATCTAACCAAGGTAATTCCCCATCCCTGAGCTTACAGTCTCAGCAGAAGACTGGTAATGTGTGTACAGCAACCAAGAGAAAGGCAAACACCAAGAGGAGGGTGGAGCACAAACCCCAAAATGTGGTCAGCCCAGACCTTTAGAGACATCAGCCAGAACACCCGAGGTGGGCAGAGAGGGGGCACTTGGCACAGGGATCAGCATTTCAAGGGGACTGCAGGTCCAGCTGGGATGTTGTGCTGGGATTGGGAAGGGAGCAAAGCAGAGAGGAGGGAACAGGGGGGGATTGAGGAGCGTGGGACAGAGCAGGCAAGTGCCCCAGACACATAGAGAAAAACAGGAAGGTGCTGGAGCAAGGCAAGTTCCAGGGGAGATGAGAACAGAGGTGGCAGGATCAGAGTTCCTGACAGGATGTGTGTGCTGAGAAAGGCGAGGGGGATCTCCCTGGATCTGTTCATTCTTCCTATGCCTTTTACTACCCTTTGGGGTTGTCTAAAAAAGCTGCCTGTTTTTTCTTGAATTTACCTCTGAATCTCTTTTATGTTAGGGATTTTAAAAAGAAAAAATCCTATTGATTCCCTCAGGCACCGGGAGGAAATGTCCCAGAGCACGTTTGCTCTCAGGAGCAACAGGGAATGTCCTCAAGGCCAGCCTGCTGAACCCTGAATGTCCTGCACTCAGGGCAGAAAGGAACCAGAGGGGACTGGAAATGGTTCTCTGGTGCCAGGATAGTTTCTGCAGTGACCTTACCCTTATTTTAGATCCTTTAGAGAGAAAAACTAAAAAAAAAAGGAGCTACTCAAATGCAGCAAAGTGTTGGAAATCAATTGTCCCTTCTATTGATCACCAAAAAGAGGGGACACAAAGAGCACAAAAGAGGCAAACAATGCCTAAAAACTAAAATCTCAGCCTCAAAAGGCTGAGATTTGCCTTACAGGGAAGCAAAGGTGCTACTGCACTTCCCAGACGAAAAAAGGGATATTGGCAAAATACGATAAAATAGAACGAAAATGGTATCAAGAGGAAAGAAAGAAACCTCAGCAGTTGAGTTCTGTGAAAATCTTGGCATCCTGAGGGAAGGAAAGCAGTGTCTGAGGGAAGGGACTGGTGCTTCCCTCCACTCCAGGCTGGCTGTGAGGAACAGGAGCTGGTGCAGGACTGAACACAGGCTGCAGGGGAGAAGGGACCTGCACAGGGGCACACTCTTGAGGGGTATTTTGGGAAAATGCTGTATATTCAGGCAAAGCTGGCTTTAGATTCCTCACTGAGGAGTTACTATCATAGACACTGACCCTGAAAACCCCCTGAAGTTTCAAGAGCCCACTTACACCTACTCTGTAGTGGAACAGTAAGTTAACATTCACAAAAGTGCACACAGGTCACACAGGGCTGACCAGGAACAGAGGCAGCCTTGTAAGAAATCTGCTGTCCCAAGTTCCTGATGGACATGCCTGAAGTCTCAGAAAGAGTAACTGCAGACACTGGATATCAACACATATCAACACATATTAACAACAAGGGTGTTCTCCAGTGGTCCTGCAAAACCAGGGACCTACAGGAGAATTTCTGCCTGGGGTTTCTGCAGCTCCCTGTGAACGAACAGCGGCCCCAGAGGGGAGCACAGGCACAACCCTTGCAGTCCAGGAGGGAGGAGGGAGTAGTGCAGGTCACTCCACACCTTTCCAAGGTCAGGAACAGCTTTGAGCGGTTCCAACCAGCCAATTCTGGAGCAAACAAGAACAATTCCCATAAGGACATGTTCAAGCCCAAGAGAACTTGCAGAACCTGCAGAACAGATACCTTGGTTCTGCTCCACAGAAAAAATATGCTGTATTTCTGCCTTAGCTAACAGAGCCCCAGGGCTCCTGAGGGGAAGAGCAGTGACACAGAGGGACACACACACACGTGGAGACGCCCTGACAAACCTTCCACTCTCTTTTTGTGGAGGGGGGGTCGGCCCTTCTTGTTCCTCACGGAGGAGGCTTTGCTGCTGCTGCTGCCGCTGTTCACGGACATCCTGTCGTCCTCCCCGCCCGTCACCAGCGAGTTCCTGTAGGAGATCAGGGGCAGCCACACGTCCTCCCTCCTCTCCATCATCTGCTCCGTCAGGAACTTCTCCAGGTAGGTGTGACTGCCAACACAAGACAAGGAACTTGTCACACAAGGGGTGGCCAGAGAGGTGACTCTAAGGAGTTTCAGGCTGCAGAGGCAAACATTCAGGAGCTGGTAAGGGAACTCAGGTACTGCAGCGTCCCTTCCTGCACCCTGCAGTCACCACTGCCTCTAAAACCACCTTGGCAGCAGTGGAGTCACCCCCACATATTCCACAGGAAATCCAAGATTCGCCTCTGGTAGCTCATGGCAGCTTGAAGTTGTTCCACAGTTCAGAAGAGGACAAGGAGCCACACTGGATGTGCCTGGACAACAATCACACACAGATTTCATGGAATTCTGTTCCCACCCAGTGAAGGGATGACTTTGCTCAAGAAACAGCAGGTTCCTGTTTATTCTTTTATTCAATATTGTGACCACTTCTTCCCTCCCCTCTCATGTGTTCACTGAGTGACCCCCAAACCTGGCACTAATGGGAATTTCTTGGTTTATTGTCTTTACAGAACCAGACAGTACAACTCGAGTGCTTCACAGCTGCAGAGAATCCACCTGAAGAAGCTTCTTGGAAAGCAGGAAGTTTTTCTGCCTCCATTTCTATTTACAGAACTCGAGTGCCTGGTCAGGGCCAAACTGTGAGGGAGGAAAATGACACCACTTGGGGTCCTTTACTGCCCAGATGCCAAAGCTGAGGCACCTTGTGCTCAGCACTTTGCAGGAGCTTCACACTGGCAGTTCTTACCAGCTTCAACAAAGGCAGAAACTCTGAATTTCCCACACTGAGGCTCCACCTCATCTGACACCCACCAGTCGGTGTCTGGTCTAAGCCAACAGTCTCTTTGAGAGAAATAAATGGAAATAAACGGCTCCAAGGCTTCTTCTGTCCTACACCAATTCCTCAGGATTTCCCTCTCTGTACCTGCCACGTGGATTTTAGTACAAAACATCAGTAAATAGTTGACTATTATATAAATATATCAATACAAACATTTAGCACAAAGCACCAGGATACATTTTCTCCCCCAGCTGTATGAGTCTGGCACCTCAAGTGTACAGTTTTATATGAAATCCACAGATGTGAATGGATCCCTAAACGGCTCTCCCAAATTCTGGAGGTCACTCAGAAAACAAGAAGCCAAAAAACTAAATGAAACCAACATTGCTGCTCCATTCCCAAACTGGAAACACCTCTCTTTCCTGCACCAGGAGAAATGGGCTCCACCCCAGTCCTGCAGCAGCCAGTGGTGGTGTGTGTGGGCACCAGTGAGCAGCAGAACCTCGGAGAAGCCACTTAAATGGCAGCCCTGAAGGTGGAGGAACAAAGTGCCCTGAAGAACCGAAATTCATGCACAGGATCAGGTTCAATTACACTGTCAGGTACAGAATGATGGAACTGCAAAGGTCAGGCACTGCAGAAACCTGGGGGAGGGAGGAGTGCACGGAGAGGACATGAATTAAACAGCAAACAGCCCAATGGCACTTAGACCAACAGGGAGGAGAATCCACAGCCACAAAATCCTGTTATCCCTAAGTCCTGTCCCAAAGACAGAGGCTGACAAGATTCCAGGATGTACCAGGGAAGAGCAGCTCCACAAATGGAGTGCCAGGATTACCAGCTGGATCATCCCCTTCCCATCCCCACTGAGCTCTTCCTTCTGCAGTGTTTGCTGAACTGACAAATTACTGACACAAAGTTCAACTGGTCCAAGTGTGTGTACATTAAAAATTATCCAAAGTTACCCAGGATGTGTTTCTTATCACACAGATAACATATCATACCACAACATTCATCATCCTTAACCCTAATAGCAAAGTCCTTTAAAACAAACGTCTTCCCAGAGAAACTACAGTAAGGCTTGACAGAAAGAGTCAGCTGAGCTATTTATAGTTGATATTTATGACTTACACTGGTGGTCACAAAACTAACTGAAAAGATATCTGTGACCATAAATCAGCAGATCTGGCAACTGCATTTTTTAAATGGTCATAAAGTTATTCAATTAATTCAGTTCTACACTGGGCACACAGTTCTTGGCTGATGTTTGACTGGACACCTCTTCCATTGTATTTAAATAAACAACAAATACCTGCTTACACTGTATGTAAACATCCAGCAGAAATGGATGGTTGCAGCCTGTAATTTCCATGCACTACTAACATTTAATTTTTCTCTTCTATCCTAAAAAAAAGACTGCTTTTTATTTTCAGTGCCCCATGGGAAATTTTAAAGAACGTTGTTTTGGGAGGTCTCAAACTCACCTCATCAGTGGACCTGACTGTCCTTGTCCCATTTATTTTTTATTGCCTTGAAGTACAAAGCAATGAGTGTGTATGAAATGTCTCCCTGGGACCTTCCACAGCCCCAGGGAAGGCAGAGCCAGAGAAGCCAGAGAGGACACAGAGGTTACTTACACAGTCTTTTTGTCCTGTCGCAGGAGTTTGGAGGAGAATTCACTGAGCACTTCGAGGAAGGCAAGGTTTGGAGGGGGATAGTCTTGGCCTTTCTGGTTCTGGTATTTGAAGGCAAACTCTATGCCATCCCTACAGTAAAGAAACATCAGCATGTTTAGCCATTAACAGTCACACAAAAGAGTATTTCCTGCCCCAAACCAAGCACTTGATGAAGACTTTGTACAAAATAAAAAGTTGCCCAGTCCTGATTTGAATGTAGCAGCACCTTTCTTCTGTACTTTCCTATGCAGCAGTTACATAAAAAGTTTTAATCTCCTTTAAAAGATTTCCAAAATATTTTTGGAATCCCTTTTATAGTGCCTCCAGAATCCCCAGTGGTGTGGGACAAAGAGCCATCCCCAGCTGTTAGACACAACCCACACCAGCGTGTAGAACACCACTGGCTTTACCTGAGCCAAACAAACACGGCCAATCCAATCAATTCCAACAAATAATCAGGTAGCAACTGGTTTTCCTTCCTTTTCACACACATCCACGTCCACCCCCCATCATTTTCTACACAAACCAGAAAACACACAAAAAACTACTGCAGGACCTGCTGAGATTACATACCTTTACAAAGGGCATGCTGAACAAAAGCCTTGACCTCAAGTAATATAAAAATCTGGTTATTTACCACCACTCACTTGTGCAGTGTGGCCACCGCCTCCCTTGTCTTGATCTGGTCCAGGCCAAAGGTGAGGGCGAAGCGCCGGGCCAGCTCCTTGATGCCGCTGACGTGGGCAGAGGTCCTGTCCAGGTTGGGACCCTGCTCCTGAACCAGCTCATTGAACAGCTGCAGGAGAAGCAGTTGGGAAAACCTGTGAGCTCAGAAACACTTTCATTGGGAAAGATGTCTTGTGTTCTTCACCTGTTCCACCTGAGAGCAGCCACTGCAGGGACATTTTCACTGAGACATAAGGGAGTCCACGTCAGTTCCCAGCATTTCTTCTGTCTAACTGCTGTTTGCCAAGTGTCTCCACCTTGTACTTGTGTGGACAATAACTCAGAGTCCTGCACCCCCCTTCCCTGACCAGTATCTCTCCTGGTCCCAGCTCATCAGGCAGGTCCAGCACTCTCCTGGTGTTCTCTAATCCCCCTCAGCCATCAGACCAGCCTGTCCCCAGAGTGTTCCACCTCCTGCCTGCCCAGCACTGCTGCTCTGATCCCAGGACAAGAATGAACTCTCAGTGGTTCTCCAGCCAGGTCTGTCTCCTCCTGGCACTGCCATTTTCAGCACATTTCCCTGACCTGCTGGTGAGAACATCCCAGGAGATGGTGTCAGGGACAATATTAAATCAGGCTGATTACATCTACTGTTCCTCTGAGCTCCACAAGCTCTGGTACCATGTAATTAATGACAGCAGCTTAATTTGACAGGATTCCTGCTTGACAAACTCCTCCTGGCTGCTGCCTCTCACTCAGGCCCTTGCAAAGAGCCTGTTTCACTGTTTTTTCCTGAGCTGATGTTTGGCTGATGGATCTCTGGCACTTGGCTCCAGGTTTTAAACAGGAGCTGCTTTGAGACTCACCGACTCTTCTGGAAGTACATCTGTTCTTGTCATGTTCTCACAGATCTCCCTCAGCTTCCAGACTGCTGCAGGAAATCTCTCAGCACTCTGGAGTGAATTTTGGGAGGCCCAGCTGATTTGAGAACCCCTAATCTACAGCAGTAATTTCTCTGTGCAGTGGCTGGAGCTGGTGCTTGGAGGGCCTGAGTGGTGTTTAGAGCTGCTGTCAGCAGATGGATTTCATCATCAACCCAGTCATTTATGGCTGATGGAAAGCAAATTTTTTCAGGGGAAAAACCATGTCTAACAATACTGGAAGACTTAATTAGCTTGAAATCTGAGAAATCAATCACTATTTAGACAGAATGTCCCTGCAGACAGGGATTACTGACACAGAGGAGCACAGACAGCCTGACCTGGGAATAAGAGAATCTCCTCCCACAAGTGCAGCCTTTCTGCTCTGCTGCAAAGGGCACCTGAGGAAACCCTGCCCAGGACTGCCTGCAATGAGCATTTCTAACAAAAATCAACATTCTTACCTGTTGCAAACTGAGGATGAGCGTCTTTGCACACTGGATTTTATCAATTTGCCTTGTTTTGCTCAGGGTTTCCTTAATGATATCTCCATAGTCATTGTAGTACTAGGAAAAATGTGAGAGAAACCTCTTTACACACAATTTCTTACAGCTTTCCCAAGAGAAAGATTATTTGTAATTCTTGTTTTGAAAAGCAGTTGCCAAAAAAATTAGTCTCAAATCCAGATAAGAAAATTTAACCTGCGCCCAGTGCTAAGGCATGGAACTTCTGTATGTGTTATTATCTTTGGTAACAAATATGCTGAAAAACAAACAAAAGAGTATTTCCTGCCCCAAAGGGGCCCTAGTGAAGGTCCATGGCTGCCAGTTCTGAGGAACTGACCCAGCCCAGCCTCCAGGCAGCAGGTGAGAGCAGAGCCAGCCCATGTGTGCAGCTCCTGCACAGGGAGGAGCTGGGTGGCCAAGGGAGGGATTCACTGAGGCCACAATTAGGCAGCTTGAAGTGCTCATTTTCTTTGTGTGGTTGCTGGAAAGCACAGCCTCTGGTTCTGACCATCTGAGGAGAAAAGCCTGTATTGTCATTAAAACTTCCAGGCTGAGAACAGATTTTTTTTTCCCAAAGTATTCTTTCAGGCTCATTAATATTTCTGCATTTGCAGCAATTTATTTTCATGCCCTCTGAAATGCTGCTCCTGCCTTCTTTGGTACAGAGACCCTTCCAGTTTGTGTTCTAAGACATCCCCACTTGCAGCAGTTTTATACAGAGCTGGTTTTTTGCTGCTGTCCTGCTTAAAACAACCTTCTCTCACAAAAAACCTGTCTCCTTATGGCAAGCACTGAGCTGGGAGACTGCCAGGGAAACATGACAGTGATCAGAGAACTTATTGTGGATTCTAGGGATGAATGTGAGGAGCAGGAGCCTCTCTGGAAACACTCAGCACCTCCCAGGACCAGCTTTTGGTGCTGTGTTAACTAAAGCACAGCTGCTACACCGCACGGGAAGAGCTTTGCTGCAGGTGTAAGAAGGGAAAAATTATTACAAAACAATCAAATAAGGCTGAAAAAAAGCTTTCAGAAGTGTTTGACCTTTCCCTGCTGCCCTGGAAGGGATGGAAAGAGGAGCCCTGGCACCTATGGGGAGGATGCCCAGGGCTGTACCTTCATATAGTGTTTGAAGATATCGGCTGCCGCGTGCATGTCCACGATGTCATAGATGATCAGCTTGCTGAAGGCAGCCAGAAGGTTTCTTCTCTTATGTAAAGCTTCTATTTTGTTGGCTTCATCTTCTTCATCTCCCTCTGAAAGCATCATCAACAACAAAACACTTGTAAGTAACTTACGTTCCAAAGCAACGTTACGGAAGGGGAGCCCTCAGGAAAAAATCAATTCTTGACCACCAACAAGAAGGATTGTTGGGGAAGCTAAAACTAAAAGTGATCATTCTTGAGTCCTATCTACTTCATAACTGCCAGGGAAGTTCAGGAACATGCCACACCACTGACCAAGGCCTCAGTAGCCCTGGACATGACCCACATGGGACTGAGTCACTTGTTTTCTTGCTGAACGCTTTTGCTTAACTTCTCAAACACAGGCCGTTTGGAGCTGCTTCATTACCTTCCTAAGCCATAAATATTTAACAAAACATTAGAAGCAATCCTGCCTTGGATTGTCAGATGTGAAATCAATGGCTCTGAACAACAGGAAGTAAAACCCTGTTGGAAGAAGCACTAACACTGAATGGCAATGCCAGAGGTATTCCGTCCCCGTGAAACACTTCACTCAGGAGTGAAGACGAAACTACACACCTAAAATGGTAAATATTATATCATATAATAAAAGCATGTTCCACAACTTACATAACCCCCTTTAGAGCAAGAATGAGACCTTAACTCCATACATGGCTGCCCCTGTGTGTGCTCCTGACACACAAGAAACGGAGCACAGCAGAAATTCAGAATTTGTGTCCAAAACTATTTAGGATTCAGACACTGGACACCTCTGTACTTGCATTTAGGCAATTTAAAACAGAGCCCAGCAGCACCAGGTTATTTAAAACCAGGCCTAAATGACAAATCTGCCTCTCCCTGACTGAGAGGAAAAAACCTGAGCCATCCTCGTGAGGAGCAGAGATGGGGCCCCTGAACCTCCATCCCCTAATCTGAGCCACCCTTGGGAGGAGCAGAGATGGGGCCCTTCAAACTACCCCCTCTAATCTGAGCCACCCTTGGGAGGAGCAGAGATGGGGCCCCTCAAACACCCTTCTCTCATGGTTCCCAGCCCAGAGCAACCAGTGCCAGGTGTCCAGACTGTCCCAGTCACTTTCCCAGTGCCCAAGCACACGAGTGATGTCCTCAGCTTGATGTGACTGCTCTGAGGGAGCACAAGGGTTGTTTATTTAGTGCCATCAGTATCTTCAGGCTTTCACTGTTTAGGGCTTTGCTGCCAAGGTTTGCCCTCAGGATCCTGTAACTCTGGTAACTCTGAAAGATTTCCCTTCTACGTGCTGTTCCATTTTACTCCTTTCCCTCGAAGCCCTGTTAGATATTTCACACTCAGACCTCCCAAAAATAAAAGAAGGGATACTTCTGAACACAGTGGAGCAAACTGATCAGAAAACTCCATTTCCTCCTTTCTTCTGTGCCTGTTATGAAAAAAACCTAAGTAGAAAATATGAAAGCTCTGAGTACCCATGCTCTGGTTTTCATCATCTTGGTCGATGAAGACATGGTCCATGACAAAACTGAGCAGTTCTGACTGCAGGCCTGAGTCTGGGTTGAACACCAAGGGCTGCAGCCCTTCCCGACCCCCCGTCATCAGCTGGTGGCTGAAGATCATCAGCAGGTCACAGAGCAGCATGAAAGCCTGGAAGGCAAAGGGAAGGAGTGCAGTGAGGAGCAGGTCACAGTAATACAAAATAAAATAAAATACCACTGGTTTCAGCTCTAGATATCCCCTGCTGTCACTAAACAGCCTCTTAACTCTACTCCTTGTAGTTGTTTGTGTGCTGTGAAAAGTATCCACAAGGATTTTCTCTAAGATGTAAATGCCTGGGGAATGCCTTTGGTTCCTGTGTAAGGAACTGTGTTTCCTACCTCTTCCACATCCAGATTAAACTTCCATTTCTTCTCTGTGAAAAGAACCCTAAATCTACCTGTGATCCAAGGGCTGCAGCCAAATTTGCAGCAAAGAAAAAACACCTCTTTTGACAAACAAAGCACAAAATAGAAACAGCATTACGAGGGAAAGTTCAGGCTGAGCCACTGTCTGATCCCAAAAATACAGAGAAGCAGCCATAGCACAGAAATTCTTGCAGAATTTCATCAACCAAAAAAAGCCAAGCAGGGCAGAACTGGCCATGATTTCTGCCCACTGCTGTCACTTTCCTGCACCACAGTTACGCTGTTCAGCCCCAGAATGGCTCCTGATGGGGTGTCACAGCCAGCTGGGAACATCTACGTCACACTCAACACCCGAGCCCTTTCAGAGAGGACTTTTTAACCTTCTCAATTGCTCTGGTTTTAACCTAAGGTTCTGCAAACTTGATGCTTTTCCCAAGTGAAATCTTTGTGAGTGCTGACCTTCACAGGGGCTCACTTATTTCTTGGAGTGTGTCATAAAACTTCTGTTCTGCTGGTACCTGGAAACAGAGCAGGTGTTTGGGATTTGTCTCCACTTGATCCAGAGGGTTGTGGTTCCTGTCAGGGATGATCTCACTGCTCTGACTCCCCTCAATCCTCAACAGAATTTACGCTCATCCTACTGCAGATCTCTGAAGAAGAGCAGGTGAGCTCTGACAGGGCTGCTTTGGCCTCCCCATAGCGGCAGCAGAGCACTCCCTCACAGGGTATTTATTTCACCAGGCCAGGAAAATGGCAAAGGTCTCAGCCCACTTTCTCTAAATTCTTGCTATATTTTTCCCTCCTTTGATATGGGCACGGACTTTCTCTGGAAAGAATGTCCAGATTAAGGATCAAACATGGGAGGGAGACAACATAATTTACACAGAATTCTCCAAAAAAATCAAGTCAAACAAGAGGATCAAGAAGTAGTCCTGCACTCCCAGAAATGTACGTTTTAAGGAAGAAAATGAACAAATATCACAGAGAGTTATCTGGGAGGGCCTTGTGGAGTGTCAGTCCAGCTCTGACTGGGGCACTTGTTCTCTCCAGAACCCGGAACTGCAAAGGAGCTTCTCTGGAGAGTCTGAATTACCAGTGGAATAAAGCCACAATGAGAGAACAAACCCATGTTAATGTACATGACCATGTATTACCAGGGTGTTAACAGAGACCAGGAACAAACCCCCTGCAGCCATGGGAAGGACCAGCTGCCCTTGGCTGAGGCAGGAGGGATTCAGTGCTGCCTTAAGCTGCACTGGGTGGCATTTGCATGGAGCTTCATGATATTTTCCCATTATAGAAGATTAATACAATATGCCAAGAGTAACCACTCTGAATATTAACTAAAGGTAAATCTGCTGGAAGCCAATGACACGAGTGTTTAAACATACATAAACTGCTGACATCTCTGAGCATTCAATATTTATATTTATCAGCCTTGCAGAACAGAATGTAAATGCCAAGCAGAACTTGCTTTCAAAGAAACAAAAATGTCTTTTTAGAAGTATTATCTTTCAAATACCATGGGCCAGTGAGTCTTTGCAAAATCTGGGGAGGTCTGATAGAAATGCCATTTGTAGGCAGATGAAAAGTCAACAGACCTGACACGAATCAGTGAATATTCACAAAAAACAGCTGTGGTGCTCTTCAGAGACAGACTGAATTGCTTCAACAAGCCCTTTGATTTAATGGGGAAAAATCCAGAAAGATTCAGCCCATTTAAGGTCTCAACCACCTTCCAAAAGTGCCATCTGTTAATACAGGAATTGTCTAGAGGGGACCTCAGGTGCCTGAGGTTGTGGGAGCTGGACATGAGCCTGAGCACCCAGGAAACCTTTGCTTGCAGTGAAGAGCATTTGTCCTCAGCTGTGCTTTAAGGGGCTGCTCTGGGTTGTTTAGACAAAAGCACAGATGATTTTACCCAAAGTTTGATACAGTGTTGTCTGGAGTTTTGCTCCCATTTAACATTCACAGTTTTCCAAAAGCATGTGCCAGCCATTTCCCTTACCTGTTCCTTGACTGGGGTGTTGACATTTGACAGACACTGCTGGCACACAGCCAGGAAGGATTTCACAGTTTTCCTCAGCACCAACAAGTCATCCTAAAATCAACATTAGAAAAGGAAAAGCGCATCAAAATTAAAAAAAAAAACATTGCCAGGAGGAAGCAAAATAAAAAAATGGTGACAATTTCGTACATACAACAAAAAGGCTGTGAAAAAATACGCTCTTTGAGGAGCATGGAGTTAAAAAACGCCATTCATTTTCTGAGGATTGACCCAAAGTTTCCCTGTAACAAAAAAATCAAAATAAAACAATACATTCCTGAGTTAAATTGTCCCTATTTTACACTGAATGTAAATTATAAATGTTTCAGAACACGAAAGTTGAATACATCAAGGTCGGCCCACCTGGTGGTTCATAAAGAATTCTGTATTCAGATAAATCAACAGGGACAAAAAAGTAAAATACCAATGAATGTGTCCAGCTGCACACAAATATTATCCCACAGACATGGGAGGTGGCAGGGCAAAGCACAGAAATCTCAGCAGTTTCTTGGGTTTGTGGATAACAAAATAAACTGGGGAAAACAAATCAACCCAAAATGTTCCCAAATGGAAACCTTATGACAAGACAAGAGCAAGTGGCCACAGGGCAGCAGAAGTCAGGACCAGCAGAGAAGCTCTTCTGTGAGATGAAGAGGAGGAACAAGGAACAGGCACACACTGGAGGAAGGGCTCATCTCACACCAGTGATGAACCCAACACCCAGAAGCAAACATGAGGCCCAAATGGCACCAAATGAGCACCCAGAGCTCCTGCAGCCCTTCCCCCACGATGCTTCATCAGCTTCCAGGGGGAAGGAGCACGTCCTGCACAGCAAATCCAACCCAAACTCCAGGAACCCAGACTCTGAGTCTCATTCCTGGTTTTAGCTTTCCTTGTGCTTCCTGCCACGAGATCTCGTCGTTCTGTGTTTGTGAAAAGCCTTTTTGGTCCCTGTATTCCCCATCCTGGTTCTCAGCAGCAGCAGCAGCTCTGCTGAGAGGTGCCCCAGCACCCCAAGTGTCCCCAAGGCTCTGAAGCTCTTCCCATTTCCACCAGAGTGAGTGGGATGTTCTGACATGGACACTGGGAGTTTTCCCCCCTGCTTTTCCCTGGTGCCACTGCAGTGCCCTCCCTGACACGACCTGGCAGGCAGCTCTGCTCTGTTCTGAGCCACAGCTGCCCCTGCTCAGCCTCTGTTCCTGGATATAACCTTCCATCTGGCAGGGTTAGAATGCCTCTTCCTTTTTTCAGGTTATTTTGTTTACCAGCTGATCTCTATCCTCCCCACCCTAAATGCCTTCACCTCACCTTCCCAGAGGACTGATACAAAGGACCAGTTTTCAGCACACTGCACCTCTCCTGGAATGCACTGGAAGCCATCCCACTGCCTGAGGATTTCTCACTTACAGATTTTCCCAATTATTATATTAATCAGCTCTGAGTTATTGAATATGAATGACACTGAATCCAAATATTCCGTGAAATGCAGTGTGAGCTCCACTGGTTTCCTCCTCTATCAACAGTGCAATCTTCCCACAACAGCCTGATGTGTTCCAGCCTTCTCTCCTGGCCCTTCAGCCTTGTACCAGCTGTCTTTGCTATCTGCCACTCCAGGGTTTTACCTGGGACTGGTGCCAGTTCACTCTGATTTACACCTTTAACAGTGGGATTACAATCACTTCAGTGCTTTCTGCTTTCTGTCACAACTACCTGATGTTCATGAATTCCATGAAGAAATTAAAACCTATGAAAATTCCTACATAAAGGTTAAAAAGGGAATGACAATGTCTCCCATTTTGCTTTCTGTCCAAATGAGTAACACACAGGTACATGTTATTTATTACCCTCTCTCCTGACAGCAGCACATGACACAGATTCCTGTTGAAAAGCTACAGACTGCCAGAGAAAGCCCAGCTGAGCAGTGCAAGGGAACCATCTGGGATCTTCTGAGCTTGGAGAAATCCCCAGACTACCACAGAGTGGGTTTTTTTTCCAAAAGAGAAAATGAGAGGAAAGAAACTGAATCAGGTTTTCAGTGTCTGACCACTCCTGGGCCCAGCCAAGGCTCTCGAGGTGTGAACCCCTGACCTGCTGCCTCCAGCAGCAAACTGGTATGAAACCATCTCACCATGCCCTTGGTGCTGGGTAAAACCAGGGGGCCACAGCTCTGCACACTTAACTAGTCCATGGCAGGAACAGAACGAGCCAGACAGCAGGGACTGGTGTCTTTGCCACCGCCCAAAACCGAACAACTGCTCCCAAGGCTGGTGTCTCCAACTCTGCAGCTACTTTCTGGCTTTAAATTGAAGCTTGTTTTTTCCACTGAGGACATCTAGAAATGCTGTGTGTCTGCTATGTTCACCTACCAAGCCCAGTGCTTTTCTCCCTGTTTGCTCACTGCTTTTCCTCCAAAGCCCCAGTCTGCAGTACTAACACCCTTCTCCAGCTTGGCCCAAAAGCCATCAGCTTCCAATGTGACTCTGGAACGTGGTCCAACCTTCTGCACCTTGGGACATTTTTCTTCTCTCCAGCTTTTTGTGCCACCTTTCACTGTGCCCATATAAATACGAAAAGCCACCAGGTCACCATGTTGCCCTCTAACCCCCCTCTTCCCACTACACCTCTGGCCAGCCTGCCTGCTGCTCACTCACAGCTCTCTGACTTCTCTCTTGCCTCTTCTCCATCTTTCTGTTCATGCCTTTTTTTGTTACTGCTCTAAGTTTTTGGACTCTGTTCTTCTGCAGATATTTCCTTTTCATTACACACATGTCCAGTGCACAGGACAATGGTCCTGGGCACCTGATTTATTGAAGACCTGAAGAAATCTAGTATGATTTAACCCCCAAGTCTCCTTCCTCCAGAGGTACTTGCTCCCTAAGATCTACAGACAAGAGAGCTCCTACTGAGAAAGAACCAGCTTCCTTTGAACTCTCCTCAAACCCCTTTTCACCTGAGGAACAGCTTTTCTCCAGGCTACAACACACTGCTCCCACAGATGCCACAGGATGAACTATTTCCCTTCCACGAGCACCAGTCTGCCCCTGACAGCCCCCTCAACCTCCTCTGAACATGGAGCACCAAAGATTCAAGCATTAGACTGGGGGTATTTCAAGGCTTACACATTTCACCCTTACCTGCTGCAACCTGCCTTTAGTAACCAATTGTTCCTTTCAGATCTTAGACACCAAGTGACTCCTCAGTGCACCCCTTTCTCCACAGGCTACCTTAAAAAAAGAGTCTTGGAGTAACTCTGCCCCAACTCTCTGCTGCATTCAACTGGTGGAATCTTTGTTATTGGGCAGAGAACTTGGAGTGATAATTATCAGCCTTCTACCGAATGTCTTGGATACATTTTGATGGTGGCACCGCTCTCTTCAGCTCTCTGATCACAGCTGTAACCCCATCCCTCCTGCAAACCCCCTGCACCAAAAGGACAGCTGCTGGATGCAGAGCCCCCTGATTCAGGAATGTAAACCTTGCCAATATATGCCTGCAATGACCAAAGCAAGCACCTGTTCCCACCCCTGACTGCTGTGCTGGCAATCCCAAAATGTTAATAGAATCTATCCTGTGCACTGGATGCCCAAGTGGGACCTGACCATGGAAACAGAGCAGCTCCTCCTGGCAGCAGGAGCAGCTCACACAGTGACCCAGCTGGCAGCACATGAACACTTCTCACAAATCAATCCCCCCATCTCTGATCTCTCAGCCTCGATGCCTAAGGGAAATCTAAGAAATCATCTTCTAAACATGAGCCTGGGAACAAAACTTCATAAATCTGTGGGATACAGAAAAACAAGGACTTACTTTTACGACATTATAAATTCCCTTCTCCCGTTAGCCTTTCCATCTTTTACCTTCCTTCCTTCCCCACTTTCCCCTCAGGAACCCTCACCATTTCACCTTCCCCTGCTCTCACCCCCCTAGAGGTACCAATGACCTTCCCCTTCTCTTTCAGAGTTTACCTGATTTGTATCTAAACAGAAACCAAGCAATTGCTCTTAGCTTGTGTTTTCTTTGTAATCTGCTTTCAGCTCACACCTGAAAGGCTTGTGTGTCCCAAAGCCTCTCTGCTTTTTACAGCTATATCCATTGGTCTGCTAAAGACCACCCCCAGCCTGCCCTCAGGTCATTATAGATGCAGCAAAGTAACACTAGAAACCTGGATGGACCCACATATGAAAATACTGGGTCAGAAACGATCCTGTAAAAGCCTGAACACCTAAAAAATGCTCATGAAAGACACTGTTTTTCCTTCTGAGCTGCTGGTGTTAATGCCTTTGTCTACCCACACTTCTCAAGTGACCCCCTCTAATGCCTGCCCATTTCCAAGGCTAAATCATGGCTTACACACCAGCCACGGGCAAAATGATCTCCTGATGGATGAAATGACAGATACAGTGCAGAAGACAGAAATCCCCCCAGAACAAACTGCTCCAGCCACCCCCAGTCTATGGTGTCTCTCCACCCTGTTTGCTGTGAGGGGAAGAGAGATGGGAGTGCCACTGAAGGCTCTGTGTCCTGGCATTTGCACCCAAGAGCAAGGCAAGGTGGGCCCTGCTGCTCAAGAAAGAGGCTGCAGGGGGAAATGGCAGTGAAAGCCAGGAGCAAGAACACTAATTGTTCCTTTTTTCTAGTAGCTATTTTTAAATGTCTATACAGGTCAGCATTCAAAACATCTCTAAGAATTTACAGTACATTTTTATGTGCATAAAATGCTCATTTTAGTAGCATTTTAGCAGAGCATCGTTTTGATGCTGATGCAGAAGTACAATCACTCCTTCAGTTTTCATACCATTTTAAATTGATGCATTACTTTTGAAAAAGCTCTAAAAAGGCAGGATGTTGGCCTCTGGGTGAGACAGGAGCTAAGGAGAGGTCCTGGAAAAGCTCAGTCTAACAAACAAGTTACATGTCCCGTTGTCCTGCCTGCATTACACTTGTGTGCACTTCTTTTTATTACCAATCGTTCCTGCCACTACCTTACATTTCTACTGCAACACAAGAGATTCAATTAAAAGGTAAGTAAGGTAACTGCATATAAATATTGAGCTGTCTGTGGTCTACACAGCACCAGTATTTCTTACAGCTACTCATCAGCATTGCCAACATCACTTATCAGTTATGCAAACTGCTGGACTCACAATAAATGCATTCATTATCTCCAGCAATAAAAATGTAAGAATCAGCCGCCATAAAACCCTGATAAAGACTGTTTGCATAGCTTAGACACGTGCATGTGATGTTAAACAGTAAAATGTGTATGACCAAATCTCTACTCACTTTAGAAGGGGAGCCCTCGGTGATTTTCACCAGCTGCCAGAGAATAGAGTAGTGGGAACACTGCAGTGCCTGGACAACGATCTGTAACAGGAGGAACACACAGAATCCATGGATTGGGAATACCACAGCAGTGAAGAGTTTGGAACGTTTTATAATGCATTTTGGGGCCAAGAGAGGGGAGCAGCTCTCAGGTAGTACTAAGAAACCAGCCTGCCACAGGTGAACAAACCACTGTGGAAATGCTGGGAAACAACAGGAGACTGCACTGGGGCACAGCAAGAGGTGCTGCTGCAGCCAGACAGAGGTACAACCCATCTGTGTATCTCAGCCCAAAAGCAGCTGTTTAAATCTGGCTCCACTGCTAAACCAGCCCAGAAATCTGTCCCACTGTCACGTGAACACATGGCCCAGCTGCTAAAAAAAGGGAGGAAATACAGCTTGTGTCCTGGAGAAGACCAGGCTCCTATTCGTGGTGCCTGTGAAAGCATCCATGGTGTCTTGTTAACATTTCAACTCTCCATCAGGTGCTAAAGTTTTCAAACTCCTCAGAGTGGTCTGCAGGAAGAAATACTAAGGAGAGTTCAGATTTCAGGACTTTCTTCCTGAGCTCAGAGCCATGACCTCCACTTGCCTTGTGGTAATGCCTCCTCATCAGGGTCCTTTTGCAAAATACTTACACAGAATTTCATGAGAACTGAGAATTTTTTTCGGTAAATGAAGCTGAGGTAGAATTACCAACTGTCTGCTAAGTGAAATCAAATTAGAACTTAAAATATGCTTAAATGCTGGAGTAGGAAACCTGCAGCTTAAACTGGAGTCCTGGGACAACATGAGATGGTTTCTGTGCTTATCCATGTGAAACTAAAACTGAACTAAGAGGAAACAAAGTCCCAGATCTGTTCACCAGAAGAACCCACTAGGACGATGTTCTTCATAAGCTTCCATCTTACCTTCAGTGCACAACAATCATGTGTGGTCATTCCAATGGCAGCCAAGGTGTACAGTGTAAACACCATGATTTGTGCATTGCTTTCCCCAGGCAGGAACATTAATTGTTCCCTACTTTACAGATGAGAAAGGGGAGGGAAACAGCTCAACAAGCCAAGAATTTTCACCTCCCGTAGTCAGTGCCTGCCTACAAAATACAGTTCATTCCAAACTCCCTGGTTTCCCTAAATAACCAAAGTGCAGTGCATTAATCTTGTGAATTTCTGTACAGCCAGACGCTTTACAAAGCCTTGAGCTGAAAGCCAGAGGTGCAGGGCAGGTGTTGCTGTACCTGTTCTGGCATCGCTCCGTGTTCAATTCCAGTTCTCAGCAATCTGTAGCAGTTACTGAACAGGTCCCATTTGGTGAGATCATGAGCACTGGAAGGAGAGGAGAGACACAGAGATGAGCTGTGATCCCCAACACCCCTGGCCCAGCCAGGAGGAGCAGCCCAGAGAGCTCTGGGCTTTGTCCAGCTGACACAACCCAGGCTGCTGAGCAGGCAGCTTACACCAGCCTGAAAGCAGAAATTCAGCTTTCTGATAATCCAGAGAAGTGTTTTACTTCAAGGGATTCCTGCAGGGAGGAGATAAACTCTCTACATTCCACACATCTACAGAGGTTACCTAAGTGCAGCGACAAGCTCCTCCTCAGGGTTGCCTCTAAAGCATCTTTCCTCTTTGGTTCTGAGCACTGACAGAACTCCAGGAAACCCTTCTCTGACATTGCAGCAGAAACTATGGCCAAACTCTGGCAAAACAAACTTATATATTTTTCTGCTGTCTCCTTTGGAAAAAAATAACCTACATTATCCCTCGATCTTAAAGATCCTGAACTATGTGAAGTGAGACAGCACGACTTACAAGGTGTATAGGAGATAGAAAAGGTGCTGCCACCCCCATTCATTGTTTCATATTTCAGTGGCACCAACCTGATCCACCAGGGAGAGAAACACAAATGATATTAGGAACAAACACTCTACAGCCTTACAGACCCCAACAGCTCATGAAGCAGCTTTTTAATACAGAAATGACAAATACAGAAGAAACTGCAAAACATCAGGTTGCCCGAAAGACAAAAATACCCTCACAAGAAAAATTAGGTTTAACACATTTTTCTGCAGTGGAATTAAACTGAGATAATTTGGAAGTTTATAATAAGAGAGCAAACAACCTCAGAACAATGAGAAACTTGTTGATTAAAATACTCACCTGGAAGAAGGGCTACTGAGACTGACCTGGCAAGTCTAAGTTAAATGACGCAGCCTCTTGGCTCTGGCTCCCTTCCAGCCATCACCTCCACCTCCAGGGTATGCCCACTCTGCCCACCCCTGGTGTCTGCCCTGCTCTGGAGCTGCCTGGCTTGGTTTGAATCATCCCTGCCCTGCTCTGGCAGAAAGAATAACTCTCTGGTTCTGAAAGGGACAGAGGGTGAACTCAGGGCTGGGAATGCTCAGATCCTGTTGAAGCCCCAGGCATGAAATGTTTCCCACTCTGGAGCGTGTCAGCCCTGGGAAATGTCACGGATAAAAGCTTCCCAGCAAACACAACAACAATGCCCTCGTGCTGAGAGCAAGCGCAGTTTGCACTCCAGGGCTGTGTCACTAAGCCAAGGTGCATCCTGAGTTCCAATTCAAACCCACGAATAGAACAACAGGAAAACTTTTTAAAAATAGTGGAAATAAAGCCACAGAAAAAGTAAAAATACTTGCCAGACTTAGCTGGTCTGTGAAGTACTAAAATAAAATGTTTCATAGATAAATTCAGGTGTCAAAGAAGTGTCCTTTACCGGTGACATCAAGCACACAGATGCTGCTTCAGCAAGTCACAGGGCTGCAGCAGGGCAGAATGGTCCCTCCTTAATTACAGCACTGTAATTAAAGCAGGAGGGTCTCCTTGGTGTGCAGCGGCAGACACCAGCACAGATTATCCCACAGAGAATCTGGAAGGAAGAGCTGCCTCATCCCTGCCCTTTCCTGGCAGACCCCCTGTCAGGCAGCTGGCACAGGGCCCTGTCCCACTGCCCCAGCCCTGGCACAGCTCTGGGCCCCACAGCTTGTCCCAGGGTGAGCTCTGCAGCTTCCAGAGCTCCCAAATCCTCCCTGCATGCAAGCTGCACAGGGCTTTTCAATCTAAACTTCCTTCAGGAAGAACCTCCAGATTACATTTAGGCCTATTCTGGTACCCCTTTGAGCTTCAGGGCTCAAACAGTCAACACAACAGTTAAAAGGTACCCTGGACACCACACAAGTCCCTCAGAGCTTCAGCCTGACACACACAGGCTGCCAGGATGAAAATCCACACACCACAGAACTTTCCCTTAGTCCCTTCAGTGTCAGAAGGTCTTCATGGATCGGGGAAAACAAGGCCCAGCATTCCATTTAAGGGGTGTTTTCATCCTCTGGCCAGCCCTGCCTGCTGGGGCACATCCTGCCAGACAGCTCGGCAGGTGATTGAAAGGTATCAGTTCCACAGTGTTTCTCAAAGCATGGCAAGAAGCAGCTCAGAAAAGTTTCCTTCAGAAGGGGTGATCTCTGCACCCACAAAACTGCTTCCCTTTTTAAAGAGGCCCCAAGTGAAAGAAGCTGTACCTTGGGCTTTGAGCAGCTGTGCTGGACACAGTCTAATTTCTCTGGTGAGGTTTCATTTCTCACCATTTCTGCTTTTTCTGGCTATAACAAACTGCTGAGTAGCTCAGTCTGAACGATGCACTGGCCAACTGCTGCAAAAAAAGGTTGAGCAAACGGTTTCTAAAAGAGTAAGAGAGCACGTGCTGATCTGACCATGGATTCACCTGTCTGGGAAGTGCCCTGGCTATTCACACTTATACACATAGTGCTTTTATCTGGAGAGTTCTTACAGTTGAATTAGGTTGGAGTCAGTATAGAAAAAATGTCTCCATGTACTTAAGGACAGAAAAAAAATACTATGAGATTCTGGCAAAAAAAAACTCCAAGTGGATGCTCCAGGGGTTCTGTTCAGAAGATCTCAAGAAAATTTATCACTGTATTCTGAAAACATGGAAGGAAATGTTTGAATGATGAATTTCATTTATATTGGAATACTGATATCCCTGTTTGATGGAAAGACATGAATTAGAAACTGTGCTGGGAGCCCTTTGTTGACATGACCCTCTGAAGAAAGCGGATTAGCTCAGGTTTGAGAAATCTCAGTACAGGAGCTTTTGGTCTGGAAGGCTTTTCTCATAATCCCTTACCGTGTATCTTCCACCTTGCTGGTCTTCTGTTTCCTAAAGTGTGAAGCAGCAGCAGCGACCAAGGAAACAGAAGCACAGATAAGGTCCAGTGGAGTTTCTCTCACTGGAAGCAGACAAGGACTTGTTTCCTTTTCGAGCCCCAGCAACTACTTTACCAGGGCACTTTCAGATGATCTGAAAGGCAGAAGTTGTTAGCCTGTGATTTCACCTTTCCACTGGTTTAATTTCTTTTGGCTCCCAGTTGCTGACAGACAATGACAGTCCCAGGGAAGAGCCTTTGAGACGAGAATGCTCTCTGAGTGTTTTTCATTGAACATTCCGAGCTCAGAGCTCAGGGTGCAGCAAAAGCTCTGCCTTGGATGGTGTAATTGTTTCCTTGCACAAAGAAATCACATCTCACGCAACATTCAGCACAGTAATGAAAAGATTTCACCATTTCCCTATATGCAAGCAGATATTAATTAGAAATTCTCACTGAGCTGTAATCATAAATCATGAATCAGCTGGGGAATGACACATTAACTGCTTTTCAGCTGGGATTCTTTGCTCTTTCCTGTTTTGTGAAGGTGGAAGTAGATGTCCCCTACCCTGATTTGTGTGTTATCCAAGAAGGCTGGTTTTATGGGCTGAATTAACTCCCTACAGATTTGCAACCCTGAGGGGGAAAAAATATACGGGAGACTCTCAGGAGAGCCTTAAGATTTGTGCTTCTCTCCTGAACGTGAACTGGAGCTCTCCCCAGTCCTCTCAGGAAGGCAGAAGTGGCTCCAGTGTTACCAGGGAGACTGAAAGCCTCATTTGCACATGTGTCAGCCTGCTGCACTATGGAAATGAGGAACGATTTAATGATCTTTGTGGGATTCCTGTTGAATGAAACGAAGAGCAGAAATGGTTTCAGAACCACTTCACACAGTGACCCCACGCAGGATTCAGGATAAGTGAAGACTAAGCACAGAAAGAGAAATGAAATCACCGAAAACAAGTTGTACAGAAGAGGCAGTGAAGGAAGGTCCTCTCACACCTTGTGACAAGGAAGAAAGGATTTGTGGCTCTCAGCCACCTGCACGTGCAGTTTTTTCCAGGCTGTCCAGGAGCAAACTCTTCCTGCAGCTGACAGAGGGGAATGTCAGGTCTTTGTGCTCCAAAGTTCACAGTTCAAGTGGAATCCTCCAGGTTGCTCTACAAGTTGTGAGGGTGCCCAGGGCTCTGAGAGCAGCAGGAGCCTGCAGAGCTGGTTTGTGCTCAGGGGAGGAGTTTCTGTGCAATCCATACACTTAAACTTGGCCAACAATTCAACTGCAGGAAGAAAACGCATCTTCCAGACTCTCACCATAAACCATTAATTATTATGATTACTACTACTAATTAATTCTCTAATTTTGAGGAGAAATACCTCAAAGGCATTGAGAAACACTTCCTGCAGAGCTCTCCTGGGCTGAGGCTCAAAGCACAGGTTTGGTGCCAGTGTCCCTTGAGCGCTGCCTGTCCCCAGGGGAGCAGCACTTCAAGAAAGACACTCAGAGTGCAAAAGCATTCGGTGCAAGGGAGGATGTGCCACCTGCAAATCAAATCTGCAAATAAATGGCATTACCCAAGCAAGGACCTAGATTAATCCAAACAGTTACACTGACAAATACCACCCCAATCATCCTGCACTTCATATTTCAGGCCATATATTTTCTCATTTCCCAACACTTGACATTACTGATACTCGCTGAAAGGAGAAAATTAACAGAGGGGAAAAGAACCACCTACTTGTGAAAAGAGGTCAACCTCTTCAGAGTGGAGAGCACGTTGTAAATGTCATCATCATCAGCCTCCTCTCCCTGCAAAGGAAAGGAAATCCATGGAGAGAGTCTGTCACTGCAGGGAGGAGCAGTTCCTCCGAGGGTTTATGCTGATACTAAAACTGACTCCAAGTGTTGCAGTGACTGGCATCTGGATCCCATAACTCACCACACAGAAATAAGCAAGATCACCTGACAATATTAAGCATCATTGCTGTGTTAACATCCAAACCAGTACCCTGTGGCAGTGGAAATCATTCCCAAGATAAAATCTGAGTTCTTCCTTATTTTACAAAAAGAGCTGGTCAGCTTTAACTGACCATTACGATACCATTATCCTAATATTTTATGGAAACTGAACAGCAAATCCCCTTAGTGAAACCAGTGGAAATAAGATACTTCCAAACTCACATTTTCCCAGCAACTTTCTGAAACTGAAAACCCACTTAAAACAATTCTGCTCCATTTCATTTTGTTATATTTCTTTTCCATCTAAGAGCCTAAAGTTAAGATATCTTCCTGCCTTCAGATGCAATTGCCAGTCAATGTTTCATTCATTATCAGCCCAGTGGGAAGGCATAAAGCAGTGAGATAGTTCCTTGGGTAACAGTATGAAATTCTTTTCATCTAAAATGCCTTTAAATGATGAAATACACTTATTAAAATTAATTATTCAAACCAGTATCACTCAAGAAAGAATATCACTAAGGCCATAATTTTTAAATTCTCTTTCTTACCTTCCCCTACTTCTGTCCTGGCTCTGTCTCCACATCTTTATGTCCCACATCTGACCTATGGACTCACTTTTCCTTAGAGATCTAAACCTCTTACTTAATTCCTCACATGACTTTGAGGCACAGCTTGTCTCTGAAAGCCTCAGTCCTCACCCCTCTCTCATGGAAGTGAATATCCACCAAGATCCTAAGCCCTTTCATTTCTCTGCACTGGAATACTGCACCAAGGGGAGTGCTGGCAAGGAGAAGTGAAGGGGAATGGAGTGGGAATAAGCACATAGCTGCTTCCTGATTCTACAGCAGTTACAAAGAGAAAAGGAAATCAAGGAAAACTGCAGGAAAAGTATTTTTCTCTCCAAGCCCATTTCTCCTGAGAAGCTTTTGGGAAGTCACTTCTGAATCCCAGATTCTCACTGCCCTGCTGTGACTGCCCTCGGTAAGAGGGATTTCTGGAGCACAGGCAGAAAGGGAGCGGACTCTACAAGATCACTATTTATGGTGACTTGGTGTGGAGAACTGGGCTGGCTCTGAGCTGGCTCTGCCAGTCCAGCTTCAGCCCTTTTTTCCACCCAAGTCAGCAACAGGTTCCCCAAGGGTTTGGTTTGGCTGGCCAGAGGAACTCCACAAACCCAGGGCTATGAAAACAGGGGCCAAGACATGGACTGTGGCACCAGCTGAAAGGGTTCCCCTGACACACAGACAGGAGGAGGTGGAGCACAAATCCTGCTCAGCAGCTTATGAGGAGGTACGGAAATGGCAGCCAGGTGGGCGGCAAAGCCAGTGGATTTTGGGAAAGAGCGCACTGTGGTGCCCCAGCCCCCCTGGGCTCTGAGCCCTGCCTGCTGCAGGCACTGCCTTTTCACTCCGGCGGCCACACAAACACAGTGTTCGCTCTGCAGGTGACAAGGCACAGAGACAGTGTGTCTGTGTGTGGCAAGTCACATAAAAACCAGAAAACAAAGGTGTATTTCCTTTAATATGCCATTCTAAATCACAGACTACAGCTCAACACTCCCTCAGTGTGCAGCAAAAATTAAACGCATCCACCACAGGGTAGTGCATGACTGGAAGGGAAGAACAAGATCTATGCAGCCCTCATGTTATGTTTAAAGAGCATGAGAATTACAACAAATTAAGTAATGCTACACAAATTTAAATTGATGCAAAGGAGGAAAAACCGAGTAACGTTTCTATTCTTATTTAATGTATTCTGTCTTGTGCCTTTTGAAGCATAAATTCTTACAACTAAATCCCAGGTACTTCCAGGTTTCAGACCTGTATCTTTATTTCATTCTTTCCAGGGCTCTTTTAATATGTCATTATGAATATTTTACCAAATCCTCTCTTCCATTCAAAACATAATCCAATCTTGATTTTGCTGCCTGCATAACTATTTGGGACGACTGGAGTCACCACAAGCATTAATGTAAATGCAATTTCCTTTGCATTTTTCATCAGCTTTCAGCCACTTAATTTCTTATCTGGGCTGTTTAAATACTGGAGTAGATTTTCAGAGGCAGGATTGTCCTGTAGCCTTTGTTTTACAGCATCAACGATTTGCAGGTTTAATAGACAGTGTAAGGGATTTTCTACATGGAGAAACAGCCCCAAATAATGACAAAATTGCTGCTGCTGCTCTACATCTTCAGATGGACAAACTCATGGCTTGGTCAGAACATTTTCCTGCAGTTTATTACGGCCTATTTTAGGTAATTAACAAAGTGACTGTGAAGAGAACAAACCTCCTGCAGCAGATCCTCCACGGAGTGGTTGAATCTGTCCACAAACTCGTCGATGAGCTGGCTGTGGGCTATGTCCACCCTGTTCTGGATGGTGTACTCCTCACTGCAGAGGATGCTGTAGGTTTTGCTGCAGGCTTCCAGAACATCTGATTCCACGTGCTTTTCCACAACAAACTTAATCTGTTTCAGTAAGGCATCCAGATGCTGCAGAGCAGAAAAGAAGTTCAGTTTTCCCCTGGCCTGAGCAGTGGAGCTCAGAGCAAAAGCCATTCCCAGGCCACACCAATGGGGGTTGGATTGTCCCTGTGCCAGGAATGGGGATCCCAGACCTGAGAGCCCCCAGGATGCTGTACCTTTTCCATTCTGCCCGTGCTGTAGATTTCCAGATCAAAGTACTGAGGGATTTGCAGGAGGTTTGCCACCTTCTCAGCATCAGCAGAGTACTGGAACACATGGACACAACACAAAAACAGGGAAGTGAAACCACACTCCTGCACTCCAACTGAGAAAGCTTAAAGACAGCTGTAAATCCCAGGGAGAGTTACTGTGTGGAAAACTGTACCTTGGATAGCAACATGGGAAGTGCAATAATGAAATGCTCAGTCAATTTATTTCTGTCATCTATCTGAGTTTTTCTTTCTTTTGCTGTCAAGACCTGCAAGTGATCAAAAATAACTACAGTAAGTTCAATTTCTGCCTATGGCATTCCTTAATTTTTTGAAACGTTCCATTACAGACAAAAACCCGTGCAAGTGTATTTTTAATAAATCAAAAGAGGAGGGAACAAATAACTCAAACATATTTGGGCTGAAGAGTGACTAAATGGGAGGACAGGCAGAGTAAAAGCTGTGACTGAAAAGGATAATATCACCCAAATCACCCACCATCAGCATGATATTGTTTTGACACACTGGCATCTCTTGAGGACTGGCATTCAAACATACCCCCAGTCACTGGAAGTTTTGCTTCCAAGCTCTGGCTATCACACACTACACCAAGGGTTAATGTAAGACCTCAGGCTGAACTGAAGAATAATTAAGAAAACCAAACCCAAAGCACACTGTGACAGTGATTTTCATCAGCAGATTCATGGCCTCATCTCTAATCTGGAATGTGATTCTCGGTGAGAACGCACAACCAAGGTCCCAGAACTCATCACCAATGTCAGGGACAAACAGCACTGATGCTGTCACAGCAAAATCACCTGGGAACAGGGGGCAAGACAATCACCCAAACATGCCTCAGGAAAGCTCAGAGCTGCCTTCAGAAAGGAAAGAACACTTCTGAAAACAAATCATGAGAATAAAATGCTCGAATCAGCTACTGATTCACATACAAGGGTTACAAGCTGAAGTTAGAGCAGAAACTGTTCCACAAGAGGGTGAGTGCTTAATTAGAAATTTGCTTCCATTTCAACTCTGGTGAGATGAGGAGACATGACAAACCCCAGCCATGGGGCTCTTTAGATCAGCCTTCAGAAGGTGAAATTAATTTTACTGATGTGTTTTATGTAGCTCTGAAGAAATACAGGCATTGAGAATCTAAGATTAAGCAATTTGCTGAACTTCAGTGAACTGAGCTGTTGATCTCTGGAGCAAGTTAACAGTGGCATTATGTGGTGCTCCAAACGGAAAATACAAACATGAAATTTGTGTTAAATTTAAAGGTCACTTTGTCTGCTAGAAGGGTTTGCAGCCTGAGACAAAAAAAGGTGCTTCCAATACAGTTCTGGTAACACAGGATTACATTTGTGTAAATTTGACTAAGTGCTTTCAGAGATTCCCTCCTCATGCTGAAATGTTTTAGTAAATTAGAAATTTCTTAGAACATGCTTTTTAAATTAAAGTACATAAGCCTGTTTAAACTGATGGTTTCTTGGAGCCTTTCCTGAGATGCTGTTTCTGGACATGAGGTTATTCTGCTTTTGGCATATAAAAATTAACAAGTAACTGCATTTAGTTTAACAACAAAGAACTCTGTCTCCAGATTTCACCTTTATTAAATCTGTGACTTTCTTTAATGAACTGGTTATGATTATTTAGAACAGAAGCTAACAGAAATACCACGTGTTCACACAGGTTTGTTCCGTTTTAGTTTATCCTAAATAAGATGAGGACTACAAAAAATCAGGGGGATATGTCTGGGAAGCTGGGTGTCCTTGGGACTGTGTTATGTCTGGAGAATACAGCTGAGAGCCTGGTATCACCCTGACCTTGTGACTTATACTGAAAGGCTTCAAAGTGCCTGTCCAGCCTTAGGAATGGACTCCTGATCCTCAAACAGGCACTAGAAGATACATGGAAGGAAGGAGCAGGTAGGGATGGAAACCCAAGCCCACAGGTGCATTCAGGCTGGTCCCAGTCCCACCCTCCAGCTCAAAGCAGAGCCCACCCAGGGGGCAGACTGGGATGCTCAGGGTCTGTCCAGTCAGACCTTGAAACCTGCCAAGGTTGGTGGAAGGGGCACCAACTCCCAGCATCTTTTCCAGTGCCTAAATATTCTCATGGTGATGATACTGTTGGCTTTTCTGCAAATTTGATGTCCATATTAGCAGCACATTTCATTTCATGGAAGACAGGTAGAGGTAATCTTGTTTGCTGCCAAGCTCTCCCCTTTCCACTCTAATCCAGATTTAACATTAAGGGCTGTGCATGTGGGCACATTACAAGTGTAAGCCAGGGGTCTGATAAAAAGAACATCTCAAAAAAAAAATCATTAAAACAGACTGTCAGGCTGGAAATTTATACTGCTCGACTTGGCAACGCCACCCCCAAAATGGAACAAAGAACCAAAGGAAAAACCCAACACAGCCAGGAATCCAATTCCTGCTCTTTTCCTTCAGAAGGGTCGCCACGAGGTGGTTCCAGCAGCGTTACCAAAGTCTAACCCCGGTGCCCCCGGCCCCACTCACCCTCTTGCCCGTGCCCCTGCCCACGGGGGGATGTGCCTCGGCGGCCTGGCGGATGGTGCACACCATCAGCTCGATCAGGGCGCTCTCCTGCCGGTCCGACATCGCTGCAGGGAAACGGGACAGCTCAGGGGTGGCAAGGGCTGCAGGGGGACAGCACAGGCACGGGGACACGGGGACTATCATCTCCTCCCGCCACCTGTATCAGGGAGTCCCTGCTTCCTCTCTGAGCTGCCATTCACAGCAGCTTAAAATGCACGTGGCAGCACTGAGAGAGGTCCAGAGGAATGTAGGCTGGGAGAAAGGATGAGTGAAGGGAATATGATAAAGATCCACAAAATACAGCGTGTCCTGGAGGACAGGCAGCGACACACCAGTCACTGCCACTGTCTTGCACGTTTTCTGTCCTTTGGCAAGAACTTGTGGAGGATCAGACCCTCCTGGGTGAACCCAAGTGCCTGATTTCCCAGGGAAATTGCCCTGTTAAATGGCCCCATGTAGCAGGTGGATAGCAAAGGCCACACTCTGAAGCACTGAGGTGATGAGCACATCACTTCACTTCCTGCTGAGGCCACCTTGCATAGACAGATTATTAGCAAAAGGAATTGGAAACTAATGGTGAAAGAATCCCCTTAGCTTTTTTTCCTCTGGAGAATTCACTGGGTTTTCACACTGTCTGGAAAAGCCCAAGATTTAACCAGCACCACCTGAAGTGCTTGTTTATTCAAAATTGTATTAGCTATTCAATTTATTGAAATCTTCATGTATGCACTAGTTGTTTAAACATTCTGACAGAATGAAGTCCTAGCCTTTAATTTTAGGGAACCACAGTACAGCAGATTTCACAAGAAGAAAAACAGAGTACAAATAAAGTACAAATTGCTGCTTTTCAAGCAACGTGCATTAAAAATGGATTAAACTAAAATCTTCAAATATGCTTTCTAAACAAACCACAACATATAAAGATATTTCACTGTAGGGGACAGTGGTATTTAAGGAATAATTAACAATACTGTGCAACAGCAATAAGGCAGAGAGGTTAAAGCAATACCTTCTTCTCCTTGGACTGGCTCCTCCAGGAGCAGTTCTGTCATACATTCCCAGTCTTTCAGCAGTTCTTGGGAGCTCTCCCACAAGCTGTCCACCAAATAGGCTGCATGTTCATGCAACTAGAAAACCCAAGGCAACAACCGTCAGTACAGCAGCTGGTACCAGCAGTTCTACAACCTCCCCAGTCACTTGGGCATGCAGAGTGTCTGGGCATGTATCTTATGGTAGCTGGAAAGACAATTCAGCTGGAAACTAACTTGGGAAGGTTTTCTTCCAGCTGAGTGATACAAGTGCAGTGGGGTTATGTTCTAACAGAAAATGGAATAAATGTAAACTGAGCTTCTTTTCCATAAAGCTGCTTGAGAAAACTCTGCTTTCTCAGAGTGTTGGCCCAGAAGCTGTAAAGTTACCTTTGCTCACCTTCTCACTGCACTAGAGAGCTGAGGTGATGAGACAGGAGACTGTGAGCTCTACTGTATTTGGTTTGTATTCCTTTTTTTCAGCCTATTTGTTACCAAACCAAATGTGTAACTTTCAAACCTTTCCCCTTTATCTTCAGAACATCCTGTACCTGACAGTTTATCTTCCCAAGTTCTCCTCCACTCCCTTGCCATTTCCCCTGAATTACTATCAGTAGGTCTCCCATAAAACTTCCCATAAATGTTGTGTCTACAGACAGAAACTGTGGGCCCAATTCCCCCCGGGTGTGTTCATCCAACACTTCATGTCACCACATCTGTTTGCATTTCCACCCTCCAATGTTCTCAGGATGCACAAAGCCCTGCAGGGCTTCCTCTCCTCTCCGCTCCAAGGCCCCTCAGGTCCTTCCCACTCTGAGTTAATTTAGGATTCTAATCTTAATTTGAGATATTCCGCAATTTTTGTTCCTTCCTGGTTCAAACTGTTTTACTCCACAAGGAGTAACTCCAGGGGTGTTCTCCTTGCATGGTTATGCTACAAAAACCTTTCCTTTCCATTTGTGTGCAACCAAGAGCCCTGGCAGCCCTTCCCCACAGCAGTGCAGTGTGAGGACAGTGGGGACATGCACGAGCTAAATAAACCACGATCAAGATTTGCAGATGAATTTGCTTCATGGACAAGGAAATTTGGGGCAGGGAAAAGGGCTTACAGTGTTTCTGAAAATATGAAAAGACAATTTAATACTGTATGATGAGAAGTCACTCAAGTTCCAGGTTTTATTAACCACATAAAGGTTAAAATGAATGTTTTACCTCACTTTCAAGAAAGAAAAGAACCAACATTCTAATAAGGTTTCCATTTGGACTATTTCTCCCCCTCCTCTTTGCTAGAGCCTCTTCAGCTTGGGGATCATGTCTGCTGAACAGCCTGAAAATAAGCAAAAGGAGCTCTCATGGTTATCACAACAAGTGTCATTTCTGCAGTAACAGTGAGTGTTCTTTCTTGACACACTAGAACTGTTCATAAGACACAGGGAAAGTATCTCCACTACCTTTTTCAGGGGAAAGGGAGCATGACCTCTGCCTGTCTGGAGAGATGGATTCATCTTCAGAGTCTTCCCCTTCACAGGGCTGAAAGGGTTTTCAATATTTGCATCATCAGTCTAGTTTTGCATTTGGACCTTCTCAAGCCCCACAGTGGTGGCAGCCCTTCCTCCAGCAGTGCCTCAGAGCTGGGTTTGTGTCCTCGCCGTGCTCACCCTGACCTGGACAGGCTGGAATCAATCCCGACATGCCAGGGAACAGCCAAGCCCAGGGACCAGCGGCACAAGGGGTAAAACATTACTTGGGGCTTTTACAGGTAAAGCATCCCCTCTGCACTGAGCTCCTGATGCTAACCCCAAACCCCTCTCAGTGTTCCAACTCCACAGCTGAAGGAGCTCTCAGCTGTGCCCACTGAGAGTTACTGCAATGATGGGGTCACCTGGAGAAGTTTGAAAACCCTTCCTGGCTTTTCCAAGGAAAACACAGTCACAAAGCAAACTGGAACATGAAACAGAATATTCTGCCTTCACTGCTATAATTCACTGAAGAGAGGGCAATTACACTCAAATGCTGTATTTTAGGTAAAGACATCAACCTGTCGCCCTGCTTACCTCATCAGATCAGAGGTGGGCCCTCTGCAGGTGCTGCAATACCTCAGGATGGCCCCTCAGGAGTCAGAGAGCTCTGTGTTACTGGCTCTCTTTGCTAACTACAGACAGCAGGTCTAACAACAGCTTACACAGGGAAAATGAGAGTGAAATGTATAAAATCAGGTGAGGTACATCACACCTCAAATGCCTCCAAAAGGTTCTAACTTGGGATTCTAAAGATTCTAACAAGAGATTCCAAAATGGGGATTTTCTTTGCAGAAACCAAAGCAAGTGAGTTGTTAAGAACGGGGCAATCTTATCTCTGCCTTTTGCCTTGAGAGACATCCACAGAACACAGCACAGTATCCTGTAAAGAAAAGTCGGGATAAAGTCTTGTCTTTACCCTGAGTGCATTAAGGTGCAGACCTGTCCTCATTTATCTTTGAGGCATTTTTCAAAATTATTTGGTCACATGTTGATTATCGAAGTAATTTCACTGCACGTTTTTAAAAAGAACCCCGCCCTTTCCTATAACTTGTGAAATGTCAGGTAGGAAACTAAATGTAACGGAATGTTGTAAATTGATTCCTTGAAACAGATAATACCTGATCACGAAGCTGGAATTCCACCACTGAAAGCTTACAATTACAATGTGGACTTCTAAATCCACAGATTTAGGATTTCAACCAACCTTAGAAGTTTATACAGCCTTTGTATATTTAGGAAAAGTTACCTGAATCCTAGAGCAAGAAAAATGTAAATTCAATTTCTTCAAGCCTTTAGGTCTTGACTTTAAACAAGAGAGTAAATCTCTGGTTTAAGTTAAATACCTGATTTGCTAAGTTGGGATATTTCACTGTGTTGCTGCTTTGCCTTTTGACCTTACCTGTCTAGGAAGCATTCCCAGATCTGGTGTTACTCCAGGGCAAGTGGAACTTACTTTTTGTGCAGGAACTCTCCAGCTGCCACAGCCACGGGCCGGTGTGCTGAGTACACGAGGTGATAGACATTCTCACAGTCCTCGTTGGACAGAGCCTCCTCACTCCCACTGCAAGAGCCAAAAGAGACACCTGAACCCCTGCAGACCTTTCACTCCCCTCCCCTCCCCTCCCACAGCTCACTCTGGACAGACTGACTTCCTTCCCACACAATCCTAAATGGCTGAACACAGACCTCAAGGATCTCTAGTTCAAGTTCCAAACACAGGGGTATCTAAAGGGCCTGTAAGACTGAAAGTTGGTCTGATTTCCACCTCCCAGTTGTATCAATATAGAGATAAAATAATACTATGGAAAAATCAGAATCACTGCTTCCAAATCCCACCCTGCTCATTCCTTAGACCATCACACTAACCATAAATATTGAAGATGCCAAACACTCATCAAACATCAGTGAACTAAAGACCTGGAATCATTGAAACATTTAGGTTGGGAAAGACACAATAAACTGCCTTCCCTTGCACAGTGCTTGCTGTCTGAGTGCAGGCAGACTTCCCTTTCAACACCTAGGAGCTGCATGTGATCATACCCTGCTGTGCTGCATGAAAGAGTTTATTTTCTGTAATTATTTACTGACAAGAACAGGCCGCCTTTTACCTTTGCCTTGGGTAAAAGACCCAGCTGGGGCTTCTGCAGCTTCTGAGCTCAAGGCAGATTTTGTGTGAGTTTTCTGAAACTCAGAAAACCTCCCATTTTACAGTAGCATTCTTGAAAAATGCTGTGAACAATTATATTCCATCAATGACACAAAAATATCAAGCACTGCCACTGAGAGTGTTGCTTCCACCCTTGTTCTCTCAGCACTCATCAGAAACATTTCCTTAGCAGGACTCCACACCCTTTGGCCTCACACTACAGATGAGTTTAATTGGTCACTGCCCACCAGGATTGCTCCAGACACCTTTTTGGAGTTATTTGCCTGTCAGAACATTGCCCTCTGCTCACCAGTGTGACCCAGACCCTTCTGGTGCTAAATGCATTTAGCTGTGCTTTCATCATGCAACCAGTGGACAAAAAAAGGTGCACTGGGTAATTTTTGTCCTTGAATCTTACTGTGTTCCCAAATGTTGCTAATAATGTAGGAAATAGGAGTGCTCTACATCTTATTTCTGATCATACTTGTTATATTTGCTTAAATGCAAGACTTCCTTTTTTCCTAATATTACAAGTCCAGTCTCTGTAAAGCAGAGTGACTCATAATTAAAAAAAAAGAAGCCCAGAGCTCTCCATTGAGAGGAAAAGCTACTGTCATCTTTCATCCAAATTCTGCATGTGCAGCTCAACTTCATACCAAGTGTAAGGCAAGAAATTCCCTTCAGCACACAAGCAAAGCAATCAGTCAGTGAAATGCTGCCGGCCCAGGGGATTCCCAGGGAACAGGGGGGTCTGGAGCAGTACTCACTGCAGGATGAGCGTCACTAATCGGATGGCTTCCACGGCCACGTCGTACTCCTTGTCCAGGGTCATGGACACAATGCGGTCCTGGAAGGGAATGTCACGTCAGGGAAACAACTCAAACAACCAGCTACCAGAGGGAGAACTCCAGAGATCACAGACAGACACTCTGGGAGGAAAGGTGTTTGGGCTGGACACTGCCCGTAGAGCCCATCCAGTGCACACCGAGTACAGCTCTGTGCCCACAGAGCAGGCAGGGACAGCTGCTTAGGCTGTCCCGAGCCAGCTGTTCCCCAGCAGCTGAGGAAGGACACCCTGGATTAAAGCACTCTTCTGGGCTGGGTTAGCTGGACAGGTCTTCCCTGAAAAGGAAAGTACTTGGGTTGCACATCAGCACAGAAATCACCCCACTACTCCATTCCCCCAAAACCAAAGCGTTTCAGAGCAAGGAATGTTGTGTGTCTGGAAACATTGGGAAGAAAACCACAACTGAACACTCACATTGCAAACTGCCTGTAAAGTGGTGGCCTTTACACCAGGCTACATCCTAAGGTTTGAAGCTGAGCTCAAGAACTACACTACAGATCTTCCCCAGGGAAGTAGGAAATTCCATGTGTTGACTTCATATTTTCCTGCACTCTTCCCAGTGGAGACAAGCACACTGCTTTGCAGTCCCTTCTAACGATTTCAGAACTTCAAGGACCCTGTCATTATGAGAAGTCTCCTAAGGGTTTCTTTCTGCCTAGTTTCAGCTTGCTTACTGGCACAAAACCAGCTGTGATTAGTATATGTTGTCCTTCCTATCAGGGGAGAATTTCTAGCCAGCCAGAAATATTCAGGATGCCTTGATGCTCTTTGCTTGACCGATCAAGTTAATGAAAAGAAACTGGGCCAAATAAAACTTGACTTCTCTGGCTTAACTTGCTTCAGGAAGGCCGAGGTACTACATGACATTTTGGGATGGGAAAAAATAGAAGTCAGGGACTAGAAAAGAAACAAGGGAAGGGTAAGGCAACAGTGAAAACCACCAGAACAAATCAGGACAAATGAAAGGTTTTCATCTCTTTTCTATACTGTTCCAGGCATTTAAAGCCAAAGGGGACTAATTTTTCCTAAGGTGCTGGCCAAGGAACAGCAACCAATACAACATCTGCTGCCTGCAGAGCAGGAGGGGCTGACTCTGACTGAGTCCTTGGGCACTTTGAAACTGACTGATGGGACAACGTTTTCTTACCCAAAAAGACCATTCTCTCAATTTTCCCCACAAACATCAGGCTTAAAATAAACAGTGTGGAAGTGTCATTTCTTGTTTTCTGCCTTGGTACCACCAGCCAGGCACCACGAGACCTGCACACCGAATGCCTCTGCAGGTGTAACCTCTGTGCTTTAGGAGGCTGCCAAGTCCAGCTGCCCCATCTGCCTTTGCAGAGATTCCCTGTACCACATACAGCTACACAACAGGCACAGGCCTGTATTTAGAGCTAGAAATATTAATTTTCAGTACCTATGATGATCAGTTTTCCACCCTGTATTAGGCTGTGAACGAGGCAAACTGAAGAGCAAACGCAGATTTGCTCTTTCTGCCTCTCAGGCCGTGAAGGCAGCACTGTCCTGCACAGGGTCAGGGATGAGGGACAGGAATTCAGGGGCTGCACCTGAATGTCCTGGTGTCTTGCCTTTGGCACTGATGGCCTCAGTTAATGTCTGTATCAGAAAGGACTTCTTGATGGAAAACAAGTCTCCTCTTTGATGGACAACACTTTTGTTGATGGGCAAAGCTTATTTTCCAGCATATCTCCTACAACTTTCCTTTGGCAAAGCGACACGGGCAGATCCTTGACACAGCTATCTGCAAGGTGGTGAAATTTTAACACCCCAGCACAAGGCACTCTGGATCAAATTAATTTATTCTTTAAAGAGCCAGAAGACCTGTAGAGAGACTTCTCTTGACAGCTTGAATGTATTGAGCTGAGCAGCAGCTCATGTGTGCAGGTCGATTTAATCCTGATGAGGAAATATAAATAAGCAGCCATGGAACTGCAAATGGCATTTAGGTCAATTATTTTTCAAAGAGGTGGTGGTAGAGTTTGTGATGGCAAGACATTTAACTGATGTATCACAGCCTCCAAAAGCATTAATTTGAGACTTTGCTCCCTCCTGGTGCCAAAGGCCACATCCCTGTCAGCACAGCTGTAAATCCCAGGGCAGCTCTCCGGCCATGCCAGCTTTTGTTCTCTTGATGGCTGGGAACTGAGCAATCATTGTGTTAAACAGTGCTGTTCTGCAGGCTCACAGACACTGAGAGCTCATCTTTTCTCTTATTTATTCCAGAATGATACAGACTTGTGCAGTAAAAGCAGCTCCAATGGGACAGTGAGGATTTCAGCCAGGGCTCCCCTCCATCTGATGCTTTTGACAGCAGTCAAAGTTCCCTGTGCCATCCCAAACCCAGCAGCAGTGCACCCAGTCTCCTCTAGGAAAACTGTCTGCACTGGGAACAGCCAGGGGGATGGATGTAGAGCTTTCATGCCCCCCCCCAGTTTCCTGGGGTACATTACTGGGTAACTATTGCTCCCAGCATCTTTTTTTCTCCATCTCAAGTGAATGTGCTAAAAGGCCAATTACTGTTATGTTTTTATATATTATTTTTTCCATCCATTTTATTTCCATCTATGGAAGATGGAAAGTTTTCTATACTTTGTGCTTTCTAGATCAGACTGGAGAAGCTGGTAGCCACTGCAATGACAGACAAAACCAGGGGAGCAGTATAAAATCTACGGGGAGAGGTTTAAGTCTTGTATTTATGAGGATTTAAATCTCTACTTCTTTTCTAAACAGAATTTCTCCTCAGCATTACAACCATGATTTAGAGCAAAGTAAACGAGCCTTTCCTCGGGGGGCAGCCTTTCCCACAGCTCTGTGCTCTGCAGAACAGCAGTGTCAGAGGTGCCAGCTGATGTGGTGACAGTGCCCCAGAGCTCCCCTCCCCAGCCAGCCCAGAGCAGCAAGGGCAGCACTTCCACACTCAGCTCTCCAGACACTCCACTTGGGACATGAAGCAGACGTGCCACAAAGGGAATTAACAGCCATGGTCTCAGCCAGATGTGAAGCCAAAAGTGTGCTAACGAAAACCCCCGAGCTATTCCTCCAGCACTCCTCTCCTGGACAGCACAGTTGTGCTCAGGGGGGTGTCTGGAAGCACAGGGTAAACTCCACTTCTGCAGCAGAAGGGATTTCACTGTTTGGAGGACTGGGATGCAGTTCCAAGTGTGTCTGCCTTCAAACACCACCACATATTGAGCTAAAAAGCTGTGGAACAACCAATCTTTTTGTTACAGGCCGTTACTTTCAGATATATTTTAGATTGTGTAAGTACATGTCCTTAAAATTCAATAAATCTACATTGAAGTAAGTACAGGCAGGTTGCTTAATGACAATATACAAGCTATCAATAATACAAGCAGATAAATAATCATCCTGGCCAAGTCTGACAAACCTCACAGGATAAACACTGGAAAATGGATTTGGCTTCATCTCAGCACTCACTAATACAGTTTTGCTAGTACAGGTACAAGCCTTGCCACAAAGGAGTTTATTTTTGCATTTAATAGACGTGACTCAAAGACCACAACAGGATGAGAATACTTTTACTTTCTGTACTCCTTCCAAAAATTGTATTTCCTCTTACCTTGAATCTATTAGTGAACAGCTCCAGTTTGGGAAACAACTCTCTGTTGGTGTACAGGCTCTGAAGAGCTTTCAAACACTTCAACCTCACTTCACCTTGCTAAACAGAACAGAGCAAGATTAGCTGATAGAATACCCTCATCAAATGCACATGAATATTAAAGAACATCATCCTGTAATTTGTTTAACATACATTTAAAATCTTATGCAAATGGGTGACCGAAGCCAATCTGCAACTCAGCTAAACCCAAGAACCACCTGCAGCTGCCCACAATGTTCCACTCCCTCCCCATCTGCACACAGAGGGAATTTAATGTGCCTTCACTCGCATGTCTGTTACTGCTTCCCTTTCAAGTAACTCCACGGGAAGACAAAGAAAGCAGCAAGCAAACACAAAGAGCTAAAACTAATCACTGAACTTCATAAATAAAGCTCCATAGCCAAAGGGCTTCATTTCTGAATTTGTCTATTCTATAAGCAGGTCTGTATTTTAAAAATGCTCAAGCTAAAAACTGAAAGAACACTCAGAGACTGACATAAAACCAGAAGATTAAAATCCTCATTTTTAAGTTTTTTCAAGTTTCTTTCCTCCTTCACACCGATTTCAAAAATGGAAACAGAAGATAAAAGAAGCACAGATGTTGGATTTTCAGAACTTCCATGACAACTATTGTTCCTGAGAAGTGATTTCTTTACATCCATAAGGAGTCTCTAAGCACTCGTGCTCTCTTCCTGGGATCTTTTTGACTACCACTGCAGAGAAAGTCAACGAGATGAAAGTTATGTTCAAAAGGATCTATCATTAAGGCCTTTCAAGGTACAGAAAAGACCTTCCTTGAAGAAAAGGTCTGTATGGGTGTGACCCAGTGCCACAAAGGCAGACAGGAGTGCTGTGGTGCCTGTGCTGCAGTGCCAGAAATGGTGTCCCCTCTGCTGTGTGCTGTCCAGGAGGGCTGGGATCCCTGGGCATCCCCCTCACAGCACTGGGAGCCTCTCATGGCCTCAGCTTACTGAGCCCCAGAGGGTCAGGAGCAGGAGGAGAGGACAGAAAGGTGGTGTCACACCCGGTCCCTCTGGCTGAGAGAGGGACCAGGAGACACAGAGGCACTCCCTGAGAAATGACCGCCCTTCCTGGCAGGACAATGACAGGAGGAGGACTCTCTCTGATAGCCTAAAGCTCCGGTTTTTAAACTGCTGGACAAGGATGGAATCCACCTCTTTGGAGTGAGAAGAGCCTCTGCACATCAGGTTGTTAATCCTGCTGGGAAGGATTTAAAATGAAGCCAGTGGAGATCAGGGACAGGAATGCCCTGGAAAGCCTAAACAGCAGTGACCTGGACAAGGAGCAAAGCAAGGCAGGAGTGAAGGTGGATACACTAAGTCCAGAAGGGAGGAGCAGCCACGTGCCACTGACCAGCACCAGGCCAGAAACAAGTTGGTTGGTAACGATGAGAATCATCCAAGGAACAGGAGCGTGAACACCCAAACACCTCCTAGTGAAGAAGGATGTGGGTGGGAATGCTGAGTGAGGGTGATTCCTAAGAAACTTAGGCCAGAAGGAGGGACAGAAAGAGACTTAGTAAACTGAGAGAGGAACTTAATGAATGAATGAATGAGAAGGTTAAACACAAGAGGAAGATCTGCTTCAGAGGAGCCTGGGTTCAGCCTGTTCACAGGAATAGACTATAAACAAAGCAGAGGAATGCAAAGAAGGAAAAGGTATGTTTGGATGTGTTAGGAACTGGTTTAAGAACCAGGACTGTCTTGGTATCTAGAGACACAGTTATGGTTTCAAAACAGTTCCAGGCATCAATGAGGCAGGAGAAAATTAAGACTGAAGAGTCTGATTGAACACTTTTTTTTAAAGAGTTTTTTAAATGCAATTATATTACAGTCGATAAACATTTAATTTATGCTTCCAGGTACATGGGAATGAAAAAAAAGCTTAAAAGGAGAGAAAAGCAGACCTTGAAACCCACGTAAAAAAGAGAATCTATAAAAATCGACAAGCCCTATAGACATTTGTCTGAAATCTGGGAAAGGGACAGGATTAACATACCAAATCTAAGGATTTCCCAAATTAGAGAACTAAACTTCTGCCTCCTACCTCTGGAAGACTACACTGGAGCTACTACAAAGAGGTGTAAAACTGCGTGTTCTCTGTGGTTTCATTTGAATATCTTCTGGAGTAGAATATGAAGCTGCTCAGGAATGTCTCCTCTCCTTTTTGTAGCACCACCTTCCAGAGAAGGTGATCATTTCAGGGTGACTTCTGTTCATGTGAAATGCAATACCTTATGCCTCTTGCCTCAGCCTTCATTTTGCACTATTTTAAATACCAATCATAGCAAAAATTATCTCCTGATCAAAGCAAAGCAAAATCAAGAAACTTGGCTACCAGATGGGAAGTTTTTCAGGCAGTGCCACTGAAAACCAGGCTGTTGAGGGATCTTGTACTTCTGTATGGTTTGCACCTTTAATTGGTTCTTATTCCATCTTTTTCCAGTCTATTCTTCCCACTGCACCTCCATCCTCCTTTCTGTGCCTCCCCAAACGTGTCTTTCTCTGCATTCTCTCCCTCTTCATCCTTTGACATGTGGCTCACCTGCCTCAGACTCTTCCCACTGTACCCACAATCTGTCTCACTCTGTACATCAAATATATACTGCAGCAATAAAAAATATCACCTATCACATATACCCTCATGTTAAACAGATTAACTAGGCATTTAAAGACTTAAAACTCCAAGGCCCTTCTGAGGCCTGCAATGACAAATACTCCAGAGCAGAGGCAGGAGAGCAGCCTGACAGAATTCTTCTGTGCCTGGGCCAGAAGGGCCATTTTTTTCCCATAACACCATCATTTAAAATTTCTCTGGTATGAAGGAACAAGTCAGTTTTTAAAAAGCTGAGGTAAAAACATATGTCAAGGCTGCAGGCAGATGACTAGACCCTGGCCTGAGGTTAAACTAACTGAAGAGGATGTGAGAAAGTATTGGACATGACATGAGAAATGTCTGGATGTGACAGATAAGGGTGTGGGAAGCTGACACCAGTCAGAGACAGCGCCGTGAGGAATGGCTGCATATCACAGATGGTTAAGGGAGTGATGGGAGAGATGGATGGACTTCACAGGCACTGCAAGGGGCTGAGAGCTGCCAGCTGAGACCCTGAGCAGATTCTGCAAGCCCTGCTTTGTGGAAATGTTCTGCAAGGTTTAGAATGTGCTCCCAGAGATGCACTGCAATCATTCAAGGGAGAATTGATTTTCAATTAAAAGTCCCAGTAAAAAACCAAAGCCCTCCAGCAAACCTAAAATGCTGCTCCTCCCTCCTGAGCTGCCCTCCCCACTGGTTCAGCTCCCCTCCTGGGGCATGGCACCAGTCAGGCACACAGTGTTACCAAGGGGGCACAGCTCTGCCCCTCCCATGCCCAAGCTTTCCTGGCACACAGGGTTGTGTCTCTGGACTCCACACTGCTTATGTCCAGTGCAGCACTGAGCAGGATCTTCCTCCTGGCTCAACTTCTGTACAATGAGATCTAATGTAAAAGTTTGGGGAAAGCTTGTCAAGGAAAGGTTTGGGAACTTCACGTTTAGAGAGGAAGAAATCACATGTCCAGTCTCCAGAGCACAGAGAGCACTTCCTCTTAACATGGAAACTGCTCATCCAAATCAAGGCAGAATGCAATCCCTGACAGCTGTTGCCACAAGAACCAGCAGCAGCCAACTTCTTCCATTTGTGAAAGCCTTTCTCACTGATCTTGTTCAGAATTCAGCTGGACTTGAGGATCCTTGTGGGTCCCTTCCAACCCAGGATATTCTGATTCAGCAAATGAGTGACTGAGTCATATCCTCTGTGTTAATATGGTGTTTGAAGTTATTGAAAAAGCATCTTTCTAAAGAATCAGCTGTTGGATATCAGTTATGTAAGTCATCAAAATGAACTTGGAAACTTTTAATTTCTTCCACCAGTGCTTCTGGAAGAAGAGAATAACCCGAACCAGGATGCTGGAATCTAATGAGCATTTCAACAGCACTGGTAGGTCTCCTTTGTTGCCCTTGGATAATGTTAGCAAAGAGTATAGACTAAAACAAGTGTTTCTGGGGGTTTTGGTGGGAGTGGGAGCACAGCCAATCCCACTTCTGCCTGGTACACACCCCCCCCAGTCAGAGCGCAGAGCTCTGCTCCACCAGTGTTCAGAAGGGGCTATTCCTGCTGCAGGACCTGGGTGGGACTCAGAGCTCTCACCCCACAGACTGTGCTGTGGGTGCCACCAGCACCCAGAGCTGTCTTGACACAGAAAAGCCCCTCTGGACACAAATCCTTTTGCTTCCATCTGGCGTTTCAACAAGTTTTTGAGGAAAAAGCTAAAGGGAACCTTGAAAAGATTCTTCAAGGGAAAGTGAACTGAGGAGAACTCCACTGGTTCTGGAGCCAGTGGTGTCTGTTGCGGATCCAGAGATGTTTTGGCCTCCAGCCTTTGGGCAATGTAAATGGAAGACACATGGAAATCTCTGTTCCATTCTGCTTCAGGCTCAGAGGTTCTCAGGGGCGGCCCGAGGAGGCTTCTCTTTCTCTTGTAATCAGAAGAAAGGCATCATGGAAACTTATCTACCTACATGTTCCACCAGAGCCTGAGAACACCAACAGCACAGGACCCAAGGCATCCTGGGAGTGCTGCATCCCAATGAGATAGGTTAGAGAACAGAACAACCTCTTCATAAACCAAGGATGATACACTAAGTGTGGCCTGGGCAGTAACACAAGGGCAGGAATACACAATACTTACCCTGTCGTGTAGTGTCCAGCCAACATATTTTAAATAACTATCATTCAGGAAGGCATCACTGTACATCTTCATCCAGACTCCAATCTCTTCAATACAGACAGCTCTAATCTCAGCAATAGCATCACTACCAAGGAAACAAGGACAGAACAAGTATTAACCAGAGTACAGACCATTTACTCCTCATTCCCCTTGCCCCACCTGTAATACTTTGCTTTTACTTTTGATGAGCCTCACTAGGTAGGACCTGTCACTGTTCCCACTGCCATCTCACTGATTTTCTGTTCCTTTGTCCCTGAACTCACTGATCTAATAATTTCAGTATTTCTATATTCTGATATGATATTTCCCCTATGTAAAACAGTTCTCACCCTAGTTTACTTCACAGTCTATTACTCCATCTTCTACCTCTCTCTTTTCAAACAGAGTTATGATCTAAGCTATAAACCTCCCCTGGACAATCGTTTCTGAAACCACGTCCCTGACATTTGCTTTGCAGCGCTGACTGTCTCCAGCTCGAGGTGTAGAACCATTGCAAAGTGGGAAAAGTTCTTTGGTTTAACCAAAGGCACCCGCCAGAGGAGCAGAATGCAATTTGGTACATAAACAGCTCTGGTTTCATGCCCCACATGAAAGCCCCTACCCCAACCCCCAGGGGAATGTTTGCACTTCAACACTGGTTTCCTCTGGTCTTCTTGCTTTTCTCCTCCATTCTGAGTGTGGGAAGTGATGGGAGAGGCAGGGGCACATCTCAGGCAGACCCAGCAGCTGCTCCCCGAGGAGGGGCAGCAGGAAAGTGTCTGGAGAGATCACCAGAGAGCTGAGGGATGGCCAGGCTTTCCGTGTGACTGGCACTGCGTGCCTGCCTGCCACGCAGCAAGGCACAGCCGCTAATCGGGAAGGACGGCTCAGCAACGGCAAAGGCACCGGGGCCATCTGGCCCTGCACTCCTTCCGGCTCTGAGACATCTGCTACTGTGAGAAAGCACTTGTGCCGCTCCAGCTGGCACTGCTTCACAGCCCCAAACTTCAGCTGCAAGAGAGCAGGAGCAGAAAGAGCCGCTGCACTGAAGGAGGGAATGCCTGGTGCTTGACAAACACTGGACTTGCTTGTAATTGAGATTCTTGTTCTGTATTTTTATTTAAAGAAATCTTTTTGGAAAAGTAATAAACATCAACTTAATTCTAAAACAGACCAACAGAGCCCCAAAAGGAAATTTAATTTACAGGAAGAAAAGAGAGACATACCAAGCTTCAAGCAAGAGAATTATTGCAAAATAAGAGAAACTGTATTTTCCCTAAAGTCTTCAATTTTACAAAATATAGATAAAATACACTCACTCCTGTGGTCAAGACACTTCTTGCACAAGTTGACACACCCAAAGCAATGTAACTAAGCCACGATCACTCCAGGGCCAGAAGGGAAACCTCCACAGCAATTCCAAACTCTAGGGAGGACGCTGTGCTGATGGAACAGCACAAAGCAGGCCTTTGGTGCAGGAACACGAGGGGAACTCTGGGGAACGTCCCCAACCACTGCCAGCCCTCTCTGCCCACTGACACACACGGACTTCAGCAACTGCCACACACAGCCCCTGGAGCTGCTCTGCCAAACCCCCTGAAGGCTCCCCAACCTCAGCACCAGGGCAGGGCCCCACCCACAGTGCAGACACACCACAGTGTGAGCATTTCTCAAACAGGTCGAGAAGTGTAAGGACAGTTGTGCTAAAATATCACATTCCAAGGTTAGAAACTGCCTTCATTGCGGGGATGCAGCACAACGGAGACAAGTTTGCATTAAAACTGTGAATATATTGATATTTAGATACGTATTTAATTGTGTACTGCTTCACACCAAGCTAGATTAGCAATTCCCTTGTATGGAATTACTTTACAACTCTTTTAAAAGCAAGAATGCAGGACTTATGAAAAGTCTGAAGGACTGGCCAGCATGCATCAAGAAAAAAGGGCGGCCACGACAACACAAAGGAGCCACAAAGACATTTCCACGAGGGGATGACAGCCCAGAGCCTCATATCCAAGGAGGTTATTTCACCACCTCAGAAATTTACTGACTGTGAAGAATTTTGGAAGGATTTAATGGCAATCCCAAAAAGAACCCAAATGTCAACAGCTATTTAATCACGCAGCACAGCCAGCCAAAAATCAGGAAAAATGGTGTTTTCTGTAAGCATGCATTCAATCTTCCCTAGGCAGACAGGGAGAAACTGCTTCTCAGGGATCCCCAGGCACTATGGATACTCCAAGCTGCTAATTAAAAAAAAGAAAAAAGAAAAAAAAGAAAAAGAATAAGGCTATTCAACTGATTAAGATTTTAGTTTAATAAAAATTTAACACCTTCAGCATAATTGAAAATGAGAAAGAATCATAGATAAGGCATGTGGGACTAGCAAACACACTCAGGGTGCTGGAGAACTTGTGTGACACCATTTCCCACCCCAGCAGCATCTCCCAGGTAACTCTTAGCAATTCAAACCCCTCGTGTCCCTGCAGGAATCACTGACACAGACTCCATGCCCACCCAATGCTGTATCAAACACAACACAGCCAAAAAAACCTTTATACCTTTGCTGTGCATTAGGTAATTCCTTCTCATTAAACTGTAATTCTTCTGGGTTTTACACAGTTCAGTGCAGTTTAGCTTCTGGTCATAGTTCCTGCTCTTGGTAAAGAGATCCCCTGTGATGCAACTTCCTCAAGGCCAGAGAGGAGGTGCCTCGGCTGCCTTAGGCTTTCTGAGAGCTGGCATCTCAACTCCCCACTCACCCCAGGGACAGGGAATGGTGCAGCTCTACAATAACACCACTGCCAGCTGAACACAGCTGGGCCTGTCTCTTGGGCTGCTCAGCAGTTTGCAAACTTTTTGAAGATGTAATTATGAGGAGAACTGGACAAAAATGTCTTTTCTACCTTTTTTTCCTGGACCCCATAAAGACATAACAACACAATATATTTTCCTGTCATCTAGGAGGTATGTTTCACCTCCTTAGGATAACACATTTAGGGTGCAGGGAAAGGATTTTTCTCTGGCTTGGTTTGGGTTTTCATATCCCTGTGCTGACTGGTTTGTACTTGCTCACCAGACTGCTATCCAATATCCCCTCCTGCCTTTGCTCATGCAACCCTCCTGTTTCCCAAAGTGCAATTCCCATCTAACTTGTCACCATCCTCCTATTTACTCAGCAGGAGGGAAAGGAACACCTTGGAAGGAGACAAGCATCTTCCCCATAAAAATGGCAATGTCATCTAGATTTTGCCAGTTTTACCTCAGCTGCCAGTCCTGCCCAAATATTCCCTCAGGACAGCTCAGTGCCCTGCACAAACCCCACACCCTTCGTGTCCTCAGGCCCAGGATCCCCACCCTGCTCTGCCAGAAGCCAAAACTGGCCTAGTTGTTGTGTTCTGGGGAACAGTCACATCTGGAGGAAAAGCTCTGTGAGTGCTGAAAACAAAAGGATATTCCAAAGTAGGATTGTAATCAGAATTCTTCCCCAGCCCCCCATTCCTCTGCCCAGCCCAGGTAAGGGCACTGCTCCCACAGTCACCACCTCCTGCTTCACCCTCAGCACAAGCTCAGCACCCTGACCCAGAATCTACTCTCACATCTTCCTTTTGATGCTCTCAGTTTCAGATTAAAAGTAAAATTAATGGACAACCAAATATGTCATAAACTAACACAGAAATATTGAGAAAAAGTGGCTCAGGAACAAGATAGTGAAATATGCAATGAGGTGAGGACACTTCTTGCATATTTATTAGGGATATCTCAATTTTCCACCAAATCTGTTGCTCACACTAGACTAGCATCACACCCAGAAAACTGTTTAGCAATTTCTGCAAGTCTATTTTTTTTATTTAATGAGAGAAGTGAGCACTGAAACCTTCCAGTACACTTCAAGCCAATCTGCAGCAAGAACAGCATTCTTGCTGATGAAAGAGTTCTGGGGGTTTTGCTTAGATCAAGGACTTGTAATTTAAGTTACAAAGGTCCCCAGGCACGAATCACTGTGGCTGAGGTTGAATCCCATTATGGGACGGGATTTATTCTCTGGGAGTAATTAAAATAACATCCTTTTGAAATCATTACCACTTGGTCTAAGGACTGTAAAATCATGTCAAGTTTATAAAACATTTGAACTTGTTTGAGAGAAGGAATGCTTAAGGAATTATGAAAGCAGATAACAGTTTGAAATGCTTTACATTTTAATCCCCCTGGGCCTGGGAGGATAAAACCAGCCTGCAGACCATAACAGGTAGAGTTTTTTCCCAACCCCACACAAGAGCATGAACTACCAGGAAAATATTTTAAAGTGACTTCTTGTTTGATATAATATGCTGAACTCCGAGGGGACAGAAATGGGAACACTCTTAGGGTTTAATGTCTCCAGCTTTTTTACCTCCCTGCCATGGAAGCTGCTTTCCTAAGGAAACAGCGAGTGCTGTGCTGAGCCAACAGGCTGATTTACCTGCTGGCCCTACACCCACCCTTCTGCTGCCAGGCAGCTCAAGGCTTACTGACCATAAACTACAGCCTTTCCTTCCAGTACCAGGCTGGGTCCTGAGGATCCAAGCTCCAGCTCCACGGGGCACACTCATATTTCTCAGCACAGACCCCTCCAGCTTTCCTGCTTGTTTTTCTCCATATTTACTATCACCCTTCTGTCCAACTGAACTATGGGCTCCTCACCACCTTCTAACCCTCTGCTCATACACCCATTCTGGCTTTTGCCATTTTTCTAAAAGATTTCACAGATTCTAAACCTTTAACCAGAATTTAAATCTGAAAGGTTAATTGCATAGTTTAGTATCCTCGAGTTTTATCTTCTGACTTCAGGAAGTCAATTAACATTTAAAGAGCTGGTTGCACTAAGGTGCTGCAGATGCTCTGAGGCATCTTGTGGTGCAAACCCACCCTAAATCTATTTTAAAAGCCTACTGCTCTCTGACAAACCATATTCCCAATCTGCTTTACATCCAAGCCGTAAAAAAGGACATGAAGGCTAAAGACACTCAGCAGGCACAGCCGCCCTCTCATGACATGCAGGGATCATTTGATGATTCTTAAGGTATGTCCAGTCTGGGCTCCCACCTTGGACAACTCTTCAAAGCGCAGACATTCAAAGCCCACGTTCCCACAACTCTTTAAAGCCATTTTACTGAAATAGAACCAAGTTGTGAGGATGGGCTCTATTGTGGAATTAAGGGGGGGTTACACTTAGTATGTTTTCCACAACTTCAAGTGGTTTTGATAGTTCTTTTGTGGCACCTCCAACGTTACAGCACAAGAGAATCAGCACAGAAATTGCCCCTGCCATTTTTCATGGCTGTACTCCGTTAGCATTTCCTTACCGGTATCTATGAACAAATATACCCTTAAAAATAGAGTTCATCATATTCTCGATTTCATCTTGGTTTTCTTGTAGCTGTAAAAATAAAAACACAAAACAAAACAAATAAATAAAATGCCATTGCTTGTTATAATTTGAGCAGAGACGTGTTCAGGAACATCAGCAGAGCAGGAACATCACAGTGAGGGAGTGGAGGGCGTGACAGTTGCAGAAACAAAGGGCAATCTGGACAAAAGTGATGTTTGGTTTATGGAAAGCAGCTGAGGATGTTCTCAATCCTCAGTCTGAGTGTCAGTTGTTTTAAACTTCAGCGCCCAGGGTCACCAGGTTTCAAAACCAGGACGCTTTCCAGAATTGGAGCACACGTGACATCCAGGCCTTAGACTGCAAAAAGCCAAACCAAACCCAAACAAAGCCCAATCCCAAACGAAAAGGGTGGTTCATAAATGAGTGTTTCTTAAAAAACCCTGTATATTTCCTACATAATATGAGCATGTTTTGCAAGTACTATGGGAAGCTCACCTTGTGTCAATGAATATGTTAACACAACTTGGAATTAATTACAACATTCTCATACTGTCAGCTTTTGTACTACACTAAGTATGACTTACGCATAAATGCATGTTTTTTAATAAGATGGCACCAATTTTATACCCTCAGCTCTAGGAGCAGCCCTGCTCCCACACCCAGAGCCCTCATTCTTCCAGGAGATGTTTCCTATGTCCAAGCAGGGCCCCACGCTGTGTGGGAATGGAAATGTGCCCACATTCTCAGCACAAAAACCACAACAGAGCCTTGCTAGTACAGAGTGCACATATGTATAAAATAATGAAACCTGGATAATTAGGGGTGTAGATATTTAACAGACAAAATATTTCACAGCCAGAGGCAGCTGCTTTGCATGGCAGGAGCTCATAAACACTTTCACCCAGGGGCTTATGTTTTTCAAGCCATGTTTATAAATATTTCTACAGTATCTTCCAGGTAAGAGCGTAAGTAGCTTGCAGAAATCAGTCAGTGAAGCCTCCCAGTTTCCTAAAATGTAAGGAATTTTGCACATGAGGAAAGCAAGGTATGAGGTGTTCCTGACTGAATTGTCACAAACCTGCCAAACAAATGAATTCCACAGCAAAAGGATTCTGCCCAAGGGACAAAACTGGTGCCCCCCAGCTCTGTGCACACCACAGGGCTCCACACAAAACAAGCATATCTAGACACAGCTCCTGGGAACAGCTCTACTTGCAGCATCAGTTCAACCCAAACATGCACAAAGTGCTTGCTCAAGAACTCATAACCCAAAGGGGAGCAGGGATTTCTAATCACTTCTCCATGGGATGACTCTGCAGGCAGGCAAACATCCACAGGAACATGGGGTGGAGGCACAGGGTGTGCAGTAAAATGGGGATGGGGATGAACCAAGGAGCCTCAGGAGGCTTTCTGAGAAACTGCCACGGCCCTGGCAGGGAAAGTGGAGCTCCTAGGGAACTTGGGCAGGAATCATTGGGATACAAACACAGCACAGAAGAGAGGTAGGACAGACTGGGCTTCCTGAGACAGTTGAGAAGCTAAAGATGACATTAGTTTGAGAGCAAAATGAAGCAGCACAGCTGAAGGGACAGCATGGATGGCTTCCTCCCTCTTCTGCCCAGAATTCACAGCTCACTATCACTGTGGTAAATCATCTGATCCAGGTCTCCAGGTGCTGGGGCTGAGCTGGTGTAGGAGCAGAATCAGCCTTTCAGTAGGTCCATGTGAGATCCCTTCTACCTGTGTATACCAACATTTAAAGGATTTTAATTCCCAGATGTATTTTAGATTCAGTAATGAATTTTTTCTGAAACTGTAATTGCTTTTTACACTCAGCTTTTCTAGATCGTGCACTTGAACCTGAGTGCTTAACTTCAGGCATGTTGAGAGAACATCTGTGTCTTGGGATTCCTGCTCTTACCAATGCAGAAGTGATTGAATACTCCCCACTCCTGAACCTAAGTGGGGGATGAGGGAAACACTCTCTTGTTGACTCTGAAGGCAGTTTCAGAAGCTCAGAAAGACATGTATGACCAGCAGGAGATTTGAATTCCTGGCAGGAGCTAGAACACAACTTGCTGTGTTTGGTGGCAGACTGCTCCATGAATCACCCTTTCAGCTGAGCTGGAAGGCCCCTGACAAGGCAGAGCCCCACACAGGCTCTGCCATCAGAGTGCAGGGGATGACATGGCCAGGAACACTCAGCCACTGCTCCACGTCCTCTGCCTCACTCAGCCTGGGAGCTGTCCCTCTGGCACTGCAGGAAGATAAACACGTGTGGACGTGCTTAAGAGGGTTTATTATGATGGCACTTCATCAAAAGAATCATCTAACAAAGTGCCAGCACAGAATATCCTGTAAGTTCAGCATAGTTAAACACCGGGAACAGACAGCATTATGTCAGGAACTGCAATACAAACTCTGCTCCAGCTATTTTGCTTTTCAAAATGCTTTAATGCTGGCATTCGATTTGGTATTTCATTTAAAATGTTTCTCTTGCATGCAGAGATGGTTCTTGCTTTGTGCCTTAATGCATGATTTTGAAGAACTATGAAAACCAAACATAATTGCATTAAGGAGGTAGGGGCAAAATGAAAAGACACAATTGTAATTATCCCCTGACAAAGACTATGAAGTCAAGCAATTCTGAGCCAAAGTTATACCTAAAAGAATCTAAGGTGCACACAGGGGAAGCACCCAGACATCCTTAATTACCACAAAGTAAAACTGTGGTGGAGGAAATATATTCAAAACTAATATATTAAAAATAATAAATCTTAATCAAAGTCATATAAACTTCAATTCTTTAATCATTCTTATGAGTTTTACTTAGCATCTTTAGAGCTTATGGCTGTTTGGCTGTATATGTATTAATTTGCTAGTTGTCATCTTTAAGTTTCTTTTAAGATCAACTTTAAACTGAAATTTCCTGCGATATAATATTTTAAATTATTTATAGAGAAGATTACAGCAACCTTCTAGTGGTTTTTCTCCTCTAATGCCAGACTGGTACTTTCCCAAAGTGATTTGAATGTCTCCCCAGCTCCTTGTCCCTGAGCCCAGGTTGTGCAGCCCCACTGCAGCGTTCCTGGAAAGCAGCTACAGTAAGAAGCACTAAGGAGACACTGTGGAATCATTGCAGGGATCAGAGGGAGAAACGGGCAGTGCAGGGAGGGACAACACGATGCTCCTGTCAGAACCTCTCTGCATAATCAGAACAGTCACTCCTTACAACTTGAGGCTCTTCCTGCCTGGTCACAGAGAGAAGCCTGAGAACAGGAACCACGCTGTGAGTGCAGGACAGGCACAAGCTCAGCTGAACGTGTTCACATAGGATTTCATGTAGCCCAAGTAACAGGTCTGAGGTCACACAAACACCACTGCAGGACTCATCTCTTTCTCACTGTGGCACTTGAGGAGTCACAAACCACCCTGGGCTTTCTGCTGGAGGGAATGCACATGAACAGGCAAAAAAAAAAATCATCTTTTCACTTGCCTCTTTTCTTTTCTGAAGCAGCAGCTCCAATCTCTCATTAGCTCTTTTGCCAATCATTTTGTTCCTCTCAGCTTCATACTGCCTCTGTGTATTATCCTGATGGATGCTCAGGTTTAAGGCAACATTCACAAGAGCAGTCATAAGCTTCATAGCTGCAAAAGCAGAAGACAGAACATGAGTCTTTACCTGGAATCAGAGCTAAAAAAACACATTTCCTCAGCATATCCACACTCTCAGAAAACAGCCACCTCCCCCTGGCACACAGCCATCTGGAAAGCAACCTCACCAGTGGAGAAGAGAAGCTGCTCTGACTTATTCTGCTGCTGCTCAAAGCTAGTAACACACAGGTGCTTCCTGCCTCAAGTGTCTTGCTACAGTGAGTAATTTCTCATTCAAACTGACCAGCACAGAGGAAAACTGAAAACAAGGACCTTAAAAATACTCCTTCCAGAACTGAAATTCTACAAGTAGGTTTTCAGACACTTTATTTGGCATCATGCAGACCTCTGCTCTGCAGGACAGCAGCATAATTACATGTGCAAACACAGCTTGAAGGAGATCTGCAGAATCAAAACCAAGCTCTGAAGCAAACAAATAAGTAAATGCCATGTACTGTCCCTGGTAAGAGCTGGAGGTCTCTGGCAGGTCCTGTTCCCAGTACAGTATTAGGTGCAGGTGTAATAGATGGAAGAAGCAGCAGAGGCTGCAATAACTGAAGTTAGTTGTGATAACTCTGGCTTTAGCTTCAGCTTTTCCTTGCTGCAAGTTTCCAGCTACACAGTTCATTCCAAACAATGGGAACTCCTTCTTCCACAGAGCACAGGCCCTGGGTAACGTCTCCAACGTGTGGGGCTGTTTCCTGCTTTTCAATCAGGCTCCTGACACTTTCCAAACATCCCATGCAGGGATGGAACAACCAATCCAAGGGAGAGAGTGCAGGCCCTGCTCCATAAACTCTTTCCTGTGAAACAATCAACCCCAATCTGAGCAAACAGCAAATCAAAATCCCCTGGAATTGCAGATGGCATCAGGTGGAAAGGGATACGGTTTAAATAACAGGCAGGGATTTCCAGCAGGTTACCTGTGGCTCAAACAGCGCTCACCTTTGAATGCTCAACTTGTAGAGGAAACTCTAAACCTGGAAGGTTACATCTGCATAATTCAAGGTTTTACCAGCCCATGGCTGAGTAACGTGAAGAGCACGAGGGGATGGGTTTACAAGAGTTCAGTCGCTGTGAGCTGAAGGTTTGGGGATTTCCATTTTAAAATCCAACTCCACTCCAGACTTGAGTTGTTTTTTCAGTATCACTGGAAATCTGCCTCTTGCTTCAATTCATAAAGAGATGAAATTGTAAACAAATTCTGACTGACTCTGTTGGACACTGGGTATTACACTCAGAAACTGAACAAAATCCTATGAGGAGGATTGTGGAAAGACTAAATCAGAAACAAATACTGGCTGTAGCAATATTCAGATTCTGACACATCTCTGCAAAGGTGAACCTTGCAATAAGATGCGTTCCTGACACCTGACATGACCAGCTTTAGGCACCAACATTCAAGCCTGGTATCACTTTGTAACTAGAGGAAAACAGTCACTTGTAGAGAGCAATTCAGAGAGCAGACACGGCAGTCTGATGACATACACTCTAGAAAAGCCTGTTCCTATCTAATGCTGCACCCAGGGCTCTCCTCAGATGCAGGCAGCTGCATGCAAGGTGTGGTGGGGCTGGAGCCCTTCACCCTTAGCCCAGGGCTGGATGTGCCCAAGCTCTCCACAGCTGCTGTGCAGCAGCAGTCCCTGAGCTCCCACTTACCAGCCAAGGTACTGGTGTGCCTGAAGGCCCTGACCTGGGAGTCAGAGAGGCCTGTGAGCAGGGAGATCACCGTGTCCATCATGTACTCGTCGTAGATGATGCTGTACTGGCACTGCCGGATCAGGACCCCGATGAACTCGCAGAAGTTGGAGCGGAACTTCTTCCACTGGGGCCCGGGCATGGTGAGGGGATAGTCCCCACTGTCCTGCAGGGCAGGGAAAGCAGAACAGGCACTGTTAGGGGTCTGCCCACAAGCCTGTGTTCCTCCAAGCCAAGGGAGAATAACAAATAAGCCCCACGTTATTCTTCAATAAACAGGGAACCTCACGGGCAGGAAACCACTTTTGCAAAGACTTCATTGTACCTGTTTTACACTTGACCTATTGGCTCTATACAGTGCAAAATATGTATCCACACTCAATTCTTTTCCTCGTGTCCTGGGTTAGGAAGTGGGGGGAAAGGATGAGAAAGGAGTATTTCCAATTATTTAAGGACAAAACCTAAAGAAAGGCTTGTGCAATTGCAAGCTGTCACTCTCCAGCCCCACTTCAACTCCAGGTTTATATTCTATTCAACTGGCTGCCCCTCCCCACAAACTTTGCTTTGCTCAAGTTTACAGTTGAGATCTTTTCAGAAAGTAAACACTACCCTGTTTTAGTAGCCTTTTTCTAGAGGTAAAACACAGCCTTCTTCTGGAGGTAAAACTTGCCTTCTGACAGAAGAAATGGAAATTTTACTAGAGATTCATCCACTCCATCTCTAAAAAGCTCTTACAAGACTGGAGTAGGCTTGTGAACAGTCAGTTCCTTTAACTCCTCTCCAAGTCTGCCTCAACTGTTCTCACTTCACTGTACAAACTGCATTTCTGTGAGACCACCCCCACAGAAGTAGAAAATGCTTTTTCCCCCTTCCCTGAAAAAGCCTGCATACCACCTCCCCGGCCACCGGGTCTGTAAGCCAATTCCAGATTATCCAAACCATCAATGATAACGCTCCAGCCTCAATCTCTCCCCCAGGATAAGAAGTCAGTAGTACCACAGTTAAATCCATTTGCACATATTTATTCTGTGTTTTTGTGCAGAACAAGCTCTTTGCTCCTCAGGACATGTCGTACTGCCCAGACTGAACCATGGAAAGGTGGTGATGTAGGTGTAGAGGAGCTGCAGTCAAATAACCCTGTACCTAAACTTTACAGATTACATTCCTCTGCAGCAAAAACCCCGCCCCTCAAATTTAATCACTCCCCCCATTTCAGCCATCCCAAAATGATCGGATGGATCTCTGCACATGAACTCTGGTACATAATTATGCTTCCAGAGGTGTGGGCATGCAGAGTTCTGGAGCAGCTCCTCGGGATCTCTAGGGCTGGGTGTAACTACTCACACGTGGGTGGTGTATTTTTACCTGCAATCACAAATCACACAACCCTTTCAAAAGGTTTCTGGAGCCTGCCCTGAGAACATCTCACCTGGCTGAAGGGGGGAGAATGAATTTACAGTAAAACCAATGTAGTGGATCTTTTACTGTTGAGCACCAATAAAAACATGATACATTAATGACACTGATGTGATACTTGATGGTCCAGCGCTCAGAGAAGTCAAAGCAAACCAAGTCTTTGTTCACCTGCTAAATTCTAACATAAGAATTATGAGGCAATCCACCTAAAAAATTCCTGTACTCATAAGCCAAGCACCCAAACGATGCAGCCAATCAACGTCCATGGAATTCCCCGCCTCAAACTGAACCTGTGGCAGCAATGAACAGTTATTTCCATCATTTAAATCCTGCACAGGCACTGCTCCACTCCTGAGGAGGAAAATCAATGCTTCAATCCCTGTCCTAAATGCAGCAGCTCGGGCTCGCAGCCAAAGGATTCCTGCAGCACGGATGGAACAACGGGACAGTCGGGATTTCTGGGCTACTGGCAGAGGAGTCACAGGGGGAACACCAACAGATAACCCCAGAGCTCAAAACATTCACTGGGTTGCTGTCTCAGACTAACAACTTGATGTTTTTATACTAAAGCCCACAAATTGTCTCACAGATCCATTCAAGTGTTAAGGCAGAAGCTACAGCTGCTAGAACTGTAAAAGCTCTGAGAAGTTTTAGGTAATGGGGAAAGAAAGCTCCTGACCAGTCGCTGTAACTCTCTGAGACATGCTGCTTTTAGTACTTTCATGCCCTGCATAAGGAAGTGGTTGCTTCTCCTTTGAGAAGAAACTTTGAGAGTTTTTGAAAAGTGTTTTTTGAAAAATACTTTCTTCCATCAGCTGTGGGACAATCTCCCCTTGGGCAAAATCAAAGTTCTTCGGCCTTTGGACAGTGCATTGGTCCCTTATGTTGCATGATGGGACTGCACTACACACAATGCTGGTTTTTAAATGACACCAGTGAAATTTAAACTACACCACTCCATTTTAATAACTGTGGTTGGTGATGTTTTAAAAACAACAGTAATTTGGCTAGAATGCAGCACAAATTGATACAATCCTTTGGCTCCTCACTCGACAGCCACATTTTAATCTCTGTCCATGGACACAAACGTTATTGAACTGCCTGAACAGCTGAGCACAGCAAAGGAGCACCCCCATGGCTGCAGTCAGTGAAACATCTTCCACAAGATGGAAATCATGCAGAAGGAAATCCTGAGAAGGAGCAGTGCTTGTATTTACAGTTTTCCTGCTTAACTTTCTGAACCGCAGCCTTGGCATGCCATTTAGAATTGATCAGACAGACACTGCTGTCCCACAGAAAAGTCCTGTTTCAGCATTTGTTTTCCTCACTAAACAAAAAAACACTCAGACTATCCAGCTTTTTATATGTGAAAAATCAAAGGAAACACAGTTCAAAAACCTCAACGTTAAAAAGCATTCACCATGAGGAACATGTTTATTTGGACAGAAGACACACAATGTGATTTGTAATACGCTTGTTTTCAACTAAATGCTTAGATCTTTTGAAAGAGTTTTTCTTTCTGTACGACTGTTCCAAAATGGTACTTTTCATGTCAAGCTCCTGTTTGGTTTCAGTTGCCATTTCAAATGAACAATCTGTTAGTTTGCACACAAAAAACAGAGCCCAGTGGTGCAAATGCTGCGGTCCTGTCTCAGGGGTCAGCATGTTCAGCATGTCCCAGGGCCCTGGAGTTCCCCGTTGAATTGTGGCCCTTCAGGAGGTGAATGTCAAATTTAAGACAGAAGTATATAGTAATATATTTCATGATGTTTAAAGAAATACTTGTATACTCTACCTCATCAAATTCTTCTGTCATTTTCCTTATGATTTCTGCATTTTGCATGTTCCTGAACATTTCAATTCTTACTGTACCTGTAAGGTAGCGAAAGACAAGCAGAAATTAACAGAACCCATTTTTGGAACATGGAAGTACAAACAAAGTGTTTTGACCATTGGAGTTAGAGATGATCTAAACACCCAACAACACCTCCCAAGGCAACACTGAGACATTTCCTTTGCTGCTGCCTGATCTTCTCTTCTCTTCCTCACTTCACAATCTGCTTTTGTTAATGCAGGAAATGCAGAAAAATTAAGCGAACTGCAGAGCTACAAAATCCATCCCAACATCATTAACATCACAAAAGAGTAAGTCCCCCAGCTTTTGCAGAAAGTTCAACTGGATTAATGATCCACTGCCTGGCTTCAAAAATTCAAACCCTGATAGAAGCAGCTTAGCAGCAAGCAGCATTATCCCTGTACAAAGGAGAAGTAAGGATAGTTTAAACATACTGAATATTACGGGAATGTTTTAATTCTGGTATTTTAGTCCTTGAAAAAGAAGCATTAGAAACATCCACATTTCAAAACACGGCAGTACAGTCAGAGCACACCAAGCCTCTGGATGTTACTGGGAGATTGGTTTACAACGCAAATTAAAAAGTGATTTCTTGGATTGGTTTTGCTTCTTCATGAAATAATATTTAATGGTTATCTATTTCACACTGGGCAACACCGTCAACCTCAGCTCTGACAATGACAAATTTGTGCTTGGTATTTCCGTATTATTAATAAAAAATTAGTAATGTAATGTATCCATATAAAACCAGGAGCCCAAGAGAATACCATCACGTGACCCTTGAAGGTGTTTTGTCAGCTCAGGAATCACCTGTACACCCAGATATATTTTAATATTTCCCCCACCACTGAGAGTTTTGTTTTGATCAAGTGCAGCAACCCTAACCCACCCCCCCAACAAACACTGGCCCGGCTCTGCCAGGGGAGTGCCAGCAAGCACTAAAGGAGTAGAGATGAACAGCACTTCCCAGTCACTGTCAGGTCTCCTTCTTTCCTCCACCTTCTATGGCAAAGTTTACAGGAGGCAGAAGGAGGGTTTCCACTTACCTGGCAGTGGCACCTGAAACCCTTTTCCTCCCACCACCTTCCCCCCCAGCCAAAACACAGCCCCAGTGGCTTTGCTGGCACACTGCTGGAGGGAGCACTCTGTAACTGCTGGGAAAGCTCTGCCCACAGCACACTTCATGGTGTCATCACCACATTCCCACACTGCAGTGGGCAACAACATTCAGAGTTCCTACCATCAGTGAAAAGCAAAGCTCTCCCATTTAAAAGTGAGTCCTTAAAACAGAACAGATTTTCTATAGAACACAAGCAAAGGAGTGGAATGCATCCCCACAGTCTCTGCCTTACACATCTTGCTGCCAGTCTTGTATCCTGTTCTGAGTTTTACCTCTGCCATGAAGCTCTCACTCTGTGTTTAATAAGTAGGATCTGAATTGTCTTAGTTCACTAGAAGTTGAGGAGCCTATTCCACTTCGGGATTAAGTTCTCAGTTCAAACCTATTCACACACATTGTGTTTTAAGAAGTCTTCTCGTTGACATGTAAGCCCACATCCTTAATTACCAAATTCCAGTTTAACTTGCAGCTAAGGCAGGTACCCATTGAATTTGTCAATAATTAATCATACCACCCAACCCAGCCTATAAAAGTGCAGGGAAAAAAACCATACAGAGGACACAACTTTATTTGAAAGAGAGAAGAGAAAGACTAAAAGGGCATATAAAAACTAGATTAAAAAAACTCTAAAAAAAGCAGTGGGAAAACTGCAGCTCAAGACTGAAGGCAATGGATATAAAATAATCCCACAGCCTTGTGCCAAAGGAGAATTAATAGTAGGACCTTACATGTGACTGGTTAGTATCTCTCAACAACACAAATTAGAAAAACAGTAGAAAGATTTATAAAGGCATGGAGATGAAGACACCAGAAGACTTGCCCTGGAAAGGATCACAGGAAAAAGGCAATGTGCTCTTTTGCATCAGCTCCAAGTTGCTAGTGGGGATCAGAGCACTGGGAATTAATCTGGGCTGCAGGAACTGCCAAGAGAGGGCAAATTTAATAAAAGTCTTGCAGGGGTGGATGGTGATTACAGAATTGCTGGATGGGCAGTATTTCTCTCCCTTGGTATCATTCAGTGTGCATCTCTCACGCCTTTCTGCCCACTTGGAATTCAGATCATACGAAAGAATCCACTTCACAAACCCCCTGCAGCTCCAGGAGGCACCACTAACCAGATAAAAGTCATACAGTTATGAATACATGGGCATTTTCAAAATCCTACAATGATCTCCCTCATATTTTCTTAAAGGAGTTGATATGTAGTAAGCACAGGCAAGAGAGTTTTCATATTAAAAGACAACAAAGATAGCAAAAATGGTCAGTTTTCAGAACAGAATGAACCTATCGATAGATCTTTCCATGTAAAAGTGCTGATAAAATAGGTTACACAGCAGATATAAATGCTTTGAAAGACAGGATAATAATACAGCAGACAATTTGCTGGTGACAGAGTTCTTCAGAATAGCCAGAATGACAGCTGAGAGCCAACACTGACAAAGGATTTCAGAGCCATGAAACCCATAAAATGGCAAATAAAGCTCTTCAGGAAGAAAGCATGCTGATTCCACAGACTGCTGGTGGAAAAAGAAGCAGGCTACATAATTTAGTGCATCAGAAATGGTACACCCCATGTGCTCAAGTCTCAGAAGTTTGCTAAAGGAACCTTCCTTGCTCTGAGTTTCAGGCAGGTGATGCTGTTTTGCTGTGGCTCTACAGCAAGTGCATTTGGGAAGTGGGAACTGCTTTGCATCCCCACGTTCACGTCACTGACTGACTACCAACAAGCCAAACATTTCATAATCAGAGACACTAAACTTGCAATCTAGTGTTTGTACTAAGTTATTTCACAAAATAGATCTTCTCAGGCTTTGATGGCTTGAAGTAGCAATTCTCACATGGCACCCCCCCTTTTTGTCAGATATGAACATCAGTAAATGACAGGAACATGAGAGAAAAGCTCAGGAGTTTTGCTGCCCCAAAGGCAGCAGTTTGTTCCTGGGAATGTCTTTTGCACCTGGAAGCATCCAGAACCCCCATCATTCTGCAAGCACACCCAAGTGGGATGGTCACAATTACATTTTATGCCCAAGATGAGCTCTAATGCAAGTCTGAGAGAGATTTTGTCTTTGTTTCTAATGCATACAAATTTATCCTCTATTTCTAATTCTTAGCTTAGCCTCTCAGAGCACTGCCAAGCACAGAGGTTTTATTTTCAGATTATTCCCAATGTCAGTTTGCTCCAGGAGTGAGCAGCTCCAGCTGGTCAGTGCCTGTGTGGGAGCAGCCTTTGGGTGCCTGCTCTCAGAAGTGAGTCAAATCCAGCAATATAAACAGAGGGGGTTTGGAGGTTGAGCTCAAAGTGAAGTGTGAGATACAACAATGTAAATACCTGGAATAAGTCCATTTATCAAAGGCTGCTTTCACCTCTGCACTCCCCCATCAGCTGCCCTGGGAACACGCCCCACCCCAGCTTCTCTCAGAGACAGGAGAGGCTCAGAGTGGGCCTGAGCTCTCCCTCCTCTCAGGGGCATCCCATCTGTGTGAGCAAACACCAGACCTGAGGGGGTAAAGGCAGCAGAGCCAGACACTTGCCAGGGGTGCCCAGTGACAGCAGAGGAGCCAGACAATCCAAACAGGAGCACACTGATGCTGTGTAAGCAGTTCTGCAGCCCAGGGTGCAGTGACAGTCCCACTGCCACGGGACAAGAGGCCCCAGGCACTGCCCCTGTGCCCAGCCCGAGCCCTGGGGCTGGGGGGGAGCTCCCAACACGCCACCAGTACCTGCTGTGGGAACTGAGGCCTGGCACCACGTGTCTCTGCTTATAGCACAACTTCAGGGCTGGGATAATGTAATAACAAAGGCCTTGAAAATTTGCAACCTGTCAGATAAACTCATTTCAGCTCAGAGCAAGTGCTTTGTACAACTACTGTACTTTCTACAATATTTCCCAGCAATTCCAATAAGCCTCAAAGCAGTTTTTAAAATACTGAGTGCTTCTCAAAGGAAAAGTAATGGATTTCTGTTCCACCATACTGGAAGAGGCTCCATGTACTGCAGATTCTTTATTATGCACTCTTCTGAATAGCCAAACCCCACAACCTTGGTGTCATTAGCACCAAGCTCTGACCCACTGAGCTCCTCTCAGGGGAGGGAAGGATCAGGACTAAAGGGATGTCTGCACTTGCAGCACCTCTCCCGTGCCCAGCCCTATCAGCAATGGCACCCCAGGCTGCCCCCTGAGCTCCAGGCATCCAGAGCCAATCCTTACCTTCCAGTGTTCACCCCACCCCTCAGAGAGTCCCCAGGCCAAGTGAGACTGGAGATACAGAAACTTCTTTGAAACATCTTATATCTAAAACAGTTGATTTCCTCCATTAAATGAGAGCCACCATCTACCTGAAATGTTTCTATGATTTTTTCTTAACCTGAAAGAAGGAAATGAGACATGGGTGCATTTCTGTCTGTAACTATGCTGCTTAATAAAGTCTGAATTATCTATTTAACCAAACCTGACTCCTCTTGGATATAAAGTGTCCCAATAAATTTTACCAAAGCAGGTCAGTGAAAGAAGCCAAAGGGGTCACTGGGGCACAGTGTGAACCACAACCTCAATCTCTCTTAATCTCACTCAGTGCCTGACTGAGCTGGAGACACACAGGGACACTCACACTGTGAGTGCTGCTGCTCCTTCAGCACCAGCCTCAGCTGCAGCACAACCACCTCCTCCCCAGCACTGTGTCTGGACAGCTTGTCCAGTTTCCCAAAAGTCACGAGGTTCTTCCAAATCTGTTTAAGTTATATGGCCTTCAGAACCTCATCTCTTCTAAAGATTATCTGACTCTTCACGAATATGTTCAACTGCTGTTGTGTAATTCAGTAAAACTGACCAACACAGATCCACTGGAAACCCCTCTTCATTAGTCCTGCTTCTCATGAAATCACTTATTTAGAGTATATTAAAGACCAAGCATTTACTGCCAATGGTCTGTGAAAAGACAATGCAAAAATGAGCTGAGCTGGCTCAAAGCAAAGCCTTATCGTTCCCTCTCTTCATATAAAAGGATGTAAGATCAGAGGACACCTCCTTTTTCACAAAATTATTTTTCCTGCTTTGCTAGGGAAAAAAAAAAAAATCTATTTTCCCTCAGCTCATTCCAATGTCCCTTTCACTAACAGCAATGGTTTAAACGTGTCACGTTATCTGAGAAACCTCCCCACGGGGAGTGGCACAGATACGGTATCTGCTGCTTTTGACATCAATGACTGGGCCTGGATTAGCTATTCCAGAGCAAAGACAGGACTTTTACTTGCAAGGGATTTATAAAGAGAAGAAACCCTATAGAAAAAAAAAAGGCTGTGAGGAAAACTTTAATATTTTTTAAAATTTTTGATTGGAATTTGGCTACGAAGGAAAAATTAGAGGAAGCATCAGATCAAAAGTGAACTTAAAACAACACGAAGAATATTTGCTCAACATGTTTTGGCGTGGGTAAGAGAACAAGACAGCACATATCAGAGTCAAAATGAGCAAAAATCTGGGTATGCTGCTAAAAATACAATGCAAGAGGGAACTGTCACCTCAGAACTGAGAGAAGATAAACTGCTGGAACACACGCAGATCACAGCAAGTGCTGGCAAGACAAATGGAAGTGGAAATGTGGGAAAAGGAGCAGAAAACTGAGAAAGCTCAACATGCAACTTGTTCCTCAAGAGTGTATGTGTAAGATTCACTAAGGAGAGCTTGAGAGCAAAACATAAACCAGATACACCTGAATAAACTTAATAACACCAGAACCCCAAAACTTTATGTAAGTAATAAAGCAGCAAGTCCTGAAAAGAGTGCTGAAAGACAAATAGGAATAAACAGTAGCTGAAATAGAAAAGGGAATGAAGAGTCTGAGTACATTAATTAACACTAAGATAGTGGACTCAAGGGGGAAAGTTAATCAAGTGCTGCTAAGGAAAAAGGAAAGAAAAAAACCACAGAGGAACATTGCAAGTAAGGCATGTTGAATCATGTAAATGCTTAAATCCTTATTTATAATCCTCTCAGACTGTTTTAGATCCTCTACCTTAAAAATGTTACGATCAGAAATAGCTGAACTCGTGTATTTTGCTCAAGTTAAAAGTGGCTGTGTAAACACACCCTGTATTACCACAGCACTAATACCATTCATGTTGATACCACAGCTCCTCTGGTTGGGTCTTGCAGCTTGGTGGAAAACTCTTTAAAGTGGGAAAATACAGAGCAATACTTATAAAAGACTTGAATAGCACCTACAGTTAATGTTCTGTTTTGTAAAAAGCACTTAGTTTTCTCAATATTTTGTAAAAAGCAAGAGTATTTTTTCCCCAGCTTTCAGCACTTTAGGCAAACTTTTCTTTAAGGTTTCTTAGGGTTCCCTCTCCCCCACTGTCAGTTTAAGACATCTGGAAGTTTCAGTATCAGGGTGTCTTTACTGTAACAGGCTGATATATTAACCATGCTCAATTTACCCACAGTGCTGGATTTTCTGCACACTACCCATGTTTTGGGGCATAACTCCACTCTCTGCTGTAACTCCCTGTCGACATAGACTGCTTCCAGCAACCCTGCCAGAGGGCAGGGCTAGGTGGGATATTGGGAAGGAATTCTTGGCTGTGAGGGTGGGGAGGCCCTGGCACAGGTTGCCCAGAGAAGCTGTGGCTGCCCCTGCATCCCTGGAAGTGTCCAAAGCCAGGTTGGAGCAACCTGGGCTGGTGGAAGGTATCCCTGCCCATGGCAGGGGGTGGAGCTGGATGAGCTTTAAGGTCCCTTCCAAGCCAAAGCATCCTGTGATTGATTCCATGACATTTAGCCCCTTTCTGCTGCTGTTACAGGCTGACAGGAGCTAAAAAGCAATGCAGAGAGGAGAGAGAGCTGCCCATTTTCACACTCCCTGCCACCTCATGTTGTTTCCATGAGATCCAAGTCTCAGAATACCCCAGGGTTAATGCATTTTTCACCACAGTGTGATGCCTCTCCCTGTTTCCAGGCAGAAGGAACTGCCAGCTTGGCTCAGCACAGGCAGCAGAGGGGAGCAGTCCTGGGGGTGAGGAGTGCAGTGCTCCCCTTTCCCAAGAGCTGCCTGGTGTCTGCTCTGCCTTCTGAGCCCCAGCAAACACGGGCCACTTCATAACATCAATTCTGTGTGTATTTCCCTGAAAGCAAGCTTGGGGATACCCATCTGTGCAACTTAAATCTAGATCTATACCTAAGCCCTGCACTTTAACTTATCTCACACCTTCACAGCTTGGTTTTAAACCTGGTCCACGGCATCCTGCTTGATTTTATAACCTCCCATAACTGGAGCAGAGCCAATGCAAGTAAACTCAACTCTTAATGCTGTATACTGAACAATACAACTATCAACCATGTATACTAGAGTAATATTCATTACACTAGAATGTACTCTACTAATATTACTTGACTACACAGTTGAGATCAAGTCACTTACTTTGAATATCTCAAAATTTTCCTTCATTCCCCAACCTCTGATTATTTTTTTCTTCCTAAAACGTAATAAATTTGAATTTTATATCCCAATCAAGAAGGAAAAAGAAATAATTATGGCATTATATACATAATATGCAATATTATAACCCTCAGGGAAATCCCTGAGAAAAGTATCAGAGCAATGAAGTGATATCCCAAGGTGACCTGACTATTTGCAGCCACAGTATCTGGCTCAGGACCAAGCAGTTCATAGCCAGCAGATATGACTGCTCTGATAACCCCCTGCAGCAGCTGAACCAGCACTGCCCTTATCAGCAAAGTGTTTACTCCAAGTATCTCAGTGCTGGGATCTCAGAAACTTGGGGCAGAAGGGGCTGCACACCTGAGAGAGCAGGTAAGAAAGAGAGCACAAGGCTCAGCTCAGAAACAGAGCTTCACTCTCTGACCTTAACTGATGCATTTTTAATACAAAGAAATAACTGGAACGAAATGGAAAAGAGCGGTGAGAAGAGGGTTATGAGAGGGCTCTACAAAATTCCATGTGGGACAGAGAAAGTGGAGATGCAACTGTTTGTTACACCTCAAAAACACGCCAAGGAAGTTGCCAGTGAACTATCAGAGAGCTCAATAAAGTAATTTTTCCCCCAGAGCACACAGCTGAAGGGTAACACTGCTGTTCCAGACTGCCATGGAAACCAGGGGTAAAGGGGTTGAGTCATGGGTATCAAACAAATCTGAGAGGGAGAACACCCTTCACTGCTGTTCCACAGCAAGTGCTCGTCATGGGCCTGGGCTGGAACCTTCCCTGTGTGCCACGCTCCTGGAAGGGCTGCAAGTGGAGCACAACAACGACACACACAGTGTTCCAAAATCTTTACAGCTCAAGGAGACTCCCCCCCTCCCCCAAGCAGTAGAAACAGAAGTATCTGTTTGACAGAAGTATACATAACTCAACTGTAAACACCATAAATTAAACCATAAGCCATGCATTTAGTTATAAACTGTCACAATATATGACATGAGAGGGAATGAGCTGTGTTCTGCATACCAGGTCACATTTCTGTATCACCACAAATCCTTGCCATTCTGGGCCCAGCCCCACAAATCTGAGAGCAAAAAGCAAACTAATTCAGCCTGGGTTTCTGCACCATTATCATTAAGATTAAACCCTCTGTAACTCAGATAAAGGACTCATGGCAGTTTGAATCTCTTTCCTTAGTTAATCAGGACTTAAAATTCTGATCTGTTACTGAAATACCCACAAGTGGTACCAGGAATTGGCTGGCATGTATTTTCTTCTGTGCATTAATGGAAAGGTTTACATCTCCTGGAAGCAAATGCAGTGGTGATTGGTTGAAAAGCGGTTCAACAGCTCCTTGGAAAATTACAGATCCAAGCACTGCCAACTCACAAACTCCATCTCCTCATCATTCAGAGCACAAAGATTCTGTGTCACTGGTCACTTCGCCCATTCACCAAATTATAAACCACGAGATGAAAACAAATGGGTTCCTCTCCTCTGAAGCCAGGCAGAGTGGTCTGCTGAGATTCTGTCAGTGCTGCCCTGCCAGGAGGAAACAGGCACACAAGGTGAACTCTTTTCTCCTCTCTCTCAAAGCAGCTGTGGCAGTGCACGTGCTTGTCTCCTTGGAGCTGCCTGTGCCCCAGCAGTGTGTGCTCACAGCCCAGAGCCCCCCGTGTGCTGGGCTGCAGCCAGAGCAGGGTGAGACCCCACTGCAGAGCTGCCTCCAGCTCTGGCTCCAACAGAATCTGGATGTGGAGCTGCTGGAGAGAGCCCAGAGGAAGCACAGAGCTGCTCCCAGGGCTGGAGCCCCTCTGACATGGAGCCAGGTTGGGAGAGCTGGGAATGTTCACCTGGAGAAGGCTCCAGGGAGACCTGAGAGTCCCTAAAGGGGCTCCATGAGAGCTGGAGAGGGACTGGGGACAAGGCATGGAGGGACAGGACACAGGGAATGGCTTCCCACTGCCAGAGGGCAGGGAGAGATGGGATATTGATTGGGAAAGAATTCTTCCCCATGAGGGTGGGGCACGGGTTGCCCAGAGAAGCTGTGGCTGCTCCATCCCTGGAAGTGTTCAAGGCCAGGTTGGACGGGGCTTGGAGCAACCTGGGCTAGTGGGAGGTGTCCCTGCCCTGGCAGGGGGGCGAACTGGATGGGCTTTAATGTCCCTTCCAACCCACACCAATCTGTGACTCTGTGAACTGCAAAAATCATTTAACACTTTTGGTTTTTGTCAAACCACAGTTTCAGAAAAAGCCCCTCCCTGCAGGTCAGAGGTAACTTGTCTTCAAGGGCTCTAGAGAAAGAATTTCAGTGATTTCCACTATGTTCCCAATGGGGAACAAGGTGAGAATCTACAGCTGGTTCTCTACTAAAAGTAAAACCTTAAGACTCATAAGACACAAAATTCTTGTTACAAGACCCAGAGTTAAGAGCACAAAGGTCACTGGGCACCTTGAGAGGCCCAGCAACTGCTGTCATTACCATTCACCAGCAGGTTCAGACTCCAGAACTGACACAGGTGCCGAGGTCAGAGAGGCCAAGTTCCAGCTGCAGAGGCTGCCAGGGCAGTCCAGGCCTTCTCTGGGTACCAAAAGAGTCTGAAGGGAAGAAGTACTTTGAGGGCTCTGGTTGAGCTCCCTTCAAACAAGAGCCATGTGAGCAATATCCCTGGAATCAAAGGGGCTCCCTACGAATACACAGCCACTTCCTGCAGGAGGAATTCCATGGGAAACACAGCTGCTCTAGTTCGAGATTCTCTATTTCTTTTGCTGCAAAACTTCGGAAAGAAAGAGGGGACTCTTCATAAATCCAGCTCTAATTGCAAGAAATCACTTCTGGTTTTATGGATATCTGTGCAAATGGACTGGTCTCACTTGGTGTGTTACATTTTCTGTTTTCCATCAAGAAAAAATCAGCAGCTTAAAAGGCAGGCTGTGAGAACACAGGAATAACAGCAATTCTTTGTTCACCTCAAAAGATGCTTTTTTGTTGAAATGCATCTGTCTCTCCATCAATGAAAAAAAAGTCACTTTGGTTAATTAAATGACTTCAAGAATAGAAGATGGAAGTCAAAACAAGGCACAAAACCACTGTGAAGCAACAGAGCAGAAAATTGCCATTATTTATGTCACCACAAACCAAAATTCCACTACCTCTATATCTATGTAGTTAAATATTTCTACAGTAAGTTTTCACTCTAATAAGTTGCTAAAAGTATTTCTAGGCCCTTTTTCCTACATGAACATGGAAGGAAGGAGGCAGTGCTGGAATGTGAGCAGCACATGCCTGAGAGTCCACTTTTTCCAAATTCAGATGTACCTTCTTTGAAACCCAAGCTTGTCTTCGTTTCCTAAACTCAGCTACTGTTGAATGGTTGCAGATTAAGAGAATACTGGATTTGATTTAATCACTTTCCTTGTGCCTTTTTCCATAGGATACAGACCTTTTTAATCATCCCCATCTCTTTCTCTTCAGAAGTAATTACTGCAGTGTACCAGCACTGCACTTCATCAGATAAGTCTAGGGCTTCCTTAATGCAAAAGGGAGAGAATTGTAATTACAGTGTTTGCTGAGAGAAATGTCATTTTTGCAATTTAATTCCCACGCTCGGTCTGCAAAAAGTCTGACAATCTCCAGCAGAATTTGCACCTTTGGAAAGATCAGAGCCATGGGGACTCTGCCCATTTGTAATCCAGTCAGGAAGGGCTAAGATCTGGTGGTATTTGATTGCTTTTGGTAATTAGTTAATGTCTTCACAGGGAGCACCGTCCCTGTCACCTGAAATAAACCCAGCAATGCATCTGACACATGGGCAGCAAACTCATGCACCGGCATCATTTTCCCCAACTCCTGCAACAATACTGTCAAAAGGAATCCAAGGAGGGTTTTTCTCAGGTGCTCAGTGCAGAGGGTGTCCCTGCTGTCACACACTGTGTAACACAGCAGGCAAACCGAAGGGAAGGGGAAATGGCACAGCTCTGGCTGGGACTGCAACGACTACTCGGAACCACAAACACCAAGAGGTGTTTGCTCCTCTTCTCTCACAAAGTTGTGGCATTAAAGCATTGTCAAACAGAGACTCTGCAGTCACATGAGCAGATCTATTTCCCAGATCAATCTGTCTGTAATTAAATTAATACACTGGAAAACAAGCAGTAGTATTTGAAAGCCTTACACAATTTATCTCCGACGAGCAGTGCCAAAAATAATTTTCCAGGCTCTGAGTTTACTTAGCAGTACACAGGAGCAGAACTCAGACTTTGTTCCAGGCTTACAAGGAGTGCTTTCATTTCCAGCAGAGATTTGAACTTATTATACAGAACTGGCACTGCAGAATTCATTTCAAAGGTAATTTGTCTCTCCTTGCATTATACATTTGCTCTAAAGTATTCTGGTACCACAGGTTCTGTCAATTAATTCTATACATTTACTTTAAGTTATTTGCAAGTTGATATTAATTCAAACTCATAAAGTAGTTAATAGCTGATTTTAAGCCAGCTTATTTTTGGTCTGCTGTCATGTGAAACATGACTAGTTCAATATATTCAGGTAGCAAGTCATAAAGAAAAGCACATGTGGTTTAAATTACTGCAGCTCCTGCTCCCAGAGTGAACTCCTGCACTGAGGCAGAGTCAGCACAGCAGGTATTTCATTCAGGTTTTCAAGCCCAGCCCAGTGTGCCCTTCATTCACACCTCCTGCACTGAAAGCAAGTTCCTGTGGTCTTTTCCCACTCACTTCTGAGAGTAGCAGGACACACCTCTGGGAAAGAGATGCCATCAGTCCACAAGTGGCTATAAAATGTGATGCACTCCCTCAACACTTCTTTACACTTCCAGATCTGAGCACACTTGTATTTTAATTTTTTCAGGGCTTCTCATCCCCAAAGGAGCTATGAACATGCAAAGCTTCCAAGAATCAAAAAAGTCATTTTGTAGCTACTTTTCCCACAGCCAAAGAATCTCTGAAAAGCTAAAGAACAGGAAAAAGAAACTGAGGAAGAAAGAGTCCATGAGATGTCAAAATACTAATACAAACACCACTCAGCAGCGAACAGGAGGAAACAGTGATAAAACCCTTTTGATTTGAAACAATTCACACAAGGAACCCAAAGCTTTAGTTTCAAGAATGTCATAAATATTAATCATTTGTATTTCTTCCCAAAAACCCGGTTTTGATGTAACCACATTAATTGTCAAGTGTGTGACATGAACTTTTTAACCTTACTTACCTTCCTTTAGAGAGCTGAGGAAACATTCAATGCTTGCCTGGCAACCTTACACCTTCCACCCAAGCCAGTTCCTAATTTGCATCTTATTTTCAGTTTGAACTTCATAAGTTTTCATTTCAAGACAAATACATTGTAAAAATGACCTCAAGGCTCAGAAACAAGAAGTACAAAGTTCAAATCTCGTTTATCTGCCGCAGACATTAAAATTAAAATGAAGTCATTTCCATCTTTCAGACTTACCTTCCCTTTTTGACTGTGGTTAAAGGCATGTTTTTAACTGCTTTGTATAGTCTGGGGGGTGTTTTTATTTCTGTATACCACACATACAGAATATTTTATAGGCCCTTGACACTGCCATGACTTTAATCTTGTATGAGTAAATAACAATACTGCCTCCGATGAATGAATCCCGTTGTTTTCTAATTTGTTCACAATGCAAAATATCTTTGATACCAACTTCTTAATAATAAATAAATGACTGAAGAGATAAAGCCTTTCAGCACATGCCAAAGTCAGCCACATTTCTCACTATTTGCAGTTCCTTGCAAAAGGCCCATATGCAGGAAATTATATTTATCAGTCTTCATTCCATGCTCAGTAACATCCACCTGTACAGAACAATTGTTCCATCCATCACAAAGCCCTGCACCAATAATTTTTTTCAACCATTACTTAATTTACAATGTTATACCCCCTATAAAAACATTAGTAATCAGAGTAAATAAGACTATTTCCTGGCTAATTTGCTTTCTGTAATTCTGTCCAGCAGCAAAGCCAGCAGCTGTTTGTTCATTGCTTTTCCAGATCATACAAGGGCCACTTTATGGTGTTTTTTTCCTGGGTTTTGCCCTTAATTAAGCACATAGAGCATTAATAAAAATCAAAATGAGCACGCATCCTGTATGCAAGCAAGCCAAGTCATAATTCCTGCACTTCTTGACTCAGCTTGCACCACTCCACCAGGATTTTTCTGAGGTCCTCACTAGAACAGGTGAGGAACAACACACCGTTCTAGGCTGGAGCAGGCAGAGTGTGAGGACCCCCAGGGGCTGGCAGGAAACACGCCCTAAAGGTGTCCTGCTTTAGGCAGGGCAGAGCTCACCCCCAGATCCCTGCACGCCCAGTCCTGTTCCATCAGCAAGCGCTGTCAGAGCACTGTGACAGAGGCAAGGCAGGCAGTGGCAGCACTGCTCAAACCACTTCTGAAAACCTCCTCAAGAATTCACAGCTTTCTGGCTCACCTGGCAGAAAATAAATGAGGGGAGGAGATGGATATGGGAGAGAAAGAATGGGAATAATGAAAGTAGTTGAAACTAGTCAAGTAGTTTCCTCTTCAGCCATGAGACACAGTTTTTCCTTATGAAAGAAAGCTTCTTTTCTGCCACAGACTTGATGGCTGGTTTTCCTTCTCAGCTCAAGAGACTGTTCCAACCACTAATTGCTTCTCGTGAGGAAAAAAAAAATATTTATTCCACCAGTATGGCTCTCTGCCTTTAAAATGTGGGGAGGTCAGGGTGCTGTGGAGCTTTCAGTTTGTTTACTATCAATAACAGACGGCAGAAGCAGACACCACGCACATACCCAAGGCAGCTCGGAACAGGGAGCTCCAGGAATGGAAACAGCCTGGTTGTCATGGCAGCAGAGCATGATACCTGAGCTAATTACTCAGGCTGAGAGGCAGAGCTAATTAGCCCAGATGCAGCATCACCCTGACACAGTTATGATCCTTCTGGGACCTGCACACGTGTATTGCTGATCAGACATTGCTCACAGACCTCAGCTCTGCTCTACAGAAGTGTTCACAAAAAGAAAGAAAAAGGGGGAAAATATGTTCCTACAAAGAAGAAAGCCATGGAAAAGAGCTCACAAAAACCCCCAGAAAACTCTGAGCACTGACCTGCAACTCTTGTGTAATGGAGGAGGATGCCTGTGCCCACAGTGCTGCACCACACCACAACACTCGGGAGTACGGACACATTTCCACCTCCAGCCCAGCGGCAGGTCCTTGAAAAATCCCTTTCTCATTATGACAAGCTAAAATCAAAAAGTTCCCTCTTATCTAACAATGCAAACCCCCAAAATCAGCTCCTAACTTAGAAATAAGAAGGTAAATACACCACCATCTGCTTTAGATTGTGAATGCTGTGGAAAATAAATACCTACTTACCAACAGACAAACCTGGGTTTTTCAAGGACTGGAAACAGTTCTACTTGCTGTTTTTACAGGAAGAAAAGGTATTTTAAAACTAACTTCTTCATCTTTCTACGGTACTGTCTGACACAAGATCCTCCTAGAAGGAGCAGCACATTCCAAAAGGGTTGGAAACAAAAACTAAACAGGTGAGTGTATCAGTCCTTGGTAACCATTTTTCTGCCACAGAAATCCAATGTAGCACGATGCAGAAGACTACTCAGACAGGCTGGGAAAAGTAGGGATTTTTTGTTTGTATTCTTGGAGAAAAAACCCCAGCAAGATAAAGAAAAATTCCGTAAGAAACCGTTTCCCCTCTTCGTAATCAAAATCAGCAAAGGCAACAACCAGACTGAGCAGGCAAACCAGAGGAAGGATGGCCTGGACAGGGAGTCCCACGCAACGCTGGTCACTGAACTGAGATGCTTTGGCAGTTCAGTACAAGACACCTCTCCTTTACCCCAAATGACTGCCCACAAACCCAGGAAGAGCACTGGAGCCATGCTGAGTGTTTCAGTGGACATTAATGTGTGAACCAGGACACATCACACAGCACGGAACTGATGGAACGGGTACTCACAAGAGCCAACAAAGGACAGACAGGCTCGAACAGTTGGTGCACTTTTATTCAATTTTAAGTTGCACAGACCTTTAAAGTTCACCTGCAAAAGTCGTTAATTGAATCATTTTTTCAGTATTTACAATTTACACAACATGCCTCCTCGTTCATATTTATAAGAGATCACTTCTCCCTTCAGGAACATCTCTCAGCAAAGCTGGAGGATGCCAAGAGGTTCATTCAAGCATCTGTGCTGCCCAAGAGAATGGGATAAATACATGAAAATCAATGCTTCTCTAAGCAGAAAGGTATTTTTGTCAGGGTCAATACTGTTGCCAAATAAATCACTTTGGTGCCTCTATGATTTCTAATTTAAGGCAGAAAACAGGCACACACTCTTCACCTGCTTAAAACTTCTGCAAGACATGTCCAGCTAAGTGCACTTCATATACACTGAGATATCCAATCATTCTAAGCACTGTTCCAATGGTAGGTTTTATAAACCCAGCATCACCTTCCCAGTTTTCTGAGGCACCTCCTGCCAAGCTAGTTGGGCTCCTCAATTCAATTAATGAGCACAAAGTTAGGGATATTATCAGTCAGGAAGGGAAAGAAGGCTGGAGATTGAGACAGTGCTAGTGGGCCAAACTGGAAAGAAGAAAATGAAGGAATATTCAGGAAGATAAAGCAGCTGCTGAGATTCACAAGGGCCTGTTATTTATCAGAAATAGAAACAAGCCAGGATGTCAACAAAGTCTTTAAAGGGAAATAAAAACGTCATAATAGAGCATATAATCTTCCCATGACAAAGGAACTTGGTCTTTCTCCCAAAACACAGAAGATCCCTGTATTTCTGTACCTCATTTCCATTAAGGAAAGCTTCATATGCACTTTCCCCTAAGTGGGCTATCAATAAAAGCCACTCTGCTCTGATAAGCTTTTATTTATTCTAGAAAACAGGCACGTTACTGGAAACTGGAAAGACCTGCATTGTTTGCCAGGATTTTAACCCTGTTCTACAGCTGTTACTGGAGCCACTGCAAAAATTCCAACACACAACTAAATCTCCCAAACACACTGTAAGTTCAGGGGATAAGTCCTTTTTGCTGGATTTCTCCTGTCCCTGCTGTTTGGGACCAGAAGGTGGAAGCTCAGCAGGGATATCCCTGAGGGGACCAAGCAGAATATCAAATATTGACAGAAAGTCCCCATTACAATAAAAAAAGCCAAGAAAGTCAATGCCATCGGCCAGTAACAGGAAGCTCTTCTGGGAAGCACAGGGCTCACAGTGGACATTCAGCCTGCACCAGGCACTCACAAGAGTTTTACAAACAGGAATCTTAGCAGAGTGCTGCTTTCTCTAACCAGGAGAAAGAAGGGAAGGATAAATTAGAGAGCAGCAGGGAAATGAAGATATTTATGACTTGGCTTCACCCAAAGCTTGCATCAATAAGAATAAAAACATATGGCCAGGGATGCCTTTGGATCAATGCTGCCCAAATTCTTACAAAGAAGTTTCTGGTTTGGGTTTTTCCATACACACCTTTAGGAGAGAGCTAAAAAAAGCAAAGAGAATACAACTACTCTCACAGGAGCTGCCAAATGTTTCAGGGATGGGGTGTGAACAGCACAGATGCTGACACGGGCTGGGAACCTACATTCCAACCTTCAGCCCTTCCACAGAATGCTTCCAGAGCTCCAGGCTTTCCTACCAGCCACAGAATAAGTTTATTTCCTTCAGCTGGGAAAAAGGGCTGCTGATCCTGCTGAGCATTCCTATTTCTTTTCTCTGATGCTTTTAACTGTACTTGGGACTTCACCTTATACTTAAGAAGGAAGGAAAGGGACTTCTACCCAGATTATTTGGTGCCTAAGGGTATATTCCCACATCAGTTACAAAATGAAGAAGTTCTGAATGGTGGGTTACTTTCAACTCTACTCAGAGCACATTCCAGGGAGCATCAGGAAACAGTAAATAGTTTGGTTCTGGGTGCTACAGAGAGAGAAGACTCTGTCTTTGTCTCTTCTCAAGGCTGAGTTAACCGAAAAAAGACAACACATGAAAAATTCATTAGAAGGCACAGTGTGGCAACAGAACCCAGGGAGGCTGAGTGCTGCAGCCTGGCAATGGAGACTGCTGAAAGAGCGATAAAAGGCAGGGCACTCGCTGCTGACTGGAGAAAGTATCACAGCGGAAGAAATAAGACTGGTGCTTCATCCACAGGAAACCTTTCTTGTTAACCCAAGTCAACTGAAGCCTGATTCCTTCCTCTTCAGATTAAAGAAAATGTCATTTTCCTAGAACAGAAGAAAAAATAACCAAGTTAAGGTATATACACCTACTAACTTGTGTGATGTAACTAGTGGGGCAGAGAGGGAAGGGGAGGCAAAGCTACGCCTACCTGGAGGAGCAGAGCTTCTGTCTCCTGTTGCTGACGAGCAGAGTGTCTCTGTGGGGACTTTACACTTTGGGATGACGACAGCAAAGTGAGAAAGAGAAAGAGTACCCCTGACAAACAAGCTTTAAACACAGTCACTGTGGAATGCAGACAATATTTCAGACCACCCACGCACAGTGCACCACCGCGGGCGTGTGTCCCACTCCTCTCCCACATGGCACTAACACACATTTGTACAATGGCAGGTTTATTCCACACAACTTGTTTCCCACGTTCTGTACCTCGACATCCTGAACACTGGATAAAGAAGTTGATTAAATCCAGAAGTGCTATGTCCCTGTCTTGTTTATATGATTCAATCCAGTCGTCCACCACAGACTGTCAAGAAAAAAAGAACACTTATCAGAGACTCTTACAAAGTGCTTTATTAAAGGCAAATGACTTATTGTTTTCAGAATATCATTTTATAGCTGACCATTTATCGAGCATAATTATACAAGAGTACAAATTCAGACATCTATGCACCTTCTCTCAGGGTGGAGACAGAACAAATATTGTCAGAGAGCATCATTTTCTGGTATTGTAATTGTATAAAGACAAGTTCAAATTGAAATTTGTGTAATTCCTCAATTCTACTTAGAGGACTTTTTCAGTTTCAAAACTGTGTTGAAAAAGACCCAAACACTGTTACTCCGTTCAGAATGGCCAACATGTATTCCCAGAAAACTGGTGAGTAGGAACCCTTTGGGATAAACCCTGATTTGACACTGCAGAGTGAACATCTCAGTCTTTCTAAAGGCCAAAGCAGTGTCTCAGCCACTCAGAAACACTGCACATGGTTCAGGAATACTGGGTAAATAAAATAACACATGCCAGTTGGAGGTGGACTGCCTGGGAATCAGTAAGTCAGCTGGATCACAGTTTAATGAAGCTGAGCCCCTGTTTCAAAGTGCCCTCAGAACTACAGGTAGCCAGGTGATATTTTTATAATCCCTGATATTCCAAGCTCCTCAGCTACATAAACACTGTAGGTAAGGAACTGTCTATATTTAATGTAATCAAATATTAAGCTTTACTTATTTTATGAGGAAAAAACCCAATCTATACTGTTCCTTACATGCAGCAGCACTCGTTAAGAGAAGCTTGATTATGCTATCAGAGCACAGCTGCCAAATGGATTAGTTTGTTTGGGACAGTTCAGGCTTACAATGAATTTCTATAAAATTAATTAAAAAAAAATCATACACATCACCACCCTCATGTCTCCCAGCACACACACACACACCCAGGGGGAAAAGCAACCCTACAAAGGGGTCCCTCTGCTCCTTGGAAGAAACCAGAAAGCAAATCTTGGCCTCAAATTAAGCTTCGCCCCCCTGTTATTTCATCACGGATTCAGGCCTGTTCCTGTAAGTATCAATCACTGCCATCAATCCCCACAATTCTCCAGGGCACACAAACCAAATGTAGCCAAATGTAAAAATTATTTACTAAAGCAAATATTGACAGAGCTTAATGACCAGACTGTTGGTGTGCTACCAATGTGCAGATTTGTTTGAACAGCTCTGTTACTGCAGATATGGAACAACAAGCAGTTGCCAGCAGGTATTTTTTACACCAAAGAAAAGAGCAGCTGTGCTGGCTCAGCCCACAGGCTCACCTGCCCAAGGGGGCTGTACACAGAGGGGAAAGCAGAAGAAAAGGACAAGAACAAACTGCTGTTTCTGAGTGACTCTCCCAGACTCTCCAGACCCCAGTGTGTTTCTCCTCACATGAATATGTCTGCCTAAACCAGACAGTTGTATACCCACATCACCTTGAAGCAATGTGCCAGGGTTAATTACTCACTGCAAAATAAAAGAACAATGGTGTTTTAAACTTGCCAATTGTCAGATCTATTTTATGCCACCTAATGCTTTTCCTTAAAAGAAATAAGAGAAAACAAATCCCAAGCCCCTGTTTGTATTTTCCATGCTTCTGTCTGGTCACTCCTTGTCAAGCAGAACAGTCCTACTCTGTGCCATGTGGCTTGCACAGAAATACTTCCCTGTCTTTATCTTTGCCCACTCTAGTCACACATCTCTTACCAGTTTCTGAAGTCTACTATATTCTTCTTTGAGCCAGCACTGCAGCTGTTTGTGGCCTGTGCTAGAAATACTGCCAGTGAACCCACCCAGACTGAAAAAAGAGGGGTGGAGGGGAGACATCTGGAAGAAGTATCTTTCAATTTTGTTTCTGCTTCTTCTAAATAATTATATAATTCATTTTTGCAGCACTACCTCAAAACTATAGCATCACTGCAGCTCGTTTCCCTTCTATTTCTGTCCCTCAACCAAAAAGTATCACGTGGGACACACTGTGCCCTTGGGCACCATCCTACCTAGTGTGGCACTTGCATTTTCAACCTGGAAGCACAATGCAATTTACAGAAAAATAAAGACAAGCAGCTCCTCTCCAGGCTCAGGGACCAGGCTTGAGGCAATGCAGAGTCCTCAGTGGCAGCAGCAGATAAGAAAAGCAGAAAAATCAGAGTTAAGGTTCTGAGCAGGGATAACAGGCAAAGACTGTCTGGACCTAGAACTGACAAAGCTTTAAGTAGAATTGGAATGTTTGGGTAGGATACATCTGCCCTAACTTGACCTGCACAAGCTCCTCAGTCCCTTTACACTCGAGATCCCGTGCAGATGTGAGCACACACTCCCATGTTCCACCAACACCCAGGGGAGCTGTCAGTGTAACACCCCTCTGGAGCAGGAGGTGCTGAGCCGAGGTGGTTCCTGCTGAAAAACCCTCCTGGCTGCCCTGAGCAGACCCCAGTGACTGTCTGAGGTGACAAGTCCCACGCAGGCACCTGCCCTGGCAATCAGCACAGAGCTGACAAACTGTCTCACTAACCCCCAAAATCAGTGCCTCAACATAACCCCCCCAGTCCCACAGCACTCAGCCCCTCATGCACACTTGGCACACTTGCTGGTTAATTTTGTCAGAGATTACAGTTTAAGGCAACAGGAGATAATGAAGCCAGACTACATATGCTCCAACAGTTGGAACTTGATCAAACTGTTGACTTTTGATGTACCAGAAGAGAGCTAGAAAATCTGAAAACACTAGGATAAAAACTAAACATGATATACACTGGACCTAAAATAGACACAAGTATCAACTGCAGCAAGACAAAACAGCACTAATCCAAATACCAGGCAAAAAGGTTGAATATGGGCAAACTAGAAATCAAAGAAGAGGCAATAGTGTAGCAAATGGTGCAACACGCAGTCCCTGCCAGAAATGGAATTGTTTTGTACAAACATGTATAGAGAGAAGGACTCCTATTAAAACCAAGGATTTCTAACCAACAGCTCCCAGGTTACAGCACACCATCCAAGATGATTTTATCCCATTAGCCACCTCCACCAGGTTCCCTGTTTCCAAGAGCTTCTCACACATAAGCAAAGAGCAAACTCGGGGCAACAACCCCCCTTTGGTGACCTCGCCCAGAGATACCCCGGGCAGGCCCCTCTGTGTCCCCTGTCCCACACACAGAGGGACACTGAGTGAGGACACACGTGGTGACAGGGGCAGGGAAGGGCCAGGCAGCCCCTTGGAAAGGAAGGAGGTACAGGCAGGTTCCATCCCCACGGGAGTCGTGCTGCCCACTCCCACAGACCACTGAGGAAGGCAGGAGCCGCTCCGCCGGTACCTGTCTGCTTCCAGAGGTTTTGGCCCTTGGATGCAGTAGAGGGCATGGATTTGCCATGTGGAAATGTGAGCCCACATGCTGTGCATGAAATAGATGATAAATCCAGCATTCCTGAAGCACAGGACCCACAGCACACACGCTGCAGCAGCCTGCCAGGGGCAGAGACCCGGGCATTTGGGAGTCACCAAATTCAAAGCACGTGCACAGGGAAAAGGCTCCCTTGACAACAAGCTCAGTTACACAGATAGAACCTCAAGATTACTCCAGTAACACCAACCACCCTCTTCTACTCCCTGCTGTCAGAAAACATCCAGAGCTACATGCACACCCAATTCTATACACCTATATACACACATGCAGATGCACCACTTCTCTGGGTCAGTCAGCGAGTCCATACAAGCACTTGTTACAAAAATAAGACTCTTAACCAATTTTTTTTAAGCCTTAAAATACTTCTCTTCTTAGAACTGAGTAAAAAAACCCAAGGTTTCCTGCAAATGGCAGATGATGTATGGTACAAATACCTGGTCAGTACAAAGACTTTGCAAAGCCTGTGACAGTTTCCAAGAGCCTCACAGAAACGAACTCTCTGGTGAGTCTGTTTTAAGAACTACCAGCACAGCCTGAAGGATATGCCAAACAAGAAATCCTACACAAGTAAGAAGCTTAAAGAAAGTCACACGAGTAGCAGAATAGATCCACAGTGTGAGGAAACAACTTCAAATCAATCAATGTGCAGAAATATTGACCTTCACATCTCAAAGGCTGCTAAAAGATAAACAGGAGCATTTTACAGTCCTGAAGAGCAAGAGCAGCTCGGATTGCCAGTAAAAGCGAGTCTGCTGCAATGAATGAAATAATGAAGTAGTTATCTTATTACCTCCTGGAGGCTCTGCAGCTCTGAATCCAGCTCCTATTCCTTCAGTGCAAGAGCATTACCACATTTAGGAGCATTAAATGTGTTGAAGGAACCAGAGGGACTAACTGCAGAGGATACCTTGCCAGCTCGAGGAAATCAGCGCAGTCCCACTAAATATTAATGAAAGTTGATTTCAAAAAAGCTATTTCCCAATTTCAGTGAAGTAACAATCTGGCAGCAGTGCCACTAACAGAAGTGCAAACAAATGACACCATATACAGAGTACATGTTAAAGGCAAGATCTGAGTCAACTGTAAAGCAAAGCAAATCGAGGAGAAAGAACATGGAAATAATTTGCCATTTCATACAACTGCTCTGGACACGCTTCATTGACAGGGAATGTGACAGCACAAAGAGTGACTCTACAATGGGTCTGCAGGGTGTTTACATTAAGGTAGGGAAAAATCCAACAATCAAAGCTTACGCTAACAACTTCTGCCAAAAACCCAAAGTTACTCCCGTGGAACGTGAACCTCATCAAAACAAAAAAGGAATGACAGTGAAATTAAAGATTTCAATTAAATGTGTAAAGAGCAGCCCAAAGAGAAGAGAAAAGTAGAAAATGTGCTGTAACAGATAGCGAGAACTGAGAGAGCGCACTGAAAATAAGGACCCGGGGAAACAAAGGCAAGTAGTGAAAGACTGTTTTTAAGTGAATCTGTTCAGGTTTCTTTTTTAAAGAATAAAAGTCTTGCAAGGTTAAATTTTGTGAAGACTGAAGCAATTACACAGATACTGGGGATAAAGTCGTTCCTGGCATGTGAAAGTGTGTGCAGTTTAGATTGTGCATCACCCTGCAAGATGGGTGAGTGCATTCCCAGCCACAGGCAGCAGGTCGTCTAATATGGACCCACTGAAAAACCTAATATGGGGTTAACCAAAAGAACTGTGGGTTGAGAAGCTGCATTTTATTCTTTTTCCTCTAAAGATGGTAATTTTAAATTATTAAAGAGTTCATACTTTGCTAACAGCTAGCAAGCACTTTCTGATAAGCCAAAATTATTCTTTTTTTAGAAAAAAAATCTCATTTTAAGGTAACAGTACCTATTTCTTGATTTTTCATCATAAGCAAAGATGGGAAACTGTTTCTTGTAGCTTCTGCCTATATGGCTTGCTATTTCCTAATGTCCAGAGAGGGAAAGTATATAGTCCTAGAGGTATTTGTTCCCAACAAAACTAAGGGATTCACACCCCCCCATGCAGAGCTCTCTCTGTTTGGCATTTTGTGTAAACACATATTTTTCTGCAGTACAAGGGGTGTTACACATCAGTGCACAGGGAAATCAGTGTAACACCTTACACTGAACCATCTGGGGGAAAAAACACTACTTGAAGAAAATACATTTAGTTATCTTCTGAGATTATTAGTGGCACAATTTAACTGCCATTACAGTGATATGCATGAAAGGTACTGGGAAAATTCTTCTTCCAACTGGATTGAAGTCACAGGAACTGCACTGCCCAGGGCTGTAGCTCCTCCCCTGAGCCCTCAGAAGAGGTGGGTGCACCGTGCAAAGGCCTCACCCCAAGCACTTTTTCCCCACTGTACAGGGTTTTTGTAGGTGCTCATCCCTCACAATTGCCATGTCACACTTCCAGAGGGCTGTGTCTATTTGAGCTGGGCCAGCAGTGGCTCTGAGATGCTACAAAGTATCAAAACTACTCCCAAACACCAAACAGGAGAATGGAAAAGCCCTCAGAGAGACGCAGGAACAAAAGTGAGTTATATTCCAGTAAGAGAGACCCGTCAATTTGTTAAAACACACGATTGGTGCTCCTTTGCACAGCTGTAAAGGGCTCACAGATCACCCCAGACACTCAAAACTGCCAGCATTCTCAGAGCAAAAGCCCTCTCTGGCTTTAAATACTGGAGTATTACTCCCAGGTACAAATGCTCTCACACCCTGCACTGCTGGCACGTGCGTTCACATGAACAGCAAATCAGCTGCCATCCTATGACATCACAAGGGAAAACAAACCTTGTGTGACGACTGCAAGAAACATTCATTTGGTATTAGGGGATACCCTTGTAATTAATTACTGCTTTGTTTGGTGGCTGCACTGTAACAACCATAGGTACGTGTACCTAATTTTGAGTTTGTTTCCTTTTAATTCAGTAGTATACAGCCAAAAGCAAGGCAAGATTGGGCTGCAGAAGAAATCCACCCAGCAAAATGAGAAGGAAATACCAGTTTAAATGTCAATAAAAGCTGCAGTCATTTTACCCAGTAAACTTTGGAGAATGCAAACTCAAACTCCTAAGGAGTTTTGAGACAGTCTGGGGAACCTTAAGCTATTATCCATCCTTCCAGTTAGACAATACAGCACTGTTAAAATACAGCAAAGGACAAGGAAACTAAAACATGCCCTCAACACAAAAAACACAGATAATACTTCGTATCATATGTTTGTGTATTATTAATCTTCAAAGACCTTCAATTCCAGAAATAGCTGAGGCAGACACAGAGACATGATCCAGCAAAAAATACTTCTAGGAGGGAGCAGAGAAACTGAGAGAATAGAAAGCCTTTAAGGGCACTGAGAACACAAGACACCCCATTCACCCTGAGCTGCAGAGAGTCAGTGGTGGGAGAATTCCCAAATTCCTTTTTGCCTCCTTATTCTCTCTCAACTGCCACTGCCAGAGACAGGAGAGTGGGATTTTGGTACAATCCAGCCACAGCTGCTCTGATGATTTTAATCTATGTAAAAACACACATGTAATTCCTCCTGCATAAGGTGGATATGGTTACACAGTCATTCTAATCACAAGTAAGTCTGAGCTGCTGCCAGAGATGAGCTGAATCAAGAAGCTTATCCAGCTGAAAAAAATCCACCAGTGTCATGTTCCAGTTCAACCTATTTCTTGGTGTGACTACAAAACACTCAAGAAAGGTGCAAAAAGCATCAGCTGTGGGAGTGGAAGAAGGTGGGACTGATCTGTTCATCAGCAGTGCAGTTCATGCAGGATTAAAGCAGGCACATAACAAGGAAGGATGCAGGAACATGGGGATTATCTATATTGCATAATGATTATGTGATTAAGACAACTGTGAGATGAAATTCCAGGGGTGCTGAGAGCAGTAAAGAAAGCAAAGCTTAATCCCTGCAGGATGTGTCAGGAACTGGCTGAGAAAGCTGAGCACAAGGAGGGGGTTTGCTTGGCCACCAACCCCCTTCCCCAGAGGAGCAGCCTTGCTCTCGGGGACACCTCATCTCTTTCTACCCTAAATGCCATGAAAATACAAAAACTACTGAAGCTGTAGGGATGTGCCACATCAATGAGACCAATAAAGATGTACTACCTCTTTGGAAGAACTATCTTGCATTTCTTGTACAGAAAAAGGACTGAAAAAAAGACTGGAAGTACCAGGAATTCCAATCAGAAAATAATTTCAGAAACAGATGTTGATGACTGAATGTCTTCCAAACCTGACACACACTGTGATGAAAGAAAGTGGCAACCACACCATTAACATGTAGTGCACAGAGAACAAAGAAGGCCCTGATGAAAGGAGGGCAGTGCTTCCTTTCCTTCCTCAGTGTTACTTCCAACAGATCAAACATGTATTTGTAAGGATGTATCCCCTTTTTTTCTGCATATAGATCCTCAGTCTGCAACAGACAGGTGGACAAACCCTGAAAATCAGTACCATATTGAAAATAATACTGAAAATATTGTTAACAATTCAGAAATATTTTAAATTAGTACTAATGAAAGAGTTTGGATCCTTTCAGATAGTCAGCTGAAAGGGAAAAAAGGTCTCCTGATGTTCCTGCTCTCACACTGAAACCCTCTGGGCAGGGTGGCCCTTTGAGCACCACGAGCCCAGCAGGTGCAAAGGTGACACAGCTCTGGGGCACCGAGACACGAGAGACAAAGCAAACTTCTCTGCAGGGAGTGCAGTGTTACAAACAGAGTGTTCCTGGGACACACAGGGAACCTCAAAGGACACAAAGGCCCACGTGCCAAGGTGTCCAGACAAGAGCAGTGAGGACCCACATGCACTCCTGCTCTCTGCAAAGACAAAGAACTGGTGGCCCGATGGAAACTTCCAGTTCAGCCCGCTAGAAAGCTCTGCTTGGGTCCCTATCCTAAAATGCCAGCTGGCATACAATGGAGTCACAGTTACTCTGGGCCAGGTCTAATCAACACCAGCATTACCTTTATTGGCTGAGCTCAAGCACAGGGGGCAGGGTTTTTTTCCAAGTCAGCCTCTAATCTGTAGTGACCTGCAAACATGAGTTCAGGGTGACTGTAATGCACAGAACATCCCAGAGTAATCCAGGAATAGATCTGTTCGTGTTCTGCTACTGAACACCTCCCAGGATCCTCAGGATCACTGAGGATCCATTCTCTCTGCTGTCCTGGGGAACAGAAAAGTGGTCATAATTTACTTATCAGAAGTGTCCAGTCTGAAGCCTAAACAAAATCTGGGATCCTCACAAGCTTTAGCTCACACCAGTGCAGAAGGGCCGGTGAAGATTCAACCTTTTGCCTGGGGGGCTCAGTTCCCCCAGTCCTGCATTCCCCCAGGCAGTTTAGCACGTGGGAAATGCTAATATAGCCCATTCTGCCTGTGGAGGGGGAGAGAGGCAATATAGTGGGCACAGCTGTCTCCTTAAAATTACTGAAGGAAAAGATAAATAAACAGAAGAAACAAATGATAAAAAGCAGGAAAGTGCCATGTTTGCTTAAGAAAATAAAAAAACATGGTCTAAAAAAGTTCTGTGAACAGTCTTAATGGAGGAAAAGGGACAAATGCACCTGCAGAAAATACGAGCTGCAGGTCCTGTCACACTTCACACAAAGAGCTGCCGACAGAAGAACCTCTGAACAACTGAGGTACAAAGGGTTCCAGAGCAAACTAAACCCACTGCCAACAACCTGATCCCAACTTCCGGGGGGCATCAGTGGATTTACAGTGTCCAAACAACTCTGAGCACCAGCCCAACCAGCACTGAGTGAGAGAGGCAAAGACTTCATGCAAAGAGCAGCCCTCGAGTTACGTACACATGAAACACAAAATACTGACCTGACTTTGTGACCCTGGAAGAAGGAACCAGCAATAAGCCTGAAGAGAAGTAGTAAATGAATTCTGCTATGAGAACCAAAATAGAGCAGCAGCTTAAAAGAAGTGGGAATTGAATTCAGCTACTGACTTCCATGAGTTGGCATCACAAAGCCAGGAAAATCTAACAACTAAAATAAATGCTGAGAGCAAACAGCAGGAGCAGATAGATCAGAAATGAAGGCACACAATTCCCATGTAATCTCAGAATATATTAATTGAGTTTTCCTGGGTTTTCCTTGATGGAAGGAAACGTGGGAGCACTATAAAAATAAAAGAATGTTCATATTACAGGGAAAGGACTAAATATTGAGAAACAATAGGTCCTGACAAACACAAATCTATGGCACTTGTTTGAAAACTGGAATACTGACAAAATGGCTAAGATTGGGCACAAAAAATCTGCATCGAAACTATGAAAACCAGAAATGCCAAGCATTTCTAACTGCTACATTAAAATCCCTAAGCTATTATAGAAAAATATAAGTATAAAGACACTAATAAGTGAGGCTTGTGGAACCTTGGTTTTGCAGGAGATTGTTGCCCAACAGTGCAAGTTAAAAATATTAAATCACATTTCAATTGCATTCTCTTTCCTAATACAGGGTTTCCTTACTTTTTTTTTTTAGCATTTTTACCAACATTAATTTTTCCAAAGGTGCAGAAGTAACACATACTCTCAAAATGATGGCTCAAGTCATTTATGCCTGTTTGTGTCCCAGGCCTTCAAACACACCTGCCTATTCCTTTACTACCTATTGTAATTTCTGCACTGCTCAGAATGTGCTTCCCTCCCCTCCACGTAGGCTGGGCTCTTTTGATATAGATGAAAGGTATCAGAGTCAATTCCACACACTCACACACACACAGGGAGTCATCAAATATCAAAGCAATCACCCATTGCTTTTCATTTGGCTCCTGCAAATATCAGTATCTTCAGACAAACATACTACATGCAGTATATTGTATGTTCTGTACCACAGTAAAACCAGAAAATAGACTCCAGATGTTTCCTCAAATCCTGCCAAAACCAGAATTTGAAAAAGTGTTGCAAACCAGGCAAAGTTGGAAGCTGTGATGTGGGAAAGAAGGGCACAAGGAATCTGTAGCTTTGTTAGCAGCAAATTTGTTCTGTCTTCACCTACTAGATAAGAAGGTCAATCCTGAATAAGTGTAAATACATAATCCATGAAGAAAAAAAAAAATTCTCATTTTCTTCCAGTTCATTACTTACTTAAAATTACATCTCAGACCTTCCACAGATTTGAGACTGAAAGAACATTTTCAACAGCTTTCACTCATTTGGAACACTCAATTCCTTTGGGAGTTCATCAGACTCAGCTTTTAGCTCCCCTGAAGTAAGACTGCAAATGGGACTTGGCACCTCATTTTCAAAATCTGTAATTTTCTCATCTTAGTCAGCACCAAACCAAACCAAGTGGTACTACCCAAGTCCTGTTCTGGTTTGCTTGAACAACCCTTCAGGAGGAAGGACCATTAGCTTTGCAGTGCCCCAGCTGAACAGTGTTTTGGGCCCACTGTCTCTCCTGTGAGTGCCAGAAACACTGCCTGCAGCACAGCAGCTTTACTAAAACCATGCACTGTCAAAACCAATCACCTCTGGAGGCTCTAGAGGTGGATTCATGTGGCCCACAGACCCTGCAAGGAGTCAGAAACATTTCCACAGGCAGTTCACTACAACTATCTAATTGGTTTTGCAATGAAAAATTTGCCTGAGGACGTGTCCATGTTTTCCTTCAGACACAGAGGACATCCAGGCCACTACTTTAGTCCTCATCTGCTGTTCTGGTGGGGACAGCAAGCAGAATGCAAACTGCAGTGCAAAGTCCTCCCAACCGCTTGTGTCAGCAGCTATTCCTGAAAACACCAGTGAATAAAAAAGGCCTTGGATCCATCACTAATATGATATTCTTTTTTCTCCTATAAATCTGATTCCAGGATATTCTTTAATGGGTTGCTTAATACCAACACGTACTTTTAACTTGGAAGTAATGAACAAAAGAAGGGAGAATTTGAAATGTGTAACTTTCTGATCTGCCTCTTGTCCTTCCGAAGTACAATGACAGCCCTCAGTCCAAGCCCATTCTGTCCCACCCTTTAACACACACACAGTCCACTGGACCAACAGTTATGAGAAAACACAACTGTTTACAAAAGCTTAGGCTGAACTCCTACAGTCAGGGCACACTAAACTGGGAAGGGGGCACACAATTAGACATTTTACCTGCATAGCACTCTTTCCCAGCTTAACCACCTCAAACAAAGTGACAGGGTCCCCTTCTCCATTCTGCTGAGGGTGGCCATTGGCTCTTCCACGACTCGCTCCTCTGGCTCCGGACTCGGAACGACCCTTGTCTGCTGGAGACTTGCGGGGTTTCTTGGTGGCAGACTGGGCAAAGAAAACCAGCAGAGGGAAAGTTTATTATAGCTAGACCTGAAATCACCCAAAGGTTTGACACATCAAACAGAAGCATTACACGTTTGTACACGCACACACACACATATATACAAGTACCAGCCAGGCTGGAAGGGATCTCCCCAGGTCTCCAGCCTGCCCAAAGCAGGGTGAGCTGGGAGTTCAGCCAGGCTGTCAGGGCCAGACCCACTCAGGTGCACAGATTTACTGAGCACTAGTTGTTGAGGAACAGCTGAAAAGCCACTGCCACCTCAAGATCAGCAATGGTGAACTCCCACTGCTGAAATATCACTTCATGTCAGTACCCATATCAGTTTTAAACAACACAAATGAAATCAAGAACACAAAATAAACTTTTAGCATAACAATCTTTGCAAGACAATAAGTTATTAAAAATACACTTGCCATATTAACATTCGTTTTCTGTATTTTCATTTTAACGTAACTTTTGTAAGAAACTGCACGGTCATCTCTTCACACAAATCACTGAATTTGTTCAGCCAGATTTACTAGATCATCACAGCAGCTCCTTGCTTCAAAATTTTACGACATTTAAAACATTTAGAACATTTTCCCTGTGAATCTAAATTATTTAATGTAAATTTTCTCAAGGTCCTTCAAACTTTTTATCAGTGGTATAGACACCACTAGTAAGGATTCACCTGCTGAATTTACTCTGAATTTACATCTGTTGTGAAACAGGAAAAAAAAATTTGGGGGAAAACAACATCAGATTTTTTACTTCCATATTCTATTTTTTCTACCTACTGAGAAAGAAAAAAGTAAAAGCTGCTGTTTTCCCTGGAACAGTGAAGCTATTTTGAGGAATTATGTTAAGGAAGACAGTACACAAGCAAGTCAAAGTGTACATTTAGGACAATACCCTCATGGCACCATTTACTGGAGTATACTGTGAGCCAAAGTGCTGTTAAAGCTTTCAGGAAAGAACATAAAGTCAACATTTTCAGTTGCATATTCCAATGCAGACACACGATCACTATTGGATAAAATGGCAAAGAATTAGAAGCAAATTGACTCCTTGGAGATACACAATCCATGTCCTCATTCAGTCCGGGTGACAGTAGGCACTTCAACCAGCTCCAGGTCCTGCCAAAGGGAAGCAGGAATGCAAGTTGGTGCACTGATGCAAGCCCCTCTATCCTCAGTTTTTCTCACCATGTAATTCAAAGGGAGGCACTAAACACTGCGAGGATGAAGGGAAAGGAAGCAGGCGATGGGTGTGAAATGCTCCCCCCTAAAGATACCTTGTTAGTGGGAAGCCATGAGAAAGGCCACCGGCCTGAGCACCCCAGCAAGAGTACTCTGCACATGCGCTGCCCACTTTAAATCCCCCTCTTTGTCAGGGATCCTGGGAAAAGGGAGGGGCTTTGACCAAGACTCCTAGTTTGAATTGGAAGGGTGAGAACACCACTGAGCCCTCAGAAGAGGTACAGAAATAACAGACAGATGTACTTCTGACTAACTGCAGGACAAAGGCAGATTCCTCAAGCCCAAGGAAATATCTCAACATCCTGGCCCTGAATTAACACCAGAGATATTACTGAGTCGACTTCTTTCTGCTATAGATTTTCTTTTGACAATGAGAACATCTCTCACAGGGGAGAAAACAAGTCTTCCATTTAACAAAAGCCATTCTGCATCTAAGCTGGGGCAGCTAAATCCAGATGCAGGATCTGTACTGAATCCTGCCTCAAGAGGCAAAACAAGCAAAGGATCCTCCACTAGAAACTGAAGAAAATCCAACGCTAGAACTTTCTGAGCTAGGCAAGGATTAACATGATCTGCAGGTGGAGAGGCACTGTGTCCATTCCACAGCACTCCCACCCAGCAGGCATCTGACAGGTTTCCTGGAGCCACACTCATCACTGACTGGTGTAAAAGTGGATGTTTCACAAGGTCTGAGGGAATTTTGAGCAGGTCTTCTCTTGTGAAGACCCACCAAATGGTCATCAAGATACAGGAAAAACAGAACCTGTGTGTCCTAAAAGGAACACAGCAGTGGTCCTTACATGTCCCTTTACACCCTTCCAGCCACAAAGTTCCAGCCCAAAGCCCCCTTACACTGACAGACGTGTTTGTAACTGTTTGCCTTTTTAAGCATTAGTCTGTCAGAATCCCAAGGTGGTTAAGAACTGATTGTTTTCCAGACTCAAAACTGATTTTCCTCCTGTTTATGAGATGGATCTCTGAAAAGTCCTGGAAAGGGCAAGCTGGTTAGCAATACCACATCTAAATGTGCTCATAAATCCTTGCAACAACTTCCATAATCCAGGCACCTGCTGCAATGGCAGGGCCAGCACTGAGGTGAGTTAGGACTAGTAGGGAGAGGGATAAAGCAGCATGACACGGTAGGAATGCTTGAGGCTTTTTAATCACACAGCACTCCAAGGAAGGTGCTGCTTGGAGCCGTGAGCCTGCAGTAGTTACACCTCTGCTTTCATTCTGGTAGCCAGGACAGCTGGGCTGAGGTGGTGTCAAAAAAGGACTGAGGTGCCAAATGAAAACAGAAATTACTGGGGATACTTCAGATCTCTGAAGTAGATTCAACTGACAACAACCAAAGCTGAGGATTTATAAATTCAGAAGCTCCAGACCACACCCCAGAAGCAGCTCTAAAATGGCCACATTGATGGGCACACAGCTCACCTGTTGCTTCAAGGCTTAAACTGAGGCAAACAGGAGACAAAATACTTACCTTGACTGCAGTTAAACTAAAACAATGACAGTTTGGAATTTTGTAGCAAGTAATACTTTTCCTTTCATGTCTCTAAAATTATTGTGAAGAAAAAAGTGACCCACATTTATAAAATCAAATAATAAGTTAATTCACACACCATTAAAAAAAAGTGAAAGGGGCCTGACATTTTCCATTAACATTCCCCAAGTTGATGTGATGCATTTCACAAAGAAATAAAGACAGGAGAAGCGTTACAGGTCAGTAACTCCACCTAATGTGCCAGTGTAAAATGATGGCCTCTATGTGCATTCACACTGTAAGTGATTCAGAGCAATAAATACCTCATTTCTCAAGATAGATGGAAAAAGCTTTTTAACCTCCACTTGAGTAAGACTGAAGAACTTGCCTCTCCAAGGCATCAGCCTCTTGAGAGACCTCTGTGTCATAACTTCATGTTAAGTGGAAGAGTGGTAATGTCTGAGCTCTCTCTGAATTAATCCTGATTAAAAACCCCATGGCACAATTTGCACCATCAGCACAGCTATCCGGGAGAAGGTTCTTGGATTCAAACACTCACTCCTTGGGACTTTTTTGGTCATAGAAACAAACAAGGTGCTCCCTGGGAAGAGCCTCATCCTGCAAATAAAGACAGATGCAGGTCCCCCCATGGGTACAGAGCTGCTGCAGCACTCCCAGGTCAGAACAAAACACCAGCAGAAGAGTATTGGGGATGCTGGGCCTATTTTTCACTGCTATGTAAAAATCTATCAAGAGTTCTAAATGTCACCTTAAAGAACCACAGAGTCTGCTATACATGCTTGAAGCACTTCAATCCTTCTAGCTGAGGCAACTACTACCAAATAATGACTGCTACCACTGAAAAATTAAGAATAAATTAGATTGCCAAAAATACAAGGACCATCCCACCAAAAGCTTAAAAGGACAACTTCCAGTGCTGTTAGGATTTCTCCACCAGGAAGCTACAGGTGGGGGAACAGAAAAGTCTTCCCATTGATGCTACAGATGCACTGCATTTCTAGTGAAATACAGACCTAAAGCACCAGGCAAGCAAGCTGGAACAGGACACTGGTAGAAATCACCCCAAACCACAAACCTCCACTGCTGGGGAAGAGTCTTCCAAGAGGATTCCTCCCTGTTACTAATCAGCACACGGATCATTTGGAACTAGAAGCAAGACTCAATCCCCTGCTGTATCTAACATCTATGTTACAAGATTAAATCAGGCCAGGAGTCTGCTGCAAAGTTAAAATTTCCCCCATGAATGCAAAGATAAGGCACAAGGTAGTGTCTACTCCATACCAAAAACTACAGAAGGACCTGAAAGCAAAACTGTCCAGGTTTGCTCTGGGGACAAAAGGATCAGAAGTGCCGTGTTCCATCTTGCCTTAACTGGAGAAAGACATGCTGTGGCCCTGAGTACAGGATGAGAGAGACACCAGCAGAGCTCTCCCCATTGTCACCTCTGGAACAGAGGGACTGCTGTCTCTTCTTATCCTCTGAGTTCCAAAGGCTGAGTCTGTCTACTCCTACTCCAAAGCTGAAATAGAGCCAGGGATGTCTCTTATTCCCTCAACCCCTAAGAACTGTGATTTAAGCCAAGCTATTCTAAGCTCCTGTGAAAGTAAGGCCAGGTAGGTTAAAATAAAGCATTCCAACAATGCTGAACAGTGTTGATCCAAAAGGGGAGACAAAAAGGACAGATAACCAACTGATCTGAGCCAGAGCTCATTAATGTGGACACTGCATTGCATCACCAGCCCTTGGGCTTTCAGATCCCCTACCTGGAACAGGAAAGCACATCCACGTATTTCAACAATGCTACAGACAGAAAGGGCATTTGGGCCAACGTTACTGAGAAGCTTCAATCAGAGGACCTTTACCAGTCACTCTGTAAATACACCTCACAGAATTCATTACATGGATATTGGATGGGACCCTCACACACAGCACCAACACATGAAAACATGCACCAAAATATCCCACTGCCTGGACAGATTCACCTCTTGGCCAGTTACTCCACAGACCTCTGGTGTTTGGAAGGGGACAGGGCCCCAGCCATCACTGATGCTAGAGCAGGACATGGTGCAGCTCCTGCTGAACTCACAGCAAGGGCTGGTGACCTCAGGACAGTCAGAGATTCTGAGAGCTATTCTGAGAGCCCAGTACACTTGACCTCTCTGCACACTTACTGTGTGAAGTATTCACTAGAATAGTCCCAGAGAAGTGGAGGGGCTACTTGAAAAGCAGTGTTTGAGAATGGAATGACACGGGTTGAAAGGGATTTGAGAGATCAACTAATTCCACGTTTTTCAGGAAGGGAAGGCACCCCCAAAACATTATGATTCTCTATGAATTGAAGAGGTACTTGCTACAAAGGGCAAACTTTCCAAAGAGCACCATCCTCTTACAAAAGTCTCAAATCTGCAGAGAGGAGTGTCTTTGTTTGAGAAACAGTCTGGAAAATCCTCAAGCAGTAGATATCTTTCTGATAAAAGGTCTCTTTAAAATACATACATGTATTTAATGGGGTACATCATGTGCAGCTCTGCAATAGAACCATGCTGCTACACAGAGGAGGAAATTCCCTTTCCAAAAAAAGTCAATATGTTTGTGGCAGAAGTGCCACTGTAGCTCTGATGGCCTAAGGACATCAGCAAATCAGCATTTACTGAGAGAGATCAAATTTTATTAGACTACAATACTTTAGATAAGGGAAAAAAACCTCAACCACAAAAACCAGAACAGCCTTTGGGCAGAATAGGCTTTCTTCAGGTCTACAACAGAAATTAAAAACATCAAAGCTAAGTATCAGCTGACAAAAGCATCTCTAAATTTAACGGAATACTTTAATGCATGTCACAGCTGAGAGTAAAGGTAAGTGGGACCTGTGGAGGAAACGAAAATCACGTTAGTAGATGGAAGAGTGAGGGGAAAAAACGTCAGAGCTGCACCTCCTGCAAGAACCAGGCAACTCACCTGAGGGAAGTTGGCAACATGGAGAGGGGAGAATGTGGAGGGGGAAGGGAACTGAAATGCAATGGTTGCAAAAACAATACCTCAATTACTAAGTCCATGAGTCCATCAAATAACACTGTAAATTTAATTGCCTAGATTGGCCTTTCCAAGGTGTTTGCATTTCTCCTCCAGGATATTAGACATTGAGAGGCTTTTTGGGTATTTTTTTTTTGTAGAAGAGCCAGGGGAGAAATTTATCATGACATAAAATGAAACAGATAGCTGAGAGAGACTGTGCAGTCTCCAGTTTCGGTGATTTTCAAGACCAGAATGGAAGAGCCACAAGCAATGTGGTCTCATCCCAAAGCTGAGCCTGCTCCCAGCAGGAGGCTGCAATGAGATCTCCTGAGCTTCCTCCCACCCCGTTCCATGATTACTGGTTTGCCAAGTGAATCTCTTCCAGTCCTAAAGATCCTCTTTTTTGAGATTTTGGGGTGGAGGTCAAGAGGGGAAGAGAAGGTAGAACCGTATAAATTATTCCAATTTTTGGCAAACCACAGTCTTATAAAGGACACTATTTCTTTTACTCCCTATTTTCTTCTTCCAAGTTTGAAGACTGGATTTGGGGGTTTCTGACCCCTGTTGTGCATTCAGATGGTGCTTTCCCAAAATCACCTCTGCAAACCCTAAGGTCTTGCTTCTTCCAGCAGCAGCAGGCAGCTCACAGCCCATCACTCTGGGGATGAAGCAATGGCTGCTCCCCCTGCACCTTCACCACTTTACAATCACACACTTTATGAGCCTGGAGTTGTTCTGAGCTTAACGAGCAACTCCTCATGTAGAAACCTGAGAGCAGGACCAGCAGAGTGTTCCAGTGAGTGTTCCCACAGGAGCTGCCCATAAACTGAAACAGAGGGATGAGGGATGCCTTTTGTAATGTTCCCCTTTCCCTCCTAGCGAGTCTGTGCTGGGTAAAAGTGCTGCTGTAACTTCAGTTCCTCCATTCGGATGACCTTCTGGGTTAGCAATCAGGTTCCACCAGACTGGTTCTTTTATAAGATCTGCAAAACCCCACAAATTTACTGCTGAGACATTCCTAAGATAATTTTTGATTCTGCCCTTTGCTTATAAACTGTACAAACAGATGAGCTGTTCTCTTCACATGCTTCTTTAAAGTCTCCTGTACAGAAGCTCCATGTTCATGAGCAAATCCATTCACCTGATGAGGAATACTCACATCATAGGGAATTGTTCAGAATCCTTCAAAAAGGAAGACAATGTGCCCAGAAGAGACCAGGAGTTCAAACGCTGGCTCCCAAGGTAAGATCAGAAACTGATACAAACTGAAAACCAAGCCTAAGGAAGAATTAGCTCCAGCTTGGCCAACACACTCGAGAGGAACACAAGGTTCTGTCCATTCCTACAGCTTCACTAGCCCATGCTTAAAGACTTAAGGTGGAAGCCCTTCAAGAACCAAGATGAAGAACACAACATGACACACAGAACTTTCCCTTTACTTTCCAATAAATTGGCTGTTTTATAAAACAAAATGAAATAAAAGAGAAGCCTCCTTAAATACCCTGTGTAATAGAGTATGCTTCTGTACGTTCCTATTGAGGGGCCAGCAGTGGCAGAGACTCCTGCAAACCAGCAGACCTTGCCCAGCAGACACAAGATCCCCCTCTGCACTGTGCCAGAGAACAGGCTGAGGCTCCCAATCCACACGTGGGATGAAGCTTATGTCAATTACATGAATTTTTCAGATATGCCAATAGATTTTCTGAGGCATCTCGTTAATACTGTGCTGCAACTCTTCCCTCTAAGAGATTATCATTATCATTTACTAAAAGGATGGCTCAAATGTCATCTGTCACTTCAAATCCATTACAGCCTTCAAACAGAAAGTGGCTGTGCTTACTGAGGATGTTCTCATGTCTGCAAGAACGCTGCAATATGGCAATAAAAACAAAACTCTAATGTCCATGCGAGCAGCAAGTGAAAGAAAAATTAATAGCTATTATGAGATCATTTTAATGTCCCTTTTTAGACACTCCAAACACTTTGCATATCAATCTGATAAATATTTCATACTGCAAGTCTTCACAAAGTTTGACATAGAACTCAATAAAAGCCTATTTATGTGACCACAAGATGATCAGATGAAAAACAGTTTGCAGTCAATTTTAAATAGATGCATAACAAAGCAAAACTAAATTACACATACTGGAGGCCTGCCAGGACGGCCCCTTTTTCTTTTTCCTTTGACTTCTGCTTCTTCAAGCTCACTGCCAGCATCTGAATGTGCAGTAGTTTCGTTTGTAGAATCCCTAGGGGGGAAAAACACTAGATAAATTCAAATGATTTGAAACCAACAAGTCATCTACAACCGACTGATTAAATACTTAGTCGTAGGCCAGAAAACAGACAAACAAACAAAGTCAGCATTAAAAGGCTTCCCACATTCATTCTGCAAAACAAGGAACCAAGCATTGTTAGCCCTGGCAAACAGCCTTACCTTTTCATGGACTGGAATGTCATTTTATTGACTGGAAGTTCTTTAAATTAACAGCTTCACCTGAAACCATGCTATGCCTCCAAACTGGCCATATTAACCAGCACATCCTCAATACATCAATCCCACCATGGATCAACTTTCTTTCCCTCTCAGTGACTGCTGCCATTCTCTCAAGGCCACAGACAGCACTGTGGGGTCAGTGCAGCTACCCCCTCGCTGGGACAGTTGCACAAGTTTCACTCGGGTTACACTGTGTTTTCAGTCACCCCGAGGAGGTGCAGCTGTTAATAAAGAGCATTAATGCTGACTGTGAGGCCCAAACCAGAAAACTCCCTTTGCTCTGAACACATTTATGAGGTTTGCAGTTCCAAAGAGATTTTCCCTTGCACAAAGGAAAAGCCTTGACTCTGCTCAATGCCTGCTAAGCAGAGAAGCCCATGCTGTCATTTGTCATTTGTTGCTGTTTCATTTAAGACCATACAAAGTAGGAAAAAAAAAAAATTCCCCAATTTTCACCACATCCCCAGCCAGATGCACAGGGACTTCTCTGCCTTCCAAACAGACCTGGCTGCTTGAAGGAGCTCGGATGGCAGCTGAGCTCCCAGGGCATGAGATCTTGCCCACGTGCAAAAAGACACCTGTTACTGACATGCTTTATTTGTACTGTGCAGGCCCAGCAGCGCAGGAGATCTCTGAACATTTTAACTAACCACTAAAAATGTCCTGGATTACTCAAAGAGGGGGTAGGTGAAAACCAGACCTAGGTGGTGTTTAATAGAGCCTCAAACACAAAAGGCAGGTCAGTGACCTGCTTTCCAGAAACTGAGAGGCTTGAGCTGAGATCTACACAGATCTTCCACTGTGCCTGGGGGTTATTTTTTGCTTTGTTTTATAGATCAGGAATTCACAGATTTCCTGTGTGACCAAGAAAGCTATTTAATAATGCAGAAAGATATTACTGTATCAGAATCAGGAATGTTCTGATACTCTTCTTTACTGAAATTACGTATTGTCTAGGTCTGCTCCCCCTCAAATCATTCCACAGAACTACAATGAATTTCCAATATCAAGACTTTTTGTTTTCCAATTTGCAAGCACAAGAACACCAAGGAGTCCACAGAACCCTTTACAGGAGCCAGAATGCAGAAGAACACATATGAACCTCTTTTTCTGGAAGTAACTTCAATGGATTATCTCTAAATACTCCACACACCCCAGAAAACCAGGCACCACAGATTAAAAAACAATTAAAAATGAGACTTGAAAAATTTGGTATCAAGCTAAAAATTTGGAAAAAAAAAAAATCAAAAATGTAAAAAGCCCAAAGACAAATAATAGATATCCCACATGGAGTTCAAAATAATTTGGTAAAACAGGGCCACAGCAGAGAAAAGCAATGCAGTGAACACTGCTGAAAACATGCTCATGGGGATGGCTGTATCCAGCCTTTACTCCAAGACCCTAAAACACTGCAACTTCACGTGACAAAAATGTGTATTGCCTCACAGTGGCAATTTTAATAGTTTTTGAATATAGAAGTGAGGAACCCCACAAAAATATCTGCTGCTGTCTACTGCTGTAGAGAAATCAAAACCATTCTCTCCTGCTCTCTGCAAAAAACCCCAAGCTTCTCCCTGGTCTGCTCAGATCCCTATTGGAAACATTTTAGGCATGGTGTGTCTGTTTAAGCAATACCCCCACTCCTGGAGAAATGCTGTGCTTTTCCAGCTTACACACCTTCACCCCCAGGATCATCAGGATATAATGATTTCTCTCTATTAAACCCAGATTCAACCATCCTCCCAGACAAACTGCTCCAACCCTTCCCTGGAAACGCTAGAGCTACATAAATAAATTACACTCCACTACTACCACTTCACATGCATCTCGTGCACAGAAAAACTGACTTTGCTGCAGCTCTGGTTTGGGTCTAGTAAAACCTCTGGAGATTTGGGTATTTAGTTCTGGAAGTTTCAATTGTTTCCAAACACTGCATATGGAAGGAACAGTTAAATTATTAACCGTCCCCGCTTCTTTGCCGTAAACAGACTGGTGTCTTAAGTCCTGCTTCTCTTGATACTCTTCTGGTATAACTTCTCTGCCTTGCTGGAAGCCTTTTTGGCTTCTTCCCTCTCAATAAATCAGCACTAAGGGTGAGAGTCACCTAATCTAAATTTGAGACTTCTTATACAAGGCAGAACAGAAAATCTTTAGGTGCAACATGCCTCATGCTAAGGTCAGTGTCCAAAATTGGTCAAACAGTTTCAGTTTTATAAATTTCATTTTCTCCTCACTGATATAGACAAGCAGCTCAAATATAAATGTTTAAAAATAAACAAGATGAATCTCTTGTAGAGATTCTCTTGCAGAGAGGAGATTCCTTTCAAAGAATTTAAATATGTAAGGAGCAAGGGGAAAACATCACAAAGTAAATTCCCTTCAATCCTGGCATTTACTTGAAGTAGGGAGACAGAATCAAGGACAACCTACAGTCCTTGGCTGATTTAACATTAAAATAAACATCGTTTCAAGCAGCAGGGAATTCTGCTGGAATCAAGCAACTCCTGCACAAAAAGGAGGGTTTTTTTTGCAGTGGGGCCCTGAGTTCCTTCAGTTGTGCCTCTTGCTCCTGTCCCAGCCTTGCAGTTGCTCGGGGTACACACGTCGTGCCCTTTTCCTCCCCTTTCTGAACTCGGAGCAGGAGTAAAGCCCCTCCCAGCTGCCTGCAGTTCTGTCAGCTCTGTAACACTCTCTGGGAGGAGCAGCTGGCCAGCATCCATCTCCCTCACTCCGAACACACCTTGCAGAACTGCTAGGAAGCAATTTATCAGATGGCAGTTATCCACATCTTAATAGACCAGAATTATCCTGCCCTCGTTCCACGGGTGTGTGACCAGTCACCGGAGGGGGAAACCTCGGCTTAGCACAATTTATCTTTCCTGAAGCTGTTGTGAGGGAAGATAATCTGGGCCTAAGGAGACCTGCCTCATCTGAGAAGAGGAGAAGCTGGCAGTGCCTAAGGCTTAAACCTTTCCTCTCTAAGACTCCTTTGACATGACAGAGACATGAGAGAATATGGCAGAGTGTGAGGGACCTACAGGACTGGGGTGAGCAGAGCAAAGCACACAAGTGATAACCCCTTTTAGGAGCTCAAATTCAGTATGCTTTGCTTTCTGGTTTCTGTGGTGACTAAAGCATCCCAGAAAAGTGGCAATAACTCCAGGAGCCCTCCTTAAAACTCCAGATATTATTCAGGAGTTTTAATAACTAGCCATTGAAACTATCCATGTGTTAAAGAATTAACAGATTACTGGGCACATCATGCTTCTGAGGAATGTATTTCCACAAACACAGTAAACTTCACATCTCTGCAAAATAAATGAAAACAAATTTACCTTCCATTATTACGTAAAGCACTAGCTGTGGAATTTATACACCGTGCCCCTTTAAATACACACCACAGCAAAAACCTGAGTTTATGTGTCAGTTTGGTAAATAAAACCACTTCTATAAGCTTTTATCAGTGTTGCTGAGGTGGCTCAAGGTTCCGCAGAGATAAATTCAGTAATTGCTGCCACCACCAGATTCAGCCTTGTGAAAAACAAAAAGCATTGATGAAGAAACACGGCTAAATGCACAGGCTCATGAATCACGGATGAATCAGCTCTCCCGGTTGATCCTCCACACTCGGAAGAGGAACATGCCTCACAGCAAACGTGAGTCATCCCATTGAGAGAAGGCTCAGAACTGTCCGTCACACGGCTCAAATGCACCACAGCTTTCCTCCAAACATCTCAAACACCAATGAGAGAAAACATGTCTTCCCTGTGTTCTGACGCCAATTTGATGAGTGCAGAAAGGTTAAAGATTTCTCCTTTCATGTTCCCTCAACAAAGAAGAATTCTGGTGAGGAGTATTTGACATGGTCTTATGCAAAGTATATTAATATATCAAATTGACTTTAGGAACATTTGTTTAACGAAAGTAGCCAAAAAGACTAGAAAATGTTATTAAAAAGTAGAAATAAGGCACAGAAGTGGGGCATCAGAATAGCCCTTCAAAGGAGCTTATTTAAGAGCTGGAAAGAACACCTTGGCTTTCTGGGTGGAACCAGAGGGTGGCTTCCCAAATCTAAATGTGTGAAGCCAACACCCCTAACCCAAAGATTGCTTCAGGTTTCCTCACCCTTAGCCAGACTCCTTCCTGATGAAAGCCTGGTTGGCACCTGCTGAATTTGTGCTTATCCCTTTCTCTGATAGCTAGTCCACACTAGACTTAACGTTCTGAGCCCTCAGGGGAGTCTCAAAACCTTCATGTGCAAATCCTGCTGATCTTTTTTTTTTCTAAAAAGAAAGATTTCATCTTGTTTACAAGCAATCAAAACTGCAAATATTACTGATGATGGTATCTCACCAACACTTTGCACAGTGGCATTAAATGCGTCCCAGTTCTACCAGGAATAAAATACATACATGTTTTCTTCCGCTTTATAATGTTTCATAGTATTGGTGGTTCACATCATCCTCTGATTAAAAGAATATGCTGATACCTTTAATGTCCCTCAGGTTTTTCAGCTGGTGTGCAGAGTTACCAAATCTATTAATATGCACTTTTAACCTTAAACTCCACGAGATTTCACTCACTTCTCAAGGCCATCTAGGTTCTCGAACTGGGGATGGGAACATCCCTTTCCTACCACGGCCATGACACAATCTCACAGATTTTGATCCTTGACATATTTCACAAATATTCTCTCACTTCTTGAACGTGCCACATCCAGGAAAATATGAACCCAGAAAATTCTTTTCCACAACTAATCCCAAAGAAAATCAGAACCCCCCAGGCTGACGCTGCCCATCGATGTCATGCCCGGCTTCAACCTGTGCTCATCCACAACCAACTTTCTTTAAAAAAAAAAATTACAAAACTGTACCCCAGAGCATGTTATGATTAAGGGCATACAAATGATTTCTTGTCCCAGCATTCAGTTTCTTAAATAAGGGGACTTGAAATGTTACCTTGGAACGCCACTCAATCCTGATAAACTGAGACTCCTTCACACCCCACAGTAAAAAAAAAAGGCCAACGTTAAAAAACATTCCAAAAGAGGAAAAAAAAAATAAAAATTAGATAGTTACGGAACATACCTGGTGCAGATGTCTGGCACTGGCAGTGGGGTGAGCACAGGGTGGGCTCTGTGAGGGGACGGGGGGGCTCTGTGAGGGGACGTGGGGGCTCTGTGAGGGGACGGGGGGGCTCTGTGAGGGGATGGGGGGGATCTCT